>VXBB01018032.1:45541-89187 GCA_013399915.1 Illadopsis cleaveri | reverse complement strand
AAAAAAAAGAAGTTGATAGTTTGGATGGCCCCAGGCAGAGAAAATAGTTTGAAATAGAGAAGCACAGAGGTTGGAGACAAGAGGAAGGCAGTCTGGAGTGATGAGTGAACTGATGGTGAAATAGAAGGTATTCTGCATAATTGATGTCTCCTACAAAACACCAGTGCTCCAGTGTAACATTGTTGGAGATCAGCCTGCTGGAGAGAGGTGAGATAATGTGAGGAGTCCAAGGAATGTCAAATTGCCTGTTTGACAAAGTATATGAACAGGGTGTTCATAAATATTCTAGTGCATTACCAAAGCAGGTGCTAAGCTGTGTCTGCTTGAGGAAGAGGATGAATTCTGTCTTTACCTGATTTCCTACCTAGAAAATTATGCTGATTTCTGTGCTGAGATCAGACCTATTAATTATCACTTTTTCCTTCATGCAAGCTCTTTTTCCTTCATACAAGCTGTCTATACTGAGTCCTGATCCAGGGTACTGGACAGCTGAGATGTACCTTTGTTCACATCCATGCTGTGAACACGAAGCATGGCTTGGTTCACTTCAAATATCTGTGATTCTTTTTCACTTCCTCAGTCTGTTCCAAAAATACCCGAGGGCACAGGTGATCCTCTTTTGTTTCTAGGGACTCTGGCACTTTATTCATGAACTAGGGCTTTGAAGCTCTACTATGTTTAACACACGGTTTTTTTGGTTTTGTTTTTTTTTTGCAGGCTTTGGTTAAGAAGTTATGGGATTTTGTATTAAGGCATATGTTTGTCTTGTCTTTCTTATCCCTCGAAGGATAAAAAGAAGTTGCTGGGCCCCCACATAGGAGTATGTAGCGGGGATAGGAAAGTTGCAGAGGAGTACTGGGGGTGGATTACTCTGACAGTCTGTTGGTGTGACTTCAGATAGGTTGTGTCACAGTGACTGACTGTGTACATGTCCTTGCCCACTAGGGACAGACAGTAAGACAAAATATTTTAGCTTCAAGCCTTTTCCAGCATAGTAACGCTGTTGTATGTCAAAGCCACTTGCTGTTTTTCAATTATAGATTTGTTTTTTCCAAATAAAATAAACTATTACACAGTGTTCTGATGGACTGAATATTCTATAAATGAGCTACCCTTTCCACAGCCCTGTTCATTAGTGAAATTACTCTCAGAAAAAATATTTAGTATTTATATCTTGGCAAGTTGTGACTTAGGATGGTGGAGAGCACAGTGCAGGTTATTGTCAAAAGAGAGGACCCCCATTCTAAGGTGTGATGTTTGTAATTTATAGCAGCAGTTAAGGGGCAGCCCATCTACTAATAACAATTTAATCACAGCTCAAAACTTTTCTAGGCTTCTTTGCCAAACTGCACTCCATATTGCTGTGGCTAAATTGCTGTTAGTGCTAGACCTGGCTGATGGAAAGCTATCTCACTACTGTGAGATTTAAACATACTACTTACTGACTTTTCTTGAACTTTCTATATGCCCACCTCCTTTTTTTAGAGAACATATGTAAAATTTTAAGTCATTTAAGAGCTTTGAAAAATCTACTCAGTGCTGAGAAACTGTGAGTGGAAAGATGCTTATGAGGTTACACTGGGTAAAGCCTTTGGCACTGTTCACTGCAGCCATAAAAATTCAATGAGGAAATGATGAAATTGTGTCAGAGGAAATTGTTCCAGCAGGAGCTCAAAACTGTAAAAATAAATAAATATTGCTGTCTTGTGTAATGTTAATGACAATTGGGAAAAAAGATACTTTGGACCTTTTTGTCCAGATGTTGGAAAAAAATAGAGCAAAGTGCCATTTAAACTATTTTCCTTGTGATAAACTCAAGGGTGGAGCAAAAATCTCAGCATCCGTTCAGTCCCACTTACTCTAAAATGACTGGCATAAATCTCTGTGCAGCAGGACAGAGTTTGTTCATGAAGCTCCCTTTCTTACTTAGTAGATTTATAAAGAAAATACACTACAGAAGGAAGATCATGGGAAAGTCTTGTACATACTCCTGGTGTGACACAGGAAAGCAGTACAAAAGGGGACTTGTGTAAATATTCCATAGTACAACTAAAAATATTTTTTAAAAAGTTCTGTGTGACAAAGCACAGAGCACTGTAAAGTCCAGTGGCAAGTTTGTGCAAACTAAACCCATTTGCTAGGTCTCACAAAAATAAGTGTTCTTTAGAGTTGTTCTAAGCAGTATCTCCTCATTGTACTGAAGAACACAGAGAAAGTGAAGCATAGCCTAATATAAACTTTTGCTTGACTCATTTTGATGTGCATTTATTGGTGCAGACCTGTGGCTCTCTTTGAGTGAAATTTCTCTCTCTGCAGAGCAGGAACACTTATGCTACAATTAAACCTCTATATCTAGTGCTCAAGTGGGACTTCCATGGTTCATAGACCCTGTGTTGAAGTAATTTTCATGTTATTACTGTTTCACTACTTTGTATCTGAAGTAGGTTGTACCATGTTCTTGGCAAGTATTTATGTGAGTGACATGCCTTAAGGCAGCAGATAATTTTCCAAATAGGCAGAGGGTAAAAAGAAGATGTATGGATTTTCATGTGGCTATCGTTACTGTTCATCCTTGCTGTCTAGTTCTCTGTGACATGGCAGTTGCACAAAACATATTCTTCTAATGAAAAACACAGGTTGTAATTTTTTTTTTCTATTTCAAGTCAAAGACTTCTCTTATGACCTTCTTCTGAGTGAGAGCAAGAGCAGTATAGTGAGCTGTAATGCGCTGGAAGGGTTAATCCAGAATTGCCTCTTCTGAATAATCTTTTGTGTTTCCTGCTGTTTTCTTTAAATACTTCCAGCTGCATAACTACTGTAATAGCTATCCTAATTTCCAACCAATGGCCAAGAAAACATGAAACTTCTCTCTGAGGCAGTTTGATTCTTAGTTTCCCATTTGACTTGAGTGGGAGCTAAACCACATGCTTAAGATTCAAGTAGAATATAAAGGTTTCTGATAACCACAGTGGTGTTAATTTATAATCTCTACTAAAATTTTCTGTCATTTCTTGGTGAGTACCACAAATGAACATAATGTTTCTCACAAAGTATTTTGAGTTGTGCATGTATGACAAGAAGGAACAAAAAAGGCAGCCTTTCGAAATGATAGTGTAATTTGGTGTGCAAGAGCATGTCACAGTTGCTGACAAGCTGAACATCACATGCTTGTCTCAGGAAGCGTATACATATTGAAATTAAGTTTATATTCTTAGTCATTAAGAAAGAGAACGAAAACAAAACAATCTCACTGCTTTTTAGTGAGGCTGATTCAATGGATACGTCAGAATCAGTAGCACTGAAAGTAATGGTGTGAGGCTGCCTGCATCATTACTCTGCAGACATTCCTTTTGCCCATTCCCCCACTGCTCACAGAACTTAATCTTGATGGTTTATTCCTTGAGTCACATCTTCAGAAAGACAATTTTGCAAAAATAATTTTTCCCATCCGGTATGGTGTTATAGGTTTCTTTTCGTGGAGCTGGGGGCCACCAGTGAAAATTAACAGGTCAGGAAAAAAAACAACTCTTAAGGACTGTTAAATTCTTAATACTGTGTTAAATGAGAGTGACAGCTGTTGTTTAATGGTTTAGGAGGTGTGCACCCAAACTCTTTTCCTACGTGGGTCAAGGCTCTGATCAGGCTGCTTTTACTTTTCCTGCCTTCTGGCTGTTTTGCTTACCTGGGCTCTAAATTTTCTATGCACTAAATGCTTGTGCAGTGCATGGTGTGCACAGTGCAATGAGGTCATGATACTTCTTACTGCTTTGAAGTCCTAGGCTCAGAGGTGGCTATAGTAATTATGTACACCCAGCCTAACAACTATGGGTTCTATTAAAAAAAAAATCAAAATAGATCCACTATTTCACTGCTCAGTATCTGAGGTATAAGGACTGCAGAGGGTAAAAAGAGAAGGAGAAGGGAATGAATACAACAAGAGATGACTAAGTTGTGCATCTAGGTTCAGCTAAACACCTACAGACAGCAACCTGACTTTTTTTGAGGCACATCTCTGCTTTTACAATGGCCTACTTAGATGGCAATGCATTCCCCTGAGACATTCCTTCAGAAGCAGTCAGGACTGTAGAAAGGATCTGTCAGTATTAGCTGCTTTGGGACACATTATGAGTTTTATGGTACAGTAAAGGCTTTGTAGCAGAGCCTGCACCCTGATCATCCATGGTCAGATTGTAGACTATATTTATATTGTTAAGTGCCTGTCCAATTTTTGCTCTATATCATAAGTCAGGTGGGAGAATATGTCTGTTAGAAAACCCCAGAATAGGCACAAGGAAGTATTTGGAACAAATTAATGTCAAAGGACGTCTCTGACTAGTGCAATACAGCCACAGTGAGTGTTCCAAATAGCCCACTTCAGCCCAGAATAGCTACCCTGGTTGTGTGGGAGTTATTGAATTCAATTCTTTTCAGTGTGTTTCCTTCAACTATAATATTGATCTTAAACTGATTACGTATTACTAAAGGTGACTGTAAATCCAAAGTTATGCATTTGGGAAGGGGCTTAAATATGGTCAGGGAGTCATGCCTCGTAATTGAGGCTTAATTAGAAACAGAATAAGGATGTCACAGGTTCAAAAATTTAAATTCTCTGTTACTGTCAAAAGCCTTTAATAATGTAAATAAGGAAAATGAAGTTGTTTTAAATTAAAAAAAAAAACACATTAGAGTGAGATTTTACCAAAAGACATTGCAATCTAAAGGGGAGACAGTAAAATTATCTTGTTCATTTTGGTGACTACTCTCAGTGACATGTGGGTTCCAGATTAGGTATTTCAAATTGATAAGTAGTATAGATTGATGAGAAAGGAAGAGTAATCTCTGGTTGTATGTACAGCTCTTTCATAGGTCCTATGTAGTTTTTGCTTGTGTTTTATTACAAAAGGAATGTGAAGTACATGATGCTGCCCACAATACCAGGAGCAAAATACCCAGGAAAAGATAGCAGGACACAATTAAAGACCCAAAAAATCTATAGCCTCAGCTCAGTATAGAACTGTGCCCAGTTCTCCTCACAGAACAAACTAAACTCAACTAAAATAAATAATGAGTTGTATTAGACTTTTTTTTTATAAAACTATGTCTGCCCTCTGAGTGGCATTCTAATGAAGTGACAGACTGACTAGTTCAGTAGCTGTAGCTCTTCTCTAGTAAAAAATGTGGTGAGGGGCATATTTATTGCATACAGGGAATTAAGAAGCCATGTTGATGACCTCTCTGTGTATGTACTGGCTTCATGGGGAAGGATGAAGTGGGTAATAGTCCTAGAAATGCTGGTATGTGATATTTGTTTTCTCAGTGCTCAATTAAAGGAGTCTTTCTTTTCTTTTATCTTGGCAAGACACCAGAGCCATACATCTGGGGTGTGAGGTATTGAGTTCTAGCTGCAATGTTACGGTTCACCAGAGCTTCTTGTGCAGCAGTGCAGAAGAGATTTTTGGAAGAGCTGGACAGATGAGGCCCTTTAACAGGACCTCTCAGAGGAGCACTTCTCTCCTGGTGCTCAGGCTGGAGGTGTGCACTGAGAGCAGCTGAAAGAGGCACAATGCACAGTAAGCAGAAATTCCCATGAAACCATTGAAGCCACGATGTTTGACACAAACCTCTTCAGTTAGATTAATTTATATCAATTCCCTGCAATAACTGAAAACTAATTTGTAGATGAATAGGTGTAATGATTAATGGCATTATTGCAGGCACTTTGAACTAAAATAAAACAAAATTTAAAGGCAATGATGATTCATAAGGGGTGTTAGATGCTACATGAGACTCAGGAAAGATGTGAGTAAATGGTATGGAAGGTCGCTCTGGACAGTTACAGCTGGGAGAGAGCTGAAGCCATGTCACTACCTGGTTCTGGGGTAGAGGATCATTCTTGGAGCAGGTATCTTTAACATTGTTGTGATAATTGTAAGATCCACAACGTTGGCTGTGTGAGATTTAAATTTACAATGACTCACAGCGCGTCTGACCTGTGTATGGGAGGAAACAGTGTGCCTAGGACTGTTTTTTTTTCCTAACACCCTGCCCTGAGCAGCTGGATTTCTGTTCTCAGGCTTTTTTGCGGGTTTAAAAAAAAAAAAAAAAAAAGGCTAATCTGTATTAATGAAATCAGTAAAACCTTTCTGTATTTTTGCTAGCAGCAAGTTGTTTTGGAGCTTTCTGGCTTCTGTGTCATCAATCATCAAAGCAACTCTGTTTAGTCTGCTTCCGGACCTTTTCTTAAACTATCCATCAGGGAGGCTTTGGAAGTAGAAAGGCAGTGATTCTTTACAGAAGAACAGAAAATGGAGCAATAGGAAAAGCCAAGCCAACTTCTTTGTTTGATTTCTTTTGTGATATGTGACAAAAGAAAGAGAGAGAAAGATATTGAGCAATTTAGACTAAGAGAGAAAATACTCTGACACACTGCACATTTTCAATACATTTCAGTGGAAAAGAGGCTCTTTGCTGCTACCCTTTTTCACAAAATATCCCTGTGTTCTTTGACATCAATTTGGAATGCTTGTGTTTATCCCTATTGACCATAATGCACAGTGTGAAATCAGCTAAGGAAATATAAGAAACTGCACTCTATGAACTGAATTTCTTCTGCCTTGTCTCTTGTTCCTGGCAGGTCTGTTGATTTTGTTTCTTGCTTCCCTTCATCTCCAGATTTCCAGAATCTCCCGGGTTTCTTCTCTCTGTCCCGGCTCTTAGAGCAGATGGAGAAATATGTAGCATAGAACAACATTCTATAGATAAACTTCACAGTTAGAGAATAAGAGGGGTCCAGAAAAGAGGTGAATTTATAGAGACTTGTGTTCCAGTCTCTGCTTTGTTGGCCACTCCTTGGGTCACCCACATTTAGCTTACCTGCATCTGAATGTTATGAAAATATAGATGAAGAGTTCATCTCTACTTTCCAGAGATCTTCTGAGGTTAAACAAGAGCATGAGGTATTTAGTACTTTGAGAGCAGGAGTTATATAAGTACTTTGGATAGGTGTATTAATCAGGTATCTCTGATTGCATCTCCTGAACAATCTATCTCACCAGGACTACTCTGATATCAAGTAGCTTTTAGAAACCATCACAATAAATACAAACCCCAAGCACTACATAGCTGTTTCCTTTGAGGTGTTTTTGAGAAACAGACGATGTGACCTGGCTTTATTGTCAAAATGTAGTACTTTATTGTCCACAAAAATTAGATGGGCCTGACAAAGGTCTTGATATTGCAACAATAAATATCAATATTCTACATCTCACAGATCCAAATGCAAGAAAATGACACCACCTTACATTTTGATCAGGTAGGTGAATAGAAATTGTATTAGTGAGCTCTGTGGACCATTGTAGGCATAAGGTACATTGTTTGTACCTATTTATTGTGGTGTGCTGTCCATGGCAATGGGCATCTACACAATTAGTTCCAAGCAAAATAGACTGGAGAACAATTCCCTATAATTATTACAGAAAGGTCAGCAAAATTGCCTTCAAAAAGCACCCTTTTCTTACTTTCATCCAGCAGGGTTCCTATTTAACCACCATCACCAGTATTTTCCCAGACTTTGTGTTATCAGGTGGGCTTAGTGCTATACTCAATTTGGTGAGCTCTGAATGTTTTGTTTACCTTTTAAAAATAGTCTTGTAATTTCTTTTCATTTGCATCCTATTGTACACAAGCACAGATGAAGCATACACAATGTACCATAATTAACAGAGAAAGTTTGAGGAAGGCTGAATACATTTTTATTACCTGAATCCAGCCTGACTGGCTCTGGAGGGAAATTTGGGTAGAGCTGTGCCCTTTGGGAAAAACTTTTCTTTCATTAGCTTGATCGGTCACTGAAGGTCATTTTTTATTCCAGTGAAATATAGCTGCAGGTGCCTTTTATCTGTATATAAATAAGAAGCTTGTTAATGCTGAAAATTCCTGAGTGACTGCTTTGTGTGTTCAGTGTTTCTCTTTGATACCTAAAGCAATGGTAAATAGTTGTTTATGTGCAATGTTTATGAACAGGACAGGACGTCTGCTCTCACTGAATATATCCAACATAAATTTCCATGCTGAAAATGTCTCTTTTGCATCTCTTTCAATGAAGGAAAGAGCCAAGTAGCCAAATTCATGAGCCAAACCTTGCCTTTTTAGAAGCCTTGTTATGTAACATAAGTCCCTGACCTATATTTTCCAGAGGTTTCTCATAAAAATCGAGATTCTCCATTTTGAACTGCTGGCTAAATATTATAGTGGAATTTTGGAGAAATATACTGAAGTCTTCAGATTCAACTACTGGAAATAGTAATTTTACTTGTAACTACTTTTATGCCCCTTTATCTGCAACGCTGAAAAAAATTTATAGCACTAAAATTTTCCAAAGAGTTTTGCAAAAAGTGTGCAAGATATTCACAGATATAAAGAATTTCACTCTTCTCTCTTTTGAATAATTTACTTAGTGCTATTCTGGCTCAAAATTCCACAGGGAACTCCTACTTAGCAGAATTGTCCATTACAGGTCGTGACCAGATAGATAAACATAATAGAATTGTGATTGTTATGCAGCAATGCAGGAACATTTATACTGTATTGAAACATAAAGATCACATAATCTTACATACATTCTTCAGTGTATAGACTGGTAAGTATTTTCCCGTCTATCAGATACACCCTATAAATGGCAATAAGTTTGTTGCACCCGCTATTGTGTAGATAAATCAGTCACACCACGTTCTGAAACTCTCTTTAGGAGATAGTTGCAAAAATGAAAATGCAGTGAATTCATATGACATTTCAAATCTGTAATAACTAGATAACTGGCACTGCTGTGTATGCAGCTTCAGATTATTCAAATAAATAGGAAAATGTTATTCTATGTGGACTAAGACTTATTCTTTCTGCAAACAATCACTGGTAATTTTTATTCCCTGCACTTTATGGATTCATAAACTGGGATTATATTCTGTCGTAAGTAAAGATATCACTTCATAAATTTTATTGAAGAAGTTAAGGAAAAAGATGTTAGGAGTATTTGAACAAAATGTTTTCGTAACAAAATTTGAAATTTTCTTTCACTGAAAAACTCTATTATTCAGGTTATGTAAAAGCCTCAAAACTGTAACTTTTAATAAGAAAACCTCATTTTTGAAAAAAATGAGAAGGCACAAAGACTTTGTATTACACAGAGGATATCAGCCTGGATGTGGAAGACATTCTTAATGACCATGAGATTAATCATGAGGGAATTAAACTATATTCTTCAAGACATTCAGTTAAGCACAATGTCTGACAGGCTTTTTCTATTCTGCTCATTATTCTTTGTAATTTAAATGAATAACTCTGAGAAAGATGGTTTTCTTAATCTTGAAAAGGAATAGACACACGGCAAATATGGAAGTGTTACAAAACAAAAATATGAGCAACTACTATTTTGCTTCAGTGGCTTGAAGGGAAGGAGTATTTGATTTTCAAATACTGGTTAATTACTCAATGTGATTGATTCTATATCTTTCTTAGGGATAAAAGGAAAATTCTAGTTGAGAGGATTCTGTGTCAGTACATAAAATCAGTTAGTAATGAGTTTTTTGATTAAAACACACTATAACTTTTCTAATCGTGCATGAATAAATGAGCAAAGGAAGGAGGATAGAGAACACTGTTTCACAGCCTTCCAAATTAACCTGATCAGATCACATGAGCTACTGTACTGTGCACTCCAGCCCCTCTTGCCCACTTGACTGTATCTAGATGAAGCAGCAGCTCTTAATGTGTTTAGTTTTGACTGTGTTTTGAGTTCTGTCAGCTTCAATGGCAATCCAGCATGGTTCTGGCATTCCACTTGTCCATAACCAGATTCCTGAACTATGGCCTAAGGTTATGTCATAAGAAACAGTATGTGGATAAACCCACAAAAGTCAAAATTGTTCTCTCTGAACTGTGTTTTCCCATTTGGTCTCTTTGGTGCTAACTAAAACCAATAAAGACGTCACTTCAGCACCACCTATATCTTTATGCCAAGGAACTTCATCAGCTGAAAACACTGCCTCCTTAAATATGGTCTACTTGAAGAAATGGCTGTTTAAATGTCACTTTCAAATGAAAGACTCCTTTCCTGTGTACTTTCAAGTCATAAGGGACAGCAATAAGTCAACTGGTGTTTATTTCATTTAGTATTGCAGAGACAATGCAGCCCGTAAAAGAGAGTGCTGATTCATTTTTCTTCCTGTGCATTGTGAAAAGAGCTTTGTGTTTTGCTGCAGTTGGATGCAACAGCATGAACACTTCCATGTGCCAGACTGTCTAAGGGCTTAATTCAGGCTACAGAATATTTCTTAGGTGAAGAGGAATTACTTTACAGCCCTGAAAGTGTAGGGGTAGTCCTCCATACTGAAAAATGTTGAAAGGCAACTATATATAGTAATCCAATCGAGGAACAAAACCTTTAAAGTATTAGCTAAAAATCCTGAGTTTTGATAAAATACAGACTCATGATATAGAGGAGTCTTGCAACAATAATTCAAATGCTTTCTACTAGCACAAATAACAA
The DNA here is from genome assembly GCA_013399915.1 of Illadopsis cleaveri. Classification (NCBI taxonomy): domain Eukaryota; kingdom Metazoa; phylum Chordata; class Aves; order Passeriformes; family Timaliidae; genus Illadopsis; species Illadopsis cleaveri. Next base: position 78,644 of record VXBB01018032.1, on the reverse strand, counting down.
AAGAACTTTCTGCAATCAAATGGGGCTGGATTAATTTGCTGTTCACTGGTATTTCATGCAAAAATGTAAAAACAGGTGTTAAAATTTGCAATTCTACCCCACAGTTCAAAAGCAGAACCTAAAGCAATCTGTACTTAATGTCAATTTGTCCAATGGCCCAGAATATTTTTGATAAGTTACCATAAAATTAGTGAGTTCTTGTTTTGGGTTGATGGCTAAATGTGACAGGATTAACTCTCTTCAAAACCTAACTAGCTACAGTTCTGTAATTAAATAAAACTAAGAATAATTTCTAATTAATATTTTGCTTATTAAACACAAAACAAAGGTATCTGTAGCATTCAGGCTGTATAGGCTTCAAACTTTGAAACGTAAACTCAGCCAAGGAGCAGCCACAATAGTGGGATTAGCAGCAGGGTTAATGTTTTAGCCATATTTTGTTTAATTGATCACCTTGCATTCTGATTACAAGAGATAATGGGAAATGTTGCTTCTTTTTGTGGTGGTTCCTTTGTAATTAAAATGGACATAAAGGAATTTTCTTCTATTTTATTGTAAGGACTTCTGGTAATTTCTTCAAGGAGAAATCAAATTAAATCTGCCCATACAAAGAATTCACAAAATTATGATTCCAAAAGTATTGGGAGAGTGGTCAGATCGGTCACTCCTTGCTAGCTGTATCAGATGCTCAGCATCAAAATAGTCTCAGAGTACAGAAGACTACCCTGTGGCTGAAATAGTACCTGGAATAGAGACCCTCTGTGTGCTGACATTTTCAACATGTTCCAGCAGTTAACGCCCATCCTAGCTAAATGCTTTCTTTTGAGTATCTTTAACCCCACAGAACATAATTAAGCTACAAGAGAGCTGAGGGAAATCTCAGATTTATTCTTTTTAGCTGGTCAAAAAATTCTGAAAGGCCCAGGACTGCACAGTGATATACTATGTCTTAAGATATGTACAGGCTCTAAAACATATTTGGAGTGCAGACACCTCCAGGCAGGGAGGATGTTCCTCCTCTTAAACTGCATGGCCTGAAATCCTTGGGATCTTGATAATTATTGTTAATTTTATTTTATGTTTTTGAATTTCTGGCTCTTCTTAACTGAATTAGGATAAAGATTCATCCAGGAACCATTTTTCCCATATTTCTGCCATCTTACAGTACATTACAAGGCATTCTTTTTCAATTCAAGTGTTTCAATTTTTATTTAAAATCCTTTATGATACTGTATTAAGCAAATCTGAGATTCAGAGAATTTTTGTTTGACTTTAAATACATGACCACACCTTACTGATCTCAATAGTGAAAATGGAGGTTCCTGATACACAGGGAACACAAATGCAGAAGACATATCGTGTAAATGAAGTCCAAACTTCAGAAGAAAATGAAACCATTAAACTAAAGAAAATAATTGAATGAGTGAAATTGAGTCACCAAGATTAATACAGGTGGTTTAATCACATTTTCATAGCAACAGTGTTTCAAAGTGCTGCATAAGAAGTCAAATTTTATTTCTACAAAGGACAGAGCATAATACTGAAAATTTAAATATTCACCTTTCACATGCAACAGGTGATTCTAACACTAATCTAAGAAAAACCCTATGTGAAATAACCTCTTTTTATATAGTTGCTGGATTTTGGTTGGATGTTAAAATTTCATAGAAGAAACCATCCCTATTTCATCCTTCTACTCCAAGGCAGCATCAACTCTACCTGCTTTTCTCTGGACGCTTTCTGAGCACAGTCTTAATGGCCTACAATAACAAAGTTACCACACTTCTCCCAGTCAGTGTTTCGGGGATTCACTTCCCCTTACCATTTAGAAAGTCTTTCATAATGACTAACCTGGACTTTCCTCAGTACAATTTAAATCCATTACTTGTTTATCCATGAAGAACAGATTATTACCAGCTTCTTTCAAGAGCTTTTAAAGCATTTGAAGTCTGCTCATCAAGTCTTCTCTTTTCAGAATCAAACACTCTGTATTTAGGAGACTGAAATGGATTAATACTAAAATCAACCATCAAAATTAATAATCCGCTGAAAGCCTAGAAAGCTGTTTATAAAGCTACCTCATATCATAAAAAGGACTGATTACAAGCTATTTAAAATAAATTCTTTTGATGTTTTGCCTAGCATGAGAGTCTGTCAGGCATGTTCAGATTAAATGTCTATATCATGAGGAATTTTTTTCTCTTTAAACTTAATTTTCTTCTAAAGCATAATTAGTTTGAACAAAAAAGAGAAACTACATGTAGCCATGCCTTAAGAGTGAATTGTATAATATTATTAGCTCAGGCAGTATCACGCTGAGGTCAAGGCCCTTGTAGTGCATGATTTGGGATATGAGGTTTGCACCCTGTACTGCAGGTGAACAACCTAAGCTTTTGCTGATGCTGATGAGGAGGGCTTTAATGCAGGTCCCAAGTGAAGAGGAGTTCTGAAAAGATGCAATTAGACCACCTTAGAGACAAATGGCAAAAATCAGAGGTTTTTCTTTTTTACAGGTTTAAGGAGTGGGTAGCTGCACGTAACAACAGTTTCTTGCTTTCTTTACTGAAAAACTTGATTTGTTACAAGAGAGATTTCATTTGCTGTGAGATTTCAATGAAAACATACACCCAGATAGTAAAAACAAGGAAATAACAGTAATATTGACTTGTTTGTTCAAAGACTAGACTCATGGCTCCATTCTGTGACAATGAATTTCATTAAATGCTCAGAATTTGCTGAAACACTAAATTAAAACATTTCTGCCAGATTATGAATCACTCATAGCAATGGAATCAAGAAGTATTAAAGGAGATGCAGCTGGTGAGCTTTTTGTGCACACTTAATGTCTTCTCCCACTACTGATACAATGCTGCCCTAAAGCAATCATCTTTCCTTCTTTCCCTTGTTTTCTTCTTAGTAGTCTTTTGCAGTCCCTCTCTATTTTCAGACAGATCTTTTTAAGTAACTCTGATGCTAAAGAGTAGAATACACATCCTTCAGAAGAGAAAGTTGGCAGAGTTTTTTTTGACAGAGTAGCTCAAAAATAAACACTTGTGTGTGAATGACTCATGGATTTACAGCACTCCTAACTTTTGATTTTGTTTTTAGTTTCTGCTCGTTCAGGACAAGTCTCTTGTGCTCCTGGTTGTTGTGTGCAGCAGCCTTGATCCATGTGTAGGCAAAGGAGAGTTGATGGTTTGTGCATCTCCTGGGCAGACACAGGCTTTGCAAGACAGTTATTTAATTGCTGACTGATTCAGCCTATGGAAAAATCTCTGAATCCACTGTATTTTTGCTGATTGTCTTTGGATGTTTTGTCAAAACAAGAAGGATGAAATATGTAAGACAGAAATAATGACTTCATGTTGAATAAGCTTCCAAACTCAGAGAACAGATAAGTACAAGGACAGGCAGTTTCTGTTTCGCTGAAGCTGCGGCAAGATAGGAGTTGCACTATACCACACATAGCATCAAAAAGTTTCAAAAATTAGCAGTGGAATACAATCTTCTGGGTCACTCAATATCTTAATTTTCATACTGTAGCCAGAAAAAAGACAGCTTTTTGTGTTAGCTAAAGCTATTTCAGACTTTGCTGAGAAGCCCAGGAGTCCATTAGCAGGAGGAAATTTGAGGTTTGAGTGCTTAATTAGTTTACCTGAGAACTGAATTAGATACTGTAGCAGGTGTCTGTAATTTTTTTTTCAAAAATTACCAGGATTGTGATAAATTCCCTTAGAAAAAAGTACCTAAATAAGTGTTTTGTACAGTCACAACTTGTTTTCATCATCCTGTGCATTTTTGCTTGCAGAGTAGTAACTTGTGGATGTATGCTAAGTCAGTGGATAATAGTACTCTTATTTGCATGTCACTCAAAGACAGCTGAGACATCATAATTCAAGAATTAACTATATCAAATACACTGTTATTTTTTGGTTAAAAGCTAATGAGGAATTTTGAAAAATATTAGATGTGATTTAGATTTTCTCACTGTTCACAATATAAGAGAGTGGGGTGTTTAAGTATAGCAGTTCCTCCTTCAGTGCTTGAAGGTGAGTATACATTTCATAGCCAGCCATATTCACAGGCATTTTTTAAGAATTAAACTTCTTCTTCTCTGCTGAAATCATCCTTCTTGGAAGGACAAGATTTTCTGAGTCATCCTTTAGTTGTGACAATTATTTAGTTGCTTTACTTGCGACTGTTTTCTTTCCTATCTTACATTATATAATGAAACTCTGGTGCAAAGCAAACAGTATTTTCCAAGCCAGAACAAACCACTACAAAAGTGGAGTCATTTATTGATACTTTTTTCACTCTACTCTGGATCCTAATTAGAATTAATCTCTGTATCAGAATGATTTCATGATTTAAATTCCCAATTTCAAGATGGAAAAAACTTTTCATTTTGAAAGATATAACAAATCCCTCATTTTTCTAATTCATTTGTGATGTCAATTACAGTGTGCATATAGACATAAATAGAAAGACACATATAAAAAAATCTTGGCACTAAATCAATGTGCCATCTGCATTGTAAACTGAAGCATATGTTAAAAACAGTGCCACAACAAAACAACAGTCTTTTATCAAAGTCACAGGGAGTATGAACAAGAGACAAGACATAAAGGAGAAGTTTCACCTGTCATTTGCTGTGACAAAAAAAGAGAGCCATGTTTTTTTACGAGGTGCTTGTACAAGGTAGACTGTCTGCTCTAAAATCTGACTCTTCAGCAAGAGCAAAATCTTTGTCATTGCAAATCACTACTCTAAAACAGCTGGTCTGGTATTATACTGAGCCTCCAGCAATGACCTGTGTTGGACTGGAAAACTAAACAAGCAACCTTGTAGCCTTGTCAATTCTGCAACACTCAACACATAAGTCCACAAAGACTTTTTTCACTGCAAGAACCAGGTGATGCACTGCTGCTGGTTGCTGCTGTCACCCTACTGCATCAAAACTGAGCACCATTTTACCAATTCTTTTGTGTAAATTCTTATGAAAACCTAACAAACCTATTTCATGGGTGGTTTTCACATATAATTGCTTTTTCTTCTTCTGAAGACAGATCTGTTTGCATGTTGAAACACCCATTTTGAGTGAGTTTTTTGACTAATTAGACATCTGATTTGACTCAGGTTCTGGATAATTTTATCTTCATTTTTTTATAAGCGGAATATTGAATGAATACTGCATACTTGAAGCCATCTTTTTAACCTTTGTTGTGTTGTTTCACGGGAATGAGACAAAGAGAGGAAATACTGCAGTTCAATACTGACTAAAGAGCCTGATGCAAAAGCAATCAAAATGAAACAGAGCAGTTCACAGTGACTGTGATGTAATTTGGCTCTGCAATATTTTAGGCTACTTTCTATATATGTTTCCACACATTTTTAGGATCTGTGTGTTTGTCCCTGAGTGTTTGTCTTTGAATGCTGAATGAATTGTACTACTCAAAGACATTGCAATTTGATTTGACGAGAAAAACAATAGGGCAGCTAAGATTCCATTTAAGAGTCCTTTTTCTACTGCATCTGTTTGCTGCTAGCCATAAGTGGAAGGCTTTAAAAGTATCATAAACAGGGAGTTTCTATTCTTCCTGAAAGTGCCCTTCTTTTCTTAGTTGGTGGGAAATTGAGTTGAGTGCATGTGTACTCCATTCGAAGCATAGTCTGAGTGAATAAAATGGAGTCTTGCAATAGCAGAGTGAAGTTTTCTTTCTTCCTTTTTTCCATTGGTTAAAAAAGCTAGTGCAAAGCTCAAGCCTCTATAGTTGTCTCTGCAATTGAAGTAAGAGTTGTTGAGTGCAGTTCTGTACTTGATATTGGAACAGTAATAATAACACCCAGTGGAAGAGCAAACTGTAGCCATCGGCTGTCATCCTTTCTCTGAGATTTTGTCACAAATGGCATGATTTGCTTTTAAAGAGTTCTTTTCTTCCAGTGAAACTCCATTTCTCTGAAGTATACTAGATGCATTGTGTAAGTGCATTGATCAACCTTCCAAATATACAACAGATGTATCACTTCTAAATGAGGACCAGAGAGCAAAGGGAATAAAGGTTATGCATTCCTCTTCAGACTCAATCTATAGTAAGGTCCCCACTGAAAATGCTATGTCATGTTGTGCTTTCTTTTTTCCCCAAAATAAAACACTAACATAATGAGGGAAGACTTTCCAAATGAATTTTCTTGTTGTGCAACCTCTTTGTTTTATGGAAAATAAGAGGCTTTATATTGGTAGATTTATGTGCATTAAGACTAATTATTTGTTGGGTGTTACTCTCTGTATTCTGACTCTTGCTGAATATAAGCAACAATTAAGGCCAAGAAAAAGAAATGGTCTTATTTAAATGAAATCCTTCAGTGATTTATGGGTCTTGGCTCAGACTGGGAGCTGTCATCACTACAAGTACTTGTGTTAAAAAGAGGCAATGTAAACTGCTGGGTCTGATCAAAGGCTTTAAAGGTAATAAACAGGTTTCTGGGTAGATTGCCAAACCCCCAGAAATGAATTTTGGTTAGATCTTCCGGGGTGAAAAAGTGGGAAAGAGACAAGAAAGTGATAATGACTTCTGTGTTTGCAGAGATACAGTAGAGGGGAAGCACAAAGAGAAAGGGACTTACTGTGTTTTCATGTTTTGTTTTCTCTAAAGATCTTTGAGTACAAATCACAGAGAATACTGATGTTCTCTACAGTTGTAACTTGAGACTTCACCCAACAGGATATGTCTGTATCATTGTGTTGTACAGACCTCCTATTAGAAATAGAACATTTGCTGAGAAAAGCTGCAGAGAAACCTAGAATATGTTCTTGAAGCGGTCATGGCTTATTTTACGTGGGATTTTTATATCATACACTGAGAGAAATAGAACATTTTTGAGGGACTTCCACATAGTTTCTTTTCCCTCTGCACATACATGTCTTTGAATACTTAGTGAAAGCAACAGAATTGGACCTGTCTGCATCTAAGATCTTGTTCTTTGTATTTAAGCAACGAATTAAACGGATTAATTTCCCTCTCCTTCGGCCCCCACAAAATGATGAATGTTGGAAAACTTTGGTAAATGAACAGAATATCAAAGCTAGATCTCATAAAATGAGAATTAAGAGTGAAAGAGGATTAGAATGCAGTGTTGTTTCTCAATTGTGCTCTTTTTTCCCACCCATACCCCTTGCTACCTGGTTTCTATTTACTGCCTTGTCCAATGTTCCAGTAAATGATCATGTTCCAAAGCCATAAATAGACATCTCCATTTGCTCTTTCTCAAGCTTGCCTGAACCTTTTTGGCATCCTCCCTTCATTTGCTTTCTGTGGGGAGCATGCGTAAAATTCGTTAGAAATTGTATTGCAACACCACTAGATGTTTCATGTAAAGTAAGCTGAATAAACAGCACTCTTTTACAGCATCTCATGGAAGATTGCTTCTTGCAGACCTTGTTTTCAGAAGTTTTGGTTTTAACTTCTGTTAAATGGAAGAAAATGCACTCTTACAAGATGCAACAGTTGTGCAGAAACCTGTCAAAAGTTGCTGAAAACATATGGCAGTGTCTGCAGAAAGTTTGAAATGAGAAGCCTGGGTGCAAAGTACTGCAACTGTTCCAAGTTACCAGTGATAATGTTTAAATATTTAAAGTATTGTGACAAATTCAAAGCTGCATATAAATATTTTATGAATGCTGTGCCTTAACAGGATTGTTGTGGTGTTTACTTCATGCATCCACAGGGCACGTTTGTCAGGAAATTGGCTCTGTAAACAGTGTATATTACAATCCTTATATTCATTTCTTAGAAACACTTCAGAATATTGCAGCTCCATTAATCTATACATGAACTTGTGACATTCTTGCAGGCTGACTCACTTGGTTAAGCCAGGATCAGGAAACAGAGCAGAAAACAGAAAACTTGGATTAAAATAAGAGGAGAAGGCTTCAGGAAAAAAAAGGCTGAAGTGTGAGTTTGTGGCTGTAGACTGGAACACAGACTCAGAGATAAGCAAGAACTGAAGCTTGGGAATTATTTAATGTAATGTAGACATTTACAGTGTCAGTATCTGTAGGTGAAATGGTTGCCCTTGTCTGCATTTCTTTCCATATAATCAATGGAGAGTTACAGGCAGAAATATCACTAATCCTGGATTTCTCCTTTTATTTGAAATGGTGTCCTAATAACAAAAAGTTCCTGGATAAATTATCTCAGACATAAACAGTTTGGATATACACATCTCAATAATTGAATATCATCTATACATAGTTATGGTTTTATAGAACTATCTTTTGCTCTACCTTCTTCCTATCATTAAGCCTAAACCGTATTTTGCTTCAAAGATATTTTTTAGATTGCTGAATCTGCCATTTCTCACAATTCTCAAAGGAAAGATCCTCAGATACTAATTATGGTCAGGCCTGCTGAGTGATTAAGGCTTGTAATCAGGCACTTGGAATAAGATTAAGCAAATTGCAGATTTCTTGCTGGGAGAGGTGAATACGTCAGAAGCAACACATCGTGATTCAGAGTAGCAAATAAGAAAGACACCAAAGGAACAACTTGCTCTGCAGCTATGACAAGTATTTAACTATTTCATTTCCCACTGACCCCCTGTATACATCTGCATTAATTCATAAAATAAATTAATAATTTAGATGGGGAGCTATGGGTCCAGCCCCTTTCAAAGACATGCCAACTTGGAGCAGGCTGTTTAGGGCCTTGATCAGTTTTGTTCTGAATATTTCTAGGGAAGAAGATTACACATCCTCTCAGGGAAACTGTTGTAATGTTTTAACACCCTTGTGGTGAAAAAAAAAATGTCCTTATGTCTAATCAGAGTTTTCCTTTAAGCAGCTTTGTTGTTGTCTTTCATCAAGTCACTATTGATGTCACCTGTGTCAGTCTGTCCTTTAATCCTTGTCCATAACCTAGGATCTTGTGTCTTCTAGATTCCCAGACAAATGTCTTTGAATTCAATCAGCTGCATTGCCCAAAATGTATCCTTTCCTCTTTTCTGAAGAGCTCCTACTTATTCAATGCAGCACTCCTATGGCACAGGTTACCCCACCACATCTGTTCCTTCCAAATGAGCTCGTAGATCTGCAGCTGTACATGGACTTCTCATTCTTGCCATTTTTTTCCTTTCCTTTGTGGCTTTGTGGCCTTTCCTTTGTGGCTTGTACTTGAGAGAGTTCTCAGGGCAGCTATTTTCATGATGGAAGCATGAGAACCTGCTCCCTCCTGCCATTCCTCAGGCCCTTCCCTGACTGTAGCCCAAGTATCCCTTCTCACAAGGCTTTGGTCAGTGTTCTGCACTGAACATGGTTGGGGAACCTCTCTGCTAGATTAGCGAGCTTGTTAGCAGTGATGGCTCTTGTGTCACTTCAACAGATAGATCCGCTCTCTCCAGCTGGATTTATCTTACTTAGTTAAAAAGATATAATTTATGAAGTCCCACACAAGATTTTTTGAAGTGACATGAAAAACAAAAGGTGGCGGGGGAGAGAAAGGAAGGACTGGCAATGTGAAACATGAACATGTGTTAACATATGGATGGATCTTATTTTCCTGAAATGGTTATTTGAGCCATTTGAGGAGATGTTTATGTAAGAAAACATCAGTTAGTACAAGGATGTAGTGGCCTCTGATACCTCGATGAGATACATTTTGTGTTATTCTGTTTTTCACCTTCTACCACTTTTCATGGTTCAATTTTTTCTATCATTTCTTCAAATAAAGTTGTAGACAAACTACATATAAACCTAACGGGATTTGAAAACTCTCAGGTATGTCTTCTGATTCAAAATGAGATCCCTGCAAGAGCTGACAGTGTTTCATGACTGCTATGTTGAAACAGATCAATATACCATCTTCCTCCTTTTATCAACTATCCGACCATCTGACGACAAGGATTTCTTCTGGGGAAAGAAGTTGTTTTATCCTCCATGTTGTCAGTGTACAGCATAACTGATCAGAACCACATTTATTTTTATTTCTGCTTGATGATCCTTATGTTTTTTACGAAACTAACTTATGTCATGACCAAATTAGGCAAAATAAGTCGAGCTATGCCTGCATCTCCTTTCTTCCATCTCATTGAAATTGCCATGTGTCTGTGACAGGTTTCAGTTTGGGAGAAAACAACAGTCTACTGAAAATGTGCTCCCCATTCCTATTAGATGGGAAGAGTAGACATCTCCTCCACAGGAACTGCTGTTGCTCCTCTCTCTGTTAACTTTGGGAATGAATCATCAGCAAACACTGGTACTGGAATTTGGACAGACTGACTGCAATTTTTTATAAAGTCTGACAGATATTTGATATTACAGAAATGTAGTGTGATTATTATATGACTTCAGGCAACCAAGAGTTTGTATCTCTATATCTCATGAGACAGTTACTTTCCTGTTCACTTTTTGAAAGCAGCATGACAAAAGTGCCAGCACAGGAATGCAAAGACCACTACGTGAAGCAGCAGACCAATCCCATTTAGCTTTGCTTTTTACTCCAAAGCAAGGCAATATCTTTCTGGTTTTGCTGCCTTTGAGCAGGTGTCAAGTACTTCTAGCTCAAAACTAGAGGGTCCAAAGAAGTGCCCTTTCACTCAGCAGACAAGTATGTCTCAATGCTATCCACAAAAATTCACAACCCAAAATTATATGTCTTATTATATAGTAAAACTTTTAACTGGATCATAGTTCCTAGAAATTTGCTTGCAATGCCATAAAATAAATAAGATGATAGGAAAAGATACATTCATATTTCTCTCTCATGGAAAATTAAATCAACCCTTTCAATTCTAGACTGGTAATACCTGCAGAAAGTAGAAGTGTTTAAGCAGTCAGTCCTACGCTCTAGAAATGTTTTGAGAATTTTTTTTCTGTGTTCACTAAGAATTTTTTCCAGCTTTTTTTTCATCTCTCCTTTTATTTTTTCTGTCTGTGTTTTTCTTCTGCTTTTTCATTTTGTTCAGAATAGATAGACCTAGACACACAAAAGCTAGAAGAAATCAATAGGAGTTGAAGAGAGATCTAAGTGCTGAGACCAGAGTAAATAAAACTTAAGGCCGATATCCAAAAATCTTTCAAAACAGGTTGTCTAATGGAAATACTATCTCATTATTTCTATCCCTCTCATCTTCTGTTGTGAATCTATTGCACATTGTGAAAGCTTAAGGTAGGGATCATGAAACTTAGACTTTCTGTCCAGCATAATAGATCTTGAATTTGAGTGTGTCCTTTAAATGTTACTAGGGAACAAGAAATTTTGTTATCCACTTCCATTGTGGTTGAGTTTAGAAAACAATGACATGAGGAATTGGGGAAAAAAAATCAAATTTTCTCCCCAAAATACATTTAACTGCAGAGGGAAGTTGATGTATTCTGTTTTCTGATATGACTTATTCTAGGCTTTTACCTGTGTAAATTAAGAACGAAATGGCTAGAAAAATGCATTGGGGTTTTTTGGTGTTTGTTTTTTGGGTGGTTTTTATTTTTTCCCTGCTGTTTTTCAAATGTCTGCCTAATTGAGCACAGCTGTGCAGTGGCGCAAAACTAACCAGGAAATGAGCATTTTGATAATTTCACATTTCTAAAGCACCTCTTAAACATCTCGTGTGAGAATAGCAGCCGCAGTACCTTTAGAGATCAACAATATTGAACCAGATTTATCATACTGAGCTGTCTCCTGCAGGCACTTAAAAAAACCATACACTTTCAAGACAAATTCATAAAGATTCCCTCAACTGTAACTGTCTTGTAACATAAACAAAATTTGTGCAGAATAGAGACAAACTTTTCCAGGCTGTTCCAAGAATGAATTATTGTCTTTTCACTAGTCTACTGCCAATAAAGGTTTCATATTCTTTTCTTCATAACAATCTTTGCATCAGTTTTCCATTTTGGACTGTGGCCAGTGGAAAAGTATATAGGTCTATTACCTCTTATTACCTTCTATTACTCTGAAGTAATTAATTAGGTGTTGCTTTTTGTGAACATCCTGTTTGTGACTTCAAGCGTGATCTTGCATGTTAAAGGGCTGATCTCTCCCTGAACCATATCCTCAGATATAATATAGTCTGACTAAGTGCACAAGTTTGTTGAGTCATTCCTTTCTATAATAAAAAATTAATTTAGAAATTGTTTTTCTTTCTAATTCAGATTCAAATACAGAAAGAAGGACATCAGTTCTGGAATGTGAGTTTTCAACAGTGTCTCACCCAAAGAGCTTGTATGGGCCCAAGCTTTGTTTTCTTGATTTTTGAGTGAACCCTAGCCCTGACCTGACCCTTATCTGGTCGTTGAAAAAAATATAATTTTGCCTTTAAATTTGATCTTGATTTGAACAGACTCCTCCAAACATCTCAATTCACTCCATCCTGAATTTGTAGTTCAGTAGTGATCCTCTCATGCCACTAATCTTCCAGAGCACTGGCAAAGAATGCAGGCCATTGAATACAGAGACCCCTCTCCATGTTTTCATTGGGAGTGAAACATGTCTTTTGTCGTTCTGGTTTTCCTTTTCCTCAAGTATAGTCAGAGATCACTTGCAGTGAATTTTGAAAGTATTCAGGCTTCCATACCCTGACTTTTGTGGAGATTTAAATCACAGTATGCCTTTCACTAACCTATTATACTTACACCTATCTTATTTACTTTGATTGAAGTTGTACCAATAAAAATTGGCTCTCTGGACTGATTTTGAGAGTCACAGAGAGAAATCAGGCCAAGAGTTCCTTTAGTTACTCACTGACACAAGCATTGCTCTGGGTAGCAATGCACTAAATGCACTGTTGCCTTATTAGTCTGTGTATTCCAAAACAAATACAACTCCAGAATCTGAATGTGCTTTTCAGTGCATATCATCTAAGAAACAAGAAAAATGTCACTGGTGTGGAAAACAATGTTCTTTCAGTACAGCATGTTTTAGCTTACATCGTGGTATGCCAAACTACTTGATTTTTGAATAGTCTTCGTGCCTTATTTGTTTTATTTCTAGTTCAATGGCCTGAATAAGATATTTTTTCTTTTATGTGGATTGGGGAGAGTACATTGCCATTATAGAAAGGCTTGGGTTTTGAAGCCTTTCAATTATTTGAATTTGATTGGCATGAGAAAGTCTGTAACACTAATTCAAAGTAGTATTAAGAGTCTGGAGATGACTATAATTATCACCTTCCTGGGGTGGCTTGGAACCACTCATTTATGATTTCACTCAAAAGTAAAAAGGCTGGGTTAAAAGTAACCTGTTAATGTAAAGTAAACTCTTACAATAATTTTTCCCATGTAAGACACAGAGTGTTAGGAGTGTCATGGTAGTGATTTATAAATGTTTTCTTTTTCTATTATCATCATCCGTCCTTTTATATTTTTCTTTAATTTTTCCTCAGTCTTATTTCTGAGACACAAAACAAACAAATTAAGAAATAAAACTATGGAGGAATTTAAATTTTAAAAAAATTCTTTGCTAATGTGGATACTTCTCAAGGACAGAAAATTTTCTTGTTTCTAATGAAACTTATTTTCCTGTGGGAAAATTTCTGTAACATATAGTGTCAGCTAAGGATCAAAATATTATAAACTTTCATTACTTTTACAACTTCAAAATTAAGATTTTTTTTTTTTCAGTAAATGAAACAGCACAAAATTCTAAACCAATGCAACTGTATCTGGCCCAATGACCCATCAAACTCCCTGAGACTGTTAGGATTTTCATGATGACCATATTTAAACTCGCTTTAGATTGAACTGGGCAATAATTTTCCCTGTTGCCTGACCTTGTCAACAGCATTTATTGCCTGAGTAGCAATTCATGGAATCTTTTTCTGGATATTTCAAGACTTATAAGATGTTTCAAATTTAATTAACAAATTTAATTAATCTACAGTGATCTAATCTTGCATGTGGGATACCTTAAAAATGTGTTGCCTGGACTTGAGAGAGATCCCCTTCAGAGAGATTATGGGACCAGGCAAATAACTGCAGCTATGGAAGGGTTTCAGTATTTCTCAAGGCCAAATCCAAGTTAATTATTAACTTTTTAATACAGTTTGCTTTTCTGCTGTGAATAGTTTATAATGCACACTGTCAGTCATCTCCCATGATGCTCATACAGTCTAGGGAATAGGAAACATGCTTGTTCAAGATTTTAATTTGGATTTTTTGGGGGTTTTTTTATGCACATAAATTTTTTTTTCAATTTTAAACAGCATTTTCTCCTCAAATATGCACCTCCTTCATCTACTGCACATTGATCTGAGTGCTACAATAAAGGTTTCTCACACTTTAAACTTTAGAGCATGTTGTACACTGTAGTGGCTGCCAGATTAAAAAAAAAAGAGTAGGATTATAAAATTAAATTTAAAAGATTTTTTTTTTATTTTGAAAAATAAAATAGGAAGTTGGGGGTTGCAAGATATTTCTTAGAGCAGAAAATTCAGATTAAGAAATTATTTTTAATTATTAGAGGTTTTATTCTTGTGGTTGTGATAAAATGAAGTCAAAGGAGGGGTAGCAGTCAAATTAATACAGCTTAACATTAGTACAGCACTTCAAGGCTCTTAGACAAATAAATTACTTGAGTTCAGAGTCTAACTCTCAAGAAATTATTTCCTCAGCATGTACAACCTTTTCTTTCTGCTCTAACTATTCATAGACAACTTTTAGTGATCCTAATGCATTAATTTCTCCTGTTCTTGTAATAATTTTGTACTAATAGTATGGAAATATATCTTTATATCAGATACCCTGTATCAGAAATCAGTGATGTTGATTGTGGAGTGGTGCCTCCTCCTTATGACTGATAGCCACAGGCAGACTTTGAAAAAATCATTACAGTTTCAAATCCATGATGAAAAAATTCCAAATAAGGGAGGATGGGGGAGGGGTTTTTTGGTTTTTTTTTTGTGAGAAGGTTTTAGTTCTGGTTTATGTGTTTTCCATCTCATTCTCTTTCCCTTGTTGTGAGTTTTCACAAACAGTGATTCTGATCTGTGTACCTCCAAGTGACCTCGAGATATGGGTCAATTCATGCTGAGTTATTTGATGGCATTTTGGATAGATGGTGCCAGATTAGTGCATAGAGATGTTAATTTGCTGTTTTGGCAGTAGGCATTCTGCCTGGACTCCCAGACAACCACATGTCCGCTCCCACACTCTTTTCTTTCTGGTTCAGTTTGAGATATCATCCATATGATTTTGCAGACAGGACTAGAGCACTTCTCTGATTTGCTTTTCTAATGTCAGCTAGAAAATCTGCTAACAGCCTGATAAAAACTGCAGCTTTGTGGCTCTCCCAGGCCAGCCTGCCATCACGACTGAAGGAACAGCACACAATCACAGTCTCTCCAGAGCAGTTGTGGTGATACAGCAGAATGGATGCCCAAGCAGTGAAATGCCTTCATTAGGACTCCTTGAGCTTGGAGGGAATTTGCAGGCTCAGCACAAACTCCATAAAATCAGAAGTGGAACAGGGAGGGGGTAAGGGAGGTGAAAAAAGCTAGCTGCAGAACTTGCAAATCTAAGTGATGAATGATTCCTTGCAATAATTCTTATAGATCTAAATGAATGGCCTCTCTGGTGCTGCAAATGTGACAGGATCGCTGACAAACAGAGAAATTAATCACAGGGAACACAATGTTTATGGAGATCTGTACTAAGCAGCAAAGTCAATAATTATTTAGGTGATTCTTTTGGACTCATCTGCCTTTAAGTCATGCTAGTTTCAGTTTGCCTTCCTAATGTAAGAAAGAATAGAAATGCCAGAATTGGCATATTTCTGATTAAATGATTGGCCCAAGGTCACACAAAGACTGAAAAGCAAATACATTACTGGAAACATCAGAAGTCTGGGTTTTGCCACATAGGCTAAACCATCTCGCTTGTCAGTGAAGAGTATGGCTGCTAAACTAAACCCAACACTGTTCTTCTTTAAATAGTTTTAGTGTTTGCAGGGCATCAGAGTTAGCAATTCAGGACATAAAGGTTTTAATAACACTCTGTTGAGTTTGTGTGGCCAAGTTTTGGTAGCAGGGGGATTACATGGGTGGCTTCTCTGAAAAGCTGCCAGAAGCAAACCCAGTGTCCAGAAGAGTCAATGCCAGCCAGCTCCAGGATGCCACTGTGCAGAGTGCAGAGATCCACCTGCAGCCCATGGAGAAGGCCCACGCTGGAGCATGTGGGTGCCTGAAAGGAGGCTGTGACCAAGTGGGAGGCCCATGCTGGAGCAGGCTCCTGGCAGGGACCTGAAGCCCAAGGGCCGAGGAGCCCACACTGGAGCAGGTTTCCTGGCAGGGCTTGTGACCCTATGGGAGACCCACGCTGGAGCAGGCTGTGCCTGAAGAACTGCACTCTGTGGAAGAGTGATCCATGTTGGAGCAGTTTGTGGAGAACGGTTGCCTGTGGGATGGCCTCCTGTTAGAAAAGTTCTTGGAGAACCGTCTCCCGTGGGAGNTGGAGAACGGTTGAGAGTGGGATTGACTCACATTGGAGAAGTTCGTGGATAACTGTCTCCCATGGGAGGGACCCCATGTCAGAAAAGAGGAAAGACTCCTCTTGCTGAGCAGCAGCAGGAATAACATGAGGTGAAATGACCATAACCCTGCTTCCTTGTCTTCCTGCCCTGCTGCAGGGGGGGAGGTAGAGCTGGGAAGGAGGGAGAGGTGATGAGAAGGTGTTTTCAACATTTATTTTGCTTCTCATTATCCTCCTCTGATTTTTCTAGACATATATTAAATTAATATCCCCGAGTTTGATCTGTTTTGCTGGTGATGGTATTTGGTGAGTGATCACTCATGGTCCTTATCTCAACCCATGAACCTTTCACTATATTTTCTCTTCCCTGCCCTGCTGCAGAGGAAAATAGGCATTTGTGGGTACCTGATATCCATCCAGGGTCATCCCACTTCACTTACGAAAAAGACTGTGAAAACCCCGAGATGGAACAAAACAAACCTCAGCATTGGTCCAGAGTTACATGAAGGAGAAGCAGGAGGTATCATGGTGTTAATTCCAAGTAAATGGAATGTGGGGATAACAGGGAAATGCGAAGAAGATATTAGGTTTACTTAAGAATAGATGAATCAGTAATTTAAGGTGTTGTGTAAAATTCAGCCCTTTGATATGATTTACAAATAAGGCTAAGGCTGAGAATTCACTGAATGTCTTCCAATGAGACCTTTTTCTCTATTTTTGAAGACTTGGGTAGTAAAAGTTAATTTCTTAAAAACACACTTGATTTTGTCTTTGATTTCTGACAAAATTCAAAAAATCCAGTTGCAACAGTAGTAACATTTACAGTCAAAAATGACCTAATTTTTATAGAATATCAATTTTTAACAGCACAGTTAAAATTTTTAGATACACAAAATTCCTGATTCCTTTGAGCATGTAACCCCTACCTCTTTAACTCGTGTTGTATTTACCCCACCACTGTTCTCCTGGGCTCTGAGACTAATGTAGCCAGTGTGATCTACCCTCGGAAGGAGGAGGAGGAGGACAAAGGGGAGAGGATTTCTGGGGAGTTGTCAATGTCCTGCATTGTCTGGGAAGGGCATGATATAGACAGTGAGGATTGCTTCCTCTGCGCTCCAGCTCTGATATTTTTGTACACTGGCACACAGTACTCTTCTCTCCACTGGTCCTCAGATGGTGTTACAGATGAATTTACTGGTGTGAGTTAGACACTTGTTCTTTATTCTCCTTGTTATGCTTAAAACCCATTTAACATTAACAATATTCAGAGGTTTCTATCTTTTGATGATTAATAATTGAGAACTGCTTAATTATTTACCATGCCAGGGCCTCTGAATTTGTACTGTTCCCATACTTGCAAGGACTCTGCTCTCATCCTATGCCTACACTCCTCTACAACAAACTATTATTCTAAGGCCACAGTTGCTTCTTTGTGTGCTGAATAACTGCTGCTGGTTACCCCTGATTAGTTACAAAAATATATCAGAACAGTTATAGCTGTGGACAGTTATTGCAGCACACAATCATAAAAAGCTAAAGTTAAAAAAATATGTATCAGTTGCCTAGTAGCTAGAAAATTGCTGTTAATTAAACAAGCAGAAACAAAGATCCAGCCAGGCCAAGACAAATCAAGCCTGGCAAGTCCTACTTCTGAGGCTTTGCAGCATTAATATAAAGCCTTTGGCCTGTCACAAGCCATGGTAATGGCGTTATTTGGATCACAAGGCTACACCTGATCATGTAGGTAAACACACAGACACAAACATATCCACATACCTCCACTTCATGTATTTTCTGCATTTGCACTTCAAATGCAGGAAGTGCATGAACCTTTCTCTTATTCCATGTTGCCGGTTGACTGCACTCAGCAAATAAAGTCCAAGGATATTCATCAACTCAGAATTTTCAGTGAAAATTATAGAAACTTAGGGTGGTCATACATGTTCAGATTGCTATGGAAAAAAAAAAAAAAAAGACAAACCCACATTTGGATTTGTGAGTCTCTAGCAGAAATTGTGTTGACTGACCTGCAAACCTTAAATCAGCTGCAAATCTTAAATTAAACTATTTGAGATTTTTTTATCGAATGATCTTCTATCATTTTTCCCCCAGAAGAATAAATTGATTATTTTCTGGTACATCTAAAATAAAACTGTGAATCTCATAGTAATGAGGTGGAATAGATACCCAATTACATTTTTAAGAGGAAAAATTAACCCTCATCCTAAATTTTTAATGTCTATGGATTACACTGTATACAGCAAAAATGGTCATAATTGGGGCCTATCATAAACCTATTTTCATGGTATATGAAAAAAGAATATTTCTGTCTGGAAAGGAACATTTCCAATTAGCTAAAATGGACATGAAAGGATCCATTAGATAGAAGAGGATGGGGAGGATTTGTAGTCTTCAACCAATGGCAAGAACAAAAATAATCATCTGCCAAAATCATCTTAAAAAAACTCAAGAGTTAATGTACTTTCTGGCCTGAAAAGACAGTTTATTGTCCATTATTGGGATTTTTTCCACCCATCTTAATTTTTATCTGAAGAAATACAAATATAAATCTGATTGTCCTCAGTTTTGCTGGCAAGGTTTAAGGAATCAATGTTAAATATCTGAGCATGTCAACTGAAGTTACAAGTTTGGCTGAAAAATGTAACATCAATTATGCAATATAGTTGGAGTTTTTCATGGGCATAATACAAGCTTACATTTTCATTTAAGAAGTAGAAGGGCCTATAATCAGCATATAAATGGATTCAAAACTTGCTGTCAGTTTCTAAAATATAGTTAGTTGTAGGAGAGGAATCTCAACGAGATGAGTGTGTTTCTTTTGGGGTATATTAGATTTAGATTTAATTTCAAAATCAACAATCTTGAAGAAATAGTATAGGTATAAACAAAGTGTATAAATTACAGAGGTATTTATGGACATAGTAAATAATCATAAATAATACACTCTTTGGTTGTCTGAACCCAAGTGTTACGTGACAACAAAATACAAAGTCATGCAGTCATGCAGAGAATCGAGAACCATAATCTTTAACTATGGGAAAGAATTATAAACTTCAAAGAAAGAATGATGCAAAGCATTTCAAGGCGAGGGGCGGGAGGTTGATTGTTCACCAGCTAATCAGAAAAGCCTAATGATGAATTGCAGTCAGTGAACTGAATGCTCTAAGGAACATCACATAAAGGGGAAATTATATCACCATCCAATGGTGTATGTAGTTCTGACATCTAGAGCAAAAATAGGGCTGGTAAATTAGAGAAAGAGAAGAAAAAAAGCTGAAGGATTATAGAGGAGGAAACATGTGTCTGAGAGACATTCTTCAGGTGCTTCATGGACTTAACATACCAAAGGAAAGGCAAAGGGATGACTTCCTCCAAACTTTTTAGTGCCTTGAAATCTAGGAAGTGGAAATCCGATAAGAGAGACGTCTTCCACCTGACTGGCAGAGAATGTGGCAAGATTTAATGCCTGGTAGCAGGAACCAGGGAGGACCAGCAAAAATAAAAAGCACAGTTCTAATTGTAAAGATTATGAATCTTCAAACCTGCACACTGGGTGTGCATTATCTTACCCAAGAGCTCAGACTAGCTCATAAGTAACGTTCTGTAAATCTTCAGAAGTAACAGAAATATTAATCCACTTAACAAAAGTTTTCTTTTCGAAGTGTTTGCGAATCATCAAAGGTAAATTGCTGCAAAGAAAAGATTAAAAAAGGAAATAATTGTTTTGAAACAACCTTACATTTTTTGTTCATAGAAACTTCACAACCCTAAGTGTTTTTGTTCCTGTAATTCTTTTTGACAAAGAAGCTTCACATATTTGACTGTTATTCCTGAAAGCTGGCCATGGACTTGAACAAAATATTTTTTTTCCATTACTGTTTCCATACTTTCAATATCTTGTAACAATCTGCCTTGTAGTTAATAGGAACTGCCCTCTATTTTGTGATTTGCAATTAGTCCCACCCAGTGCAACAAATACATGATTATTTAGCACCATTAAAGAATGCAGTTCCGTCAAGTGACAGTATTTGGTGACAGGAAGAATGAACCAGCTAAAAGCATAACTCTGAGGGGGGTAAATTAATTAAGAATATATTTCACACATCTGCATTGAGGTCACTGAAATCAGTGGGAAAGTCTCTGTTTCAAAGTGAATGTATGACTATATCTAGTAAAGGTATTCAAAACTAGATTCTTACAATGGGAAGTTGAACATTATGAATAAAACAAACCCAAAACCTGTGCTGAGAAAGACAGAAATACTAAATGTACTCTTTGTATAAATATGTAAGTATGAACTGAGGATTGAATAGGTTTTATCCATGCATAACTCTTCGAAATTGTATCCAAGAGTATTGCATTTTTCAATAGGAGTAGACTGGAATAAGTTTTGAATCCACCATTTCCCCTAAAATAAACAACCCACTTCTCAAGTCTTAAGCACGGTAACAGTTCTGATCTGTGAGTCTTTCCTTGAACAAATGGGAAAATCTCATTTCACGTCACATCCCTGAATTCTTTTTTCCAGCTGACAATGATTTAACTTAGAGGAAGTGCACGAATTCCAAAATCTGGCTTTGGTAAGAAGATAATTTCTTCTCTTAGAATAAATTATGTTTTATTCTTTATCCCTTTCCAAATTCCAGTAACAGACATATTTCAAATGTTTCACAGTTTTGGCCAGAAGCATGCAAAATCTCTTCATAGAGAGGTGAAAGGCTGGTCCTTCACATTTGGGCACTAACTCTGCCTTCTTTTTTAATGATACACCATCAGATTTTCAAATAAGGACATGGCTTGCCTACCAACATCTCCTACTGGACCTAGTGATTCACTGATAATTCAATATCTTTCCTATTGATTGTATTAAAGAATGAAGAATAGGCTTAGGACTAAAAGCTACAAAGTTTATGAATTCTCTTGCCTGATAGCATCCCGTTTAGTTGTGTTTTTTAATTTTGGAGAGTGTGTATACATGCACAAATGCATATGGTAGTAGAGTATTTTTTCTATTTATATCTATATATAATGTATCAGAATTTTTTTTTACATAGTATTGTAGGAAGTTTATAGTTTAAGCAATAAGAATTGCTTAGTATCTGGTAGAAACATCCTGTATCTTGTCTTGCCTGCAATCTTGTAACAGCATGATTAATACATTCCTACACTTTTCAAAGCCATGGGAAATACCCTTAATATTTAAGAAATAATAAACCTTTAAAATATGGAATTACGAAATTAACAATAAACTCAAATTCTCATGATAAGCAGAAGAATTAGACATTAATCCTATGCCTAGAATAGGGAAGGCCAATATGCCAGAGAAAGAATTTTGTTTACATACAAAATATGAAGAATTGTATTAAAAAAAAATAAATCAGTAGCTCAGAAAATTGTTTGAAATTGTGAATAATCAATTTAACTTCATGATAGATTGCATGACCTTAAACAGAAATGTTGTTTGAACAAGTAAGAAAAGTAACACAGGACTTTTCCATGATTACACAGAAATTTTGTATCTATGATCATTTAAATACAATCAAGTAAAGTAGCAATGTTGGTTTTTTCTTTATTTATATATTGCAGTGACCTTTGCTGAAGTAATATTGATCCAGTGGAAATAAATATAAAAAGAAAATGGAGGTGATTCGGACACCAACTAGACAGATATAAGTATTATGAAAGCCATGAAATGTAGGTTAAGTAATCAAAAGGTTGAACCCAGCCAGTACGATTAAAATAAATTAGTTTTAAATAGATAAGGATATGAGAAAAAAGTTTTTATTTGCTCCTTTTCCTAAAGGCAGAGAGAACTGAACCACAGTTGGATAGGAGAGGCCCTTGCACTTCTTCCAGTAATGAGCTGTAAAATTTTTCCAGTATCAGACTCTTTCCTGTTCTTAGTTTGTCTACATCAATTCCAGGTGCTTACAAACAAACAAACAAACAAACAACAAAAAAAAAGTGTAATAAAACAAAAAAGCATGTGATATTGAATACGGTCTAGACTGAACCTCACAGGCTCCAGATCTTCTAACTGAAATCAACAAAAAATCCTAGCTGGAATCAATAGAGTGGATCTTGTAAGTGAAGTGGAGAATGGCAGCCCTCTTGGCCACAGCAGCCATGGAAGAAACTGAGTTTAAAATCTATTAACAGAAGGAAAAGTGCCAGCAAAACCTCAAATCTGGACATGGGGAGAGATGACTTCAGATTGCTCAGGGAATTAATAAGTAAGGTCCCCTGGGAAAAGGTTTTTGCAGGTGGTGGGGTTCATCAGTGCTATTCACTTTTTAATCATCTCCTAAAGGCAAGGGAGCAAGAAATTCCCAAATGTCAGAAGTCAAGCAGGCAAGGCAGGAGGTCAGCTTGGCTGAACAGGGATCTTTTCTTGGAAATAAGGCAAGAAAGGCAGGTGTATACCCAGTGGAAGCAAGATCAGGAGACAGGAGAAGAATACAGACATGCTGTTTGCCTCTGCAGGGAGAAAATTCATAGGTCCAAAGCTCTACTAGAGTTGAAGCTGGCCAGAGCTGTAGGGAACAATATAAAGAGTATTTTCAAATATGTTAATGGCAGTAGGCAGTATAAAAAATAACATTGGCGCATGATAGGATGAGGATGGTTACCTCACACACAGGGATAGAGACAAGGCAGACGAATTCAATGCATTCTTTGCCTCCATCTTCATCACAGATGATGGACCATGGGGCTCCCAGTGCCCTGAGCTGGAGTACCATGACTGCAAGAATGATCTACTTCCAGTTGACTATTAAACCGCAGGAACTGCTGCTCTAGCTGTATCCCTACAAATCCATGGGGCCTGATGGGATTTATCCAAGAACCCTCAAAGACCTGGCTGATGTCTTCACAAAATCTCTTGTGATGATTTTTGAGTCATCTTGGGAATCCAGAGAGGTCCTAGCTAACTGGAAGCTGGCAAATATTGTCCCAGTTTTAAAGAAGGGCAAGATGGAGGACCCCAGAAACTACAGGCTTGTCAATCTCACTTCAATGTTTAGTAAAATTATGGAGATTTTTCTGAGAGATATTGAAAAACACCTGAAAGGGAATGCAGTCATTGGTCACAGCCAACACACCTTCATGAGAGGGAAGTCCTGCTTGTCAAAACTGATTTCCTTTTATAGCAGGGTAACCCACCTAGTGGATCAAGGGAAGCCAGTTGATATAATCTTTTTGGATGCCAGCAAAGCTTTCTGCACTATCTCTCACAGTATCCTTCTGGACAAGATGTCCAGCACACAGCTCAGTAACCATTTTACATGATCAGTGAGCAACTGGCTCATGGTTGCACTTCAAGCACAAAGTGTTAAAAAGAATGGAGTGACATCAGACCAGTGCCCTGTCACTAGTGGGGTTCCACAAGGCTCCAGCTGATGACCTGTGCTCTTCAACATCTTCATAAATGATTTGAATGCAGGACTGGGAGGGATACTAAGCAAGTTTGCAGATTATTCAAAACTGTTGACTCCCTCAAAGACAGAGAAGCCCTGCAGAGGGACCTTAACAAATCAGAAGGCTGGGCAATCACCAATGGCAAGAAGTTCAACAAGACAAAGTGCTGAACTCTGCACCTGTGACGGGACAACCCTGGATGTAAGTACAGACTGGGGAATGAGATGCTGGAAAGCAGTGACACAGAAAGGGACCTGGGGATCCTGGTGGATGGCAAGTTGAACATGAGTCAGCAGTGCCCTGGCAGCCAGGAGAGTCAACCCTGTCCTGGACAGCGTGGCCAGCTGGGCAAGGGAGGGGATTGTCCTGCTCTGCTCTGCACTGGGGCAGCCTCACCTCAAGTGCTGGGGGCAGTTTTGGGTGCCACAATGTAAGAAAGAAATTAAACTACTAGAGAACATCCAAAGGAGGGCAATGAAGGTGGTGAAGGGCCTAGAGGGATGCCATATGAGGAGGAGCTGAGGTCACTTGGTCTGTTCAGACTGGGGAAGGGAAAGGGGAGATCTCATAGCTGTCTACAGGATCCCCATGAGGGGAAGAAGAGGAGCAGGCACTGATCTCTTTCCTGTGGTGACCAGTGACAGGACCAGAGGCAATGGCCTAAAATTATGTCAGAGGTTTAGGCTGGATATTTAAAAAAGGTTTTTCACCCACAGGGTGGTCAGGCCCTGGAACAGGGTCCCCAGGGCAGTGGTCACACCACCAAGCCTGACAGAGCTCAAAAAGCATTTGGACAATGCTCTCAGGTACATGATGTGACTCTTGTCCTGTGCAGGGCCAGGAGTGGGGCTACTGATGATCCATGTGGGTCCCTTCCAAATCAGCATATTCTGTGATTCTCTGAAATGCTTGTCCCTACCAGCTCAGGAACTTAATGCACTTGCTGTACTCTTCCTGATACATTTTCCAACCAAAGAGGTATATTGACATGTTAAGAAGAAGACTTGGTTCAAACAGTAAATATTTGGATACCTCTGCATGTTTTTAATATACTGCACTGACATGTTCTTCACTAAGATATCTTAAAATAAGAAGGATAGCTTTCTTCAAATACAGATACTAGCATTTATACTCTATTGCTTGGGTTCCACTAGCACTGATGTAATTCCTTAAATATCTGTAACTTAGCATTAATTTCAGGCTAAATTTCTGGAAGTTTTCAATAGGCATATGCCAGTCAAGACAAATTGGGGTGAGGGTGCTCCCTTAGTGAGCAGCTTTCTGAGTAAATTTATTCATAGTAAGAGATAATGTCTGGACCAAGGTCAGGAAATCTACATCTCCACAGAAATAGCTGTGTGCAGACAGTTGAGGAAATAATTATATCTGAATTTTTAAAAAAGTCAAATGGACTGAGGGCAATAATTATTTCAATTCTTTAACCCTAGAGAATTATTGCAGCCCCAGATAATGCTTGAAACTCATTAAAGGCCTAAAGGATTTCAATCCCATCTGAATTTCTGTTGGAAAATAACAACAGAGATGTTTTGGCAAATATGCCCTGCAGTTCACTAGTCTGTACGTACTAAATGCAAGATTATGATAACTATGTGAGCATAAAGATAAAAACTGCTAATGAACCAAACAGAAGTGTGGGTTCCAACCAGCAGGGCCTGCCTAAGCAGTCAAAGGAGAGCATGGAGTTGAAACATGGATTCAGTGGGCATGGATCATATCATGACTTCATTATACATATGTGCACACACCAAGCATTTAATGCATAAGGATTCCTGAATTCTTACAAAAGGCAGAGCTTTCCTTGTCACTTTGCACAGGGCTCAGGAGCTATGGTCACCAGGATTCCTAAGGAGAACAGAAGGGCTTTGCAAGACTCCCTGCACTTCTGAGGAAGAGCCTTATTGTGCTTGCTTGAGCTCTCTTGCAAGCCAACAAACCAAACCTCAAAACAAAGCCTAGGAGGATTTGGTTTTGAAACATTTTTAGAGCTGTAACTATAAAGAAACTGACATGCAGCCAGTAAAAGTACAGCTCTAATTTGTAAGGGAAGTAATCAGTACAAATTAAGAGCAGATAAAAAGAAATTACCATCATAAGAGAGAAGGCAGAAATGAAGAAATGAAAATTCCTGGAATGTCTCCAACAGAGTTTGGTTCTCATGTTACTTTACTTATTAGAGACAATTAGGAGAGATTTGTCTACTGCTAAGAGTCCCTTAGATTAGATTAGAAGACTAAAAAGTTTTAATGTGTTGGCCTTTTTCTGCCCTTGAGGAAAAAATCCAAACCCATTGGAATGTTAATGAAGAGTAGACTCTCCAAATGGTTTAAAATTAGTTTTTTGGTTTCTGTCCACTCCACCCTGCTTTTCCCTCTTAATTTCTCCATGTTTCCATCTCTACCTGTACAATTTCACCTGGGAGACTGGCAGGAAGTCTATGAGAAATCATGAATCCTTGTGAGATGTTATGTTCTGCTTGATTTCTGATAATATTTATACCTCTGTTTGCAACAGAAGATGGATGTAGGTAGTTTGCAGTAGAAGTAGAAATAAGGCCCTTTTAACAGCAACTAAATCATGCTGACGGCCCTGTTACACAATTATCATTAAATATTATCAAAAGCTGTAACCTGCAATGACAAAGATGGAAAATGGACCATTCACTTGAAGAATTAAAGCAGACTTGACTTTTTTTGACAATGATTTCTTGACAGTCTGTTAAATTAACTACAGCAGATCAGTATCAAAGATATAGGCAGCTGTCCTGCATTTGCTTCACATAATAAAATTTCCCTCAGGAAGTGAAGAGACCAAGGGTTTGTGAGCACCCAGGCATGACCCATCACAGAAAATGTTGTCTAAAGGGCAAGTTACCAGTCTTCAGTTATCCTTTACCTTGAGAGTAAGAAATCTGCAACTGGGGGAAAGTAGAGTTTATGGAAAAACTGAGTTCAAGAATTGTCAGAATTAGATGAAAGGTCTTTCTAATGTAGCAAAAGCACCTTGAAACTAATATGAGCTCAGATTAACAACCAGCAGTATAACAGAGCCAGGTCTGGAGTTATGAGCTGTAGCTATTCAATGCCAGCAGAGACCAGGCAAGGGGATTCTGCATCAGCTGTTAATTGTGCATGCAGAGGCATTAGTGAGGAACGAATCGCTGCAGCAGCTTCGCCAGGACAAAAAGAAGGCATGGCAAGGGCTTCTGCATCAGCACAATTATGACGTTCTCTTGCAATGTTGCTAAATTTAAGCATGGACAAGAAGGAGAGACAATAGAGCTCTGGTGTTATATTAAAAGCAACAATGAAGTTTTGTCATACCCCACTCCAAGGCATTTTACATTTCTTTTGCAATATCTTAGAGGTTGTTTTCTTTTAATATTGGGCTAATCTGGAAAAGATGTTCACATTTTAACAGTGATCTATTATCTTAATATAGTGAAAAACTGACAGACACCAAGACTCCTGACCTCACTGCAGTGATAGGTTCACCAACAGAGTTCAGTGTTCCAGCAGGGAGCTGTCTATCTGACCCCAGCCCATTCCTCAGAGCTGCCCAGCACTGCTCATCCTGCCCTGCTTGAGGCTTCCTGTACTCTGCAGGCTCCAGAGTTCAGCCAGGCATCAGGCTTCACTGAGTCACACAACATCCAGGGGGAGAGACCTTTCTATGTGCATCCAGGATATTTTCAACAAAACCTGGGTTATATAGGCAAAACATGACCATTTTGTACTTAGCTACATATAATCCAGGCTCAGACTTGGCTGTCTTCCTCTGAAAGCATAAATTCCATTCAACTAATTTACTAAAGCTTTGTGAAATAACATGGACTGACATCACCATGTCTGTCCTTAAGGAGTTTGGCGGGATCAGGATTTCAGCAGAAGAATCGGAAGTAGCTTTACATTCTTTCTATTCATCCCACAAGCTACAGGAATTATTTTTTCTCTTTTGAAAGCATGCAGTAGCTTTGCTCAGTTGCCTATAACAAAAGGTGGTTTTTCTCTTCCATCTGTTTTTTGTTGGTTGGTGGGTTTGGTTTTTTTTGTAGGCACAACACAGCATCACTGAAAGACTTGTAGAGAGCACAAACACAAGAGGAAGCTATATTTTTTTTGGAATTTATCACGTCTTCTGGTTTACTCTGTCTGCCTTGATCTGTTCTTCCAGAGAGCATTTCAAGAGCTGTCTGTGCAACTGATGAGACTCATGCATCTCTTCTGGCTTACAATCTGAAATACTGGCAAAATTCTGATAAAATGACTTTATTGTTGTATGCTATCAACATACTCATAGGAGGGAGAGAGAAAGCATGAGGTAGGAAAAACCAAAACTGGTATTTTCAAATGAAGGACTGAGTCCTGGTTCCTATCTTGTCTGTTGTGTCCTTGTCAGTTGGTGAGAAGGAACAGAGGAAATATCCTAAAATCTAGTTGCCAAGGGTATCCCAAATTGCAGCCTCCAGATGTATTACACAGCAAAATGTCACACATTTTCTGAGCCCTACTCTAGGCCCAGGTTGGCAGCTGGGGTACAATACCTTTATTTGCTTCTTCTCTCAGGAAAACTTTTTGCAGCTACCACCACCTTTACCTGCCATTTAAAATTCAACAAGGTTTTAGCTGTGGGACAATTTACAACATAGTTGCCAACATGTAAGGAAAGTTAAAAGATGGGTGACAGACTCACAGCATTAGGTCTCTGATTACATTTGGAGTTTTAAATCCCTCTGTTGTTACTGCATATTTCTGATTCTTTGTGAAGCTGAGAAGGAGATAATACCAACGTACTTTTCTCCCCTCTTTCACCATTGTTTTTTAGCAACACGAAAACAATAAAGAAAAAAAAAACACATAGTAAGAAATACTGACTGTAACTACAAATAGATGAAGATACTGTTTTAGCTTCTACAGAGTTTACAGTGCATGTTGGATAGCTGTGCATATTTCTGTACATAACTGAATCTAATCTAATACAGCAAATGCGTCTAGTTGCAGAACAAATCCTGCTGTCCTAATAACATACAGAAATATTAATAGAGTTTCCACTTGTGAAATTGCTTTTTCAAAAAGCATATGGTTCAATTTGGCTCAACAGCTTTTATTCCTTTAAGTGTCAGCAATTTGCTGAAAACATTATTATTAGTTATAATTTATTTATTATCTCCCTCAAAAATTCCTAACAATATTTTTTGAACTCTGCCATTATGTCTGAAACACCACTGAGCCTAGCAATTGATGAAACTGTGTCATAATAAGTTGGATGTATGCTGCCTGTGGTTTTTAATATACCAGCAATGTCATTATTTTGTCTTATAACTTAAAGGGCAAATTAGCCTCTTTGCTAAATCACAAAGCACGTGTCCTTATGCAGACAATACATTTCATGGAAAAGTACATACAGAAATTATAATAGAAGAGTGCTCAAATTGCAGTATCTAATTGGAAAATGCTAGGAGCTGCCAGAATTAAGCTGTCCAAACTGAGAAATGATTTGGCAGGGAAAGTTCCTGTATCCTGGTCTAATCTGATGCTTACACACCGGAAAGCAAATTATCATTTCTTTTCTTGAAGCTTTCTGCTCTGCTTGTTCTGTACCCTGGACACTTTTCATGATCAAATACTTAAAGACTGAATAATAATTTGGGGGTTTTTTAAATAATGGATGTATCTTGTATTTTGCTTGTGCTACTTGCCAAGGCTGATTCCTTTCCTTAGTGTTTGTTTTGTTTTATTTTTCTGGGGGGGAGGGTTTGGTTGGTTGGTTCATTTAATTTGCTTGGTTTTGGTTTTTTCGGGTTTTTATCAAAAAGCTTCCTTCCCTAAAATGACAAAACCCACTACAGATGTAATAATTGCTCAGACTAAAGACTAATTAACAGTACTAAGAACTGACTATTTTCTCTGAGCTCTTTTCTATGTCTCTGTGGACACGTAGTGTCCTGAGCAATTCTGCAGAGCCTGCAGGCTGATGGAAACCAGCTTGCATTCCCTCCAGAAACCCAACATCTGTGTGGGAATACTGCTAAGCTCTCTTTTGCTCAGCCATCCAGACTAGTTCAGAAGCTCCCTGCACACAGAAGTGTAATATGTGCCTTGTGGACACCTCCTGACCCCTGGGAACCCAGAAGAAGAAGATGATCCACATGTCCAGGCAGTGGGATGCACAGCTGTGACAGAGCCAGATGGTAAATCCGGGGAATCAGGAATTCTGTGTTGAACTTTAGGCTTTGAGGGAAGCAGTTTGAGTATTATAGGCAGCAAATCATGTGCATATACCTGCAGTGAGGTCTAATTATGATATAGGGCCATTAATGGATACTTGATAGAATTGGTAATAATGAAGCAGGAAAGCCACAAGTCTCTTGTGACTCTGTTTTGTACCTCATGTGCATTCTAAACAAGCAGGTTGTGTTTGCATTATTGTAAAACTTGGAACTAAGATTCCTGATCCCTCCCGGCAGCCAGATGCCCCAGCACCTTCAGAAGACTGCAGCAAAAGGGGAAACTAACCTTGTCAGCCAAGAAGACTGAGGAGGCAGAAGGGAGCTGATCCACACTGGAACAGCACCAAAACCCTTCCTCAATGCCTCACAACCTTAAAGCTCTTGTTACAAAAAGGTAACATTTTACACGTTTTGCAAATCAATCATAATTGCAATGTGTGAAGGAAACAGAGCTTCTATGTGCTGAAACTGATCTCAGTGTGACTCCAAGCTGGGAAAGAGCCTGCTGCAGCTGTTCCACTGCATTAGAGCCATCAGCTTCACCTCATTAGGAGAAGCATTCACCTTCCTATGGGATTCCTGCTGAATAACCCTCTGTCCTGCCACAGTAGGTTAAGTGTCACTTAACCCATTGTGTTCCCAGCTGCACTCAGATATAGGGAACAGAAAGCTGCAGGAGTTGCTAGAACACCTTCCTGGCAGTACTGGTGTATGGGGACAAGAAAACTACAGTCTTATGTACAAATATTCAAGATGCCACTGTGTGCCTCACTTTCTGACAGACCAGCATCCTGTGGTGCACCATGTGGTGCACCAGCAAGCACTGGGCAGTCACTGTGGCAGAGACAATATATCAAGAAAAGAAAGTGAGAGTGTAAAAGAAAGAACAAACGTAATGTTTTTAGTCACCTCATAGCAGGATGACATAGCCAAATGTTCCTCTCAGAATAAAATGTTTTATATTTTTTGAGGGGAACAGGAGAGTATGCAATGCCTCTTTAATTAGATCATTTAACTAGATACGATTTTCATCAGTCGCATTTGATTTTCTTTATTGTAGAGAAGTCTTGATAGCAATTTTCCTTTCCAAAACAAATTTAAAAACATAGTCTGAGTATAGTATCATCATAAAGTGTATGAATTGCTCTTAACTTTAAAACATTCTACTTGGAAATCTTCAAGAATTGCACTCAGAAATATGTGCCCATAATTTTTCATAGAGCTGAGTTCTGATGTACTCCTCAGGACTGTTAAAAACCACAAATTGTGTCCTTAAGTGTCTGGAGATTGTATGAAGTAAGGCTGAATCACAACAAAGGTGAAATCCTATTTTATGGAATTCAATGGTGGGGTGAGGGTTTTGTGGTTGTTTTTGGGTTTTTTAGTTTGGGGATTGTTTTTTTTTTTAGCATTATTTGGTGTCTTTCCTAAACTTTAATAGGCTAGAGTTTACAGATTGGTAGAACTGTCTTTACTCTCAATTACTTTATTGTTTTTAGGACTTTTGTGGGAGAAGACTAATATAATCCTGATTCTTATTTCATGTTATGTAAGCTTTCCTAAGGAGCAATCTCCCAGACTCCCAAGTTACTCTGTTAAGGAAATGAGAGTCTTCAAAAGACTGAGTTTCTCTGGCATTTGGTTCATTTACTGCTTTTGAACATCGACACATTTCAACACAAAAAACATATGTTTCTGTGTCCCATCCTTACAAATGGGCAGAACAGGAGGGTTATGGAGGAAATCAGATGATGGATTTCTTCAGCCTCTTTTATTTCTGAATATGTACCAAACACATTAAGTCTGAGAGCAACAAAGGCAGATCCATGTCCTCCTTCTCCACTGGAGTTTTGATCCCTTGCCCATAACTGTCTGGGATTGGGAACCACATCTCGCTACAACTCTTTGCTGCTGTAAACACAGCAGGAAGTCTTGCTCCTACTGCCAAGATTTCCGTTCTTAAGGAAAGGGTGCCATTTGAAAAGGGATTACTGTGAGCTTCAAGAATATGTGGCACAATTACTGGGAGACAACGGGCCCAAAAGCAGACAGAGCACAAGACTGAGTTTCTCCAGGTGCATAATTTCTACAAAGCATTTTCTAAACTATGTAGAAGGATGAGGTAGTGGTCTGCCTATGGCTCTCTTGTGGGGTGGTGAAAACAAATGTGTATCTCAGTTCATGATTTAGAAGGAAAAGCTAAAGGAAGTGTTGACACTGGGAGGAAGAGAAGTAGTTGCAAGGAATCTTATCTGATGGAAAATCATAAAATAATTTTTTTGATTTCACCTCTTGTTATTTTTAGGTATTTTCCTAATGATAATAAACTGCACACATCCTCAGGTCTGTGCTATCAGAAAGGAATATGCTTCCTTCTCACGTATGCCACAAGAATGGACAGTGAGTGAAGGGGAAATCTGGTGGCTGTTGGCTCTGATTTCAGAGAAGAAAATGAAGGACAAATTTGTTACAGATTTCTCTGAGCTCTGAGTCTGCTTCTGTTGCCAGTAATCAGTCCAAGATCAGGACCAAAGCCTAACCCAAACATGGGACATTTTTGTAGGATAACTTAGACTTTCAAAGTGCTTTCTGTTCTTTTCATTTAATGATGTTATGAAAATCAGAGAATATCCAAAACCACTTCCTATAGTGAAGCAGTGTCTGGTAAGATGGAGCAAATCAGAAACTACTAGACGTAGTCAAGCATGAACCTGGGAATAAAGACTACATTTTCATGCATGTTTTGATCTGGACCAGCAGGATAGAGATGCTCCATGTTAAATCCATGTGCAAACTTGTTATCCTGTTATGGTATACAATATATCGATTCCTTCTAAATCAACCCAAATTGCATGTTCCATTCTGTATGTGATGTTTTCCACGCTTAACAGACAGTTTATTTAGTATCCAAGGTAGGGCATTCAGACAGCTCTGGTAATGCAGGTAGAGGGATTTTTTTTTTT
>VXBB01018032.1:30666-45486 GCA_013399915.1 Illadopsis cleaveri | reverse complement strand
TTTTTTTTTTTTTTCCTAGATTCCAGAACATATAGAACTCCAGAACAGCACTGACCAAAAATTCAGCAGCCTCAACACCAAATGATTTATTCTTTTGGGGCCAAACTGCACACTAATCCAGACACTGTGACTTAGACACCAGCAGCCTTCTCTCACGCAGCTCTTAACAGCAGAATTTGATGCTATTAATGTTTATATCCTCTTTCTTACACAATTTTTTCCATGATCATGGCTAATGAAATAGACCATTCTTGACAGCAAAAATGCATATGAACACGTTGGAACACAGTGTATGCACTTTAGACTACATGCGAGGATACAAAACAAGGTGACATTTTTGGAAACTGTATTTCAAAGGATGTGGGAATAACACAGACCATCTGTGTAGTCACTTCATTTGCTCTTGAAAACATGGAATTTACAAACATGAAAAAGTTATCTGGCCCAGCATGTCTGCTTTTTTTGGTGCACCTTAATCCCACTTTCCTGTCTTTTCACTCTATGACTTGACCCCTTTTGTGTTGAATAAGGATATATGAGGATTTCTTGAACTCATTTTTACTTCTCAGCCTCAGTCTTCTTTTCAATTATTTATTCCATATATTCAGAGCTCTTTCAGTGAAACATCTCCTTCTGAGTTTACTTGGTTTTGTTTATGTTTCCACCAGTATTTGTCTTTTCAATATGAGTAATTTACAGACTAAAAATGCCGAGATTTACAGATATAAAATTTTCATACCAAGCAGCGCCATGATGATTTTTTTTTTTAATTAAAGCTTGGAATATAGTTACAGTGATAATGTGGAATCTTAACAACATTTCAATTTTTTTTTTTTTTAAAGGAAGGAAATAAAGAACTAGAAATAGAAAATGATGACATTTTTAGAAATTCCAAGTATTTCCTGAATTACTGTGTATCAAAGCAAATTAAGATTTCCTTTGAGGAAATTTAGATTTCTAAAAATCACGTGTATAAATCTGGGCTCCTGTGATGAGTTCCCTTGGCTACTGAACAGAACTGTTTACAGGACCCATTGCAGACATATTTCACTAAGGAAATGAATTGCCCTGTAGGTGCTTATGTGCCTCCATTGCTTGCTAAAGAAACCTGTGGATTCTTATTCAGAGTGAGACACCAAATTCCAGATGATTTAATTACAACTAATGAATTCCACACCATGCGTCCATTGCTCCACAAAAAATATAAGGTAATTTGAAATAATAGGATTCAGAGGCATAGTTTTCATTGTGACTTCCAATTCATTACCTTATCCACTGGACCACTAACCCAGAAAATGTCCGTGCTGTAAAGGCAACAACAACTGAAGAAGCTTCAGTTTCAGTTTCATTAAGTATTGCCAAAGAAATCAGGCATGTGCCTTCTCTCTTCTGGGTAACATGGGGAATTTAAAGCTGAAATCTGTAGCCACTGCCTGAGAAATGTGGCTGACAAGAAGACCAAACCGCTTTTAGGTCATAAACATTTTGAGGCCACCGCAAAAAGAAGTTATGTCAGAAGAGTCTACTGCTGCTTGGCGTGCTAAGATGCTGAGCTCTGCGTGGGATGAAGGGTTTTGTTAGGAATGTAAAACTCAGGGCAGCGCATGACTTTCAGCAGAGGATGTGAAAGGCAGGAAAAGCAAGAAGACAGACTGTTCTCTATATACTGATGTAGCTAGTGACCTAGGATTCAAAATTACATTGGAAAGAACTGTTGAAATACCACTCACATAACGAGCAGTGTCATAGCCCTTTCTTCCTGGTAGGGGGCCCCTAGATGCAGAAGGGAAGCAGGAGGAAAAGAAATATTTTGCAGTCACATAAAGACTTCTCCTTAGGTTTATACAGAATATTTTGTTCAAATATTTCTGCATTTGTAATTTTCTTTCATTAACATTATTCTGTTAGTCCTGGTACAAACTTTGCTCAGTTATGACTGTGTTTTGGGAAATGCTTGATGGATAAAAACCCTTACATGATAATTGGAGAGGCACTTTTAACACAGGAAGGTGGTGAAAGGACAAGTAGCAATGGCATTAAACTGGAAGTAGGTAGGTTTAGATTAGACATTAGGAAGAAATTCTTTACTGTGAGGGTGGTGAGGCACTAGGAAAGCTTGCTCAGAGAAGCTGCGGATGCCCATCCCTGGAAGAGTTCAAGACCAGGTTAGATGGGACTTTGAGCAACATGGTCTAGTAGAATGTGTCATTGCCCATGGCAGGACTTGGGACTAGATGATCTTTAAGATCACTTGTGACCCAAACCTTTCTGTGATTCCATGATTTTATGATCTCCACTGAATCCAGTAGCTTGGTTTTTGCAAAGAATTTATAAGTGTACTTACTGTGTCTCCACAGACTTATGGGTGCATGGAATATCATGTACCTTCACTATCCAGGAAGAATGATTGGGTCATTTATATTGAGAGGTGGGAGGCTGGAGGTAGTGCAGTTGGTCAGATTATTGCTGGGCTGCCTTTCGGTCAAACTGGCAAAACACCTCAGTAGGTCAGGATGCAGCTTTGTGTCAGTCTAATTCTTTTTCATTAGATTTTCCAGAGTTGTCTTAGGAGAAGAGCTTTGTTCTCTCCCCCTGCTTGGCATTGTAGTCTAGGAAGGTCCTAGTAAATCATTTTCAAGTGTGTGATTCAACTCTGCTCTGCAGCATAGGTCCTGAATAGGCAGAAATTAAACAGTGCTGGAGAAATATTTCCAGGACTTTCTCAAAATTTATGTAAGTAATGTACTATAAAATATGTATTTTAATATTTGGTCTATTTACTGCTTAGGCCAAGACACATACAAAAAAAAAAAAAAAAATTGACTCATTTAAACCCTTGTAGTTTGCCAAAATACCAGATTTATTTCATGTCCAAAGGTACAGATACCCTTGGGGTACGAGGTAAATGTACATAAATCAATATGAGAGGCCATTATTGCAGAGAAAACAGTGGTGAGAAACACTGGGCTTACAACTGGGACAGTACTTGGCAGATATATTTAAAAACAATGCTCTCAGTAGAGAAACATAAGTTTTAGGCTATTGGCCCTGCACACTACATCTCACATAAGTGAAATATTATTAAACCAGATTTCTGTTTTATCGGACTGTAAAGTTTATTCAAACTGAGCATGCTTCTTTTCCTTGCTTGTGACTAGCTGTAGGTACATATGCCAGCATGGTCTTGAGGCCAATATTTAATGTGCCATTTTGATACTTTTATAGAGAGGAGAAAGTATATGTAATTTACATGAATTCATAGCTTCTATTGCAAGCTGTAAAATAAAAATATTCTGGGTTTGATTTTTTTATGGGTATGTTTGCCAGATTGTAGCAAGGCATATGTGCTATGGAGGAAAAGAAAATCACAGCTTGAAAAAAGTCAGCATCTGAGTGGGTTTTATTCCCTGCTCAAAAGTAAACAGTTTTCACAATTAACCCCACTGCTCTGTTTATACATCAGCTAAAATGTGAAGAGTACACACAGTTGTTCTCATTAATTTGTGATAAGCAATAGTGACTCGAAAAAATTACACTATGGTTTATGCATTATCAGGTCTTAAATTCAATGGGAAACATATGCAGAAACAGATTTTCGGTCTTTCTCTCTGACAAAAGAGGTGGGAAGCCATGGAATAAACACATTCAGATTTATCTGTTATATTGGAGTTCCCTCCTCTCTTTCTTGGTGTCCTTTGACAATACAGACCCATAAAAGAGATCACAATTCTAAGGTGTCTCTTCCACTTGATAGTAATGAGCAAACATGCTGCAAGGTGGAAAAAATGTACATAAGATATTTCACTACTACCTCATGGATATAGAAACAAATGAGCCCCTACACAGCATATCTTGACAGCAGATATGCTGTAATAGCCAAGGATTTGCAAACATTAATGACTTTTGTAGGAAATGCCCTGCCTGCAACTCTTTGGCAAACCTATATGGCTTTAGGTTTAATGTAATGCAATGAGCATAGGCATATAAGTGATTCTTTAACAGGGCATTCTGTATTTTCTGTACTTTTTGTTTTTATTTCAGAAGAAGGAAGAAACATATCACTTTTCTACTCCAATTAGGTGATTTTAAAGTATTAAAATGGACAGCTATTTTCTCTTAAAGAAGTGACCCTGGTGCTATAAAAAAATATGATTAATAAGGTAATGTACAGGTAATAAGCTGGAGTCTGGATATGTATTGTTGTGTATCTAAAGCTAGATGCTCTTTATACCTTTATTTTATTGCTCAATGTGAGATAATTTTCAAAAGTAAGACCCTGATGTACTCAGTGGTCATGAAAATCCGACCAATAATTTGTCACTTAGGTGCTCTGAAGCTTAGATCAGGTTGCATGTTGCAAAAATGAGATTAATGGAAAAATTATACAAGCCACCTGGAAAATCTAAAGTAGGAAGACAGAATTTTTATCTAGATATGTGTTGTTACTGCCACAAAACTGAATCTAGTCATCTCCAGAACATCATCACTTGATTTTTATTAACCCCACAAAAGCGAGGCTTATTTGGCAATAAATAATGATTTGCTGACTAATTCCCCTGTACCAGTCTTCAATATATATAACTTACACAGTGTTACCCTCTGCAAAGCTATAATTTGCCACATACAGTATCTGAGAAACCATCCAGCTCTTCCTTTTGGATTAGTTGAGTCGGAATAGAAATAGTCATGGAGTGAAAACTATGGATAAAGCATGTTTTTTCCCAAGTGCATGCTGGCCTGTCAAGCACTCTCCTTGACTGTTCTCCTCCATTCATGCCTGCTAATACAACCTGCCCTTGGTGCAGATAGAGTGTGTGTACAATCCTCCAGGGAATTGCCTTCCAAGGTTTGTACCCTTGGATATACTCAGCATCTGCTGGTGTGAATGGCAAAACAGGTTTTGACTGTAATGAGATGGTATCAGAACTGAAGTTGAAGCATTGAATGATGAAAAGAGAGAGGTGTATATGGATAAGAATAGTTGAGTGACAAGTAGGAAAGTTTTTCCTTTCTGCCTTCTCTCACCTCAAGCACTTCAGCCAAAGTTCTGAGCCAGCATGACGCTCTAGCATGAGCCAGACTGCTCACCCTGCACAGATCTCACACCTAAGTAAGCTGCAGTGAAGTAGAAATGAAGATTAGGTCAATAATATTTTTTAGTTAAACTCTAACAGTTAAGAAACCCATTGTGAATTAAATTCTCCAGAAACAGAGAGGTAAAGACACCATTAGTTGTACTGATGAAGAGGGTGTTCCATCAAAAAGAATTTTAATCTGAAATGTATTGCCCATAATAGCAATTTCTGAGGTAATAGAGGTTTTTCATTGTTTCCAGTTAAGCTTAGGCAAAAGGCACAACGCAGCTACTCCAGTCTCTGGAAAAGTACCAAAGACCACACAAAAGCAAAAAATGAATGGCATGTCTTTAAAACAGGCTCCAGGAAGATGTAAATGTATAGAAGAGTCACTGGAAAAAGCATCTAAAAGTTTCAGGCACTGACAAGACCTCTAAGGAGAATCTAAAACCAAAGCTTGGGTAAAGACTCTTTGAGGATTAAAAGATAGACTTTGATAAAACAGTTAAAAATTGTTCATATATTTGTCAGCACAGACTCTTTAAAGTAGGTTGATAGTGCTCTGATGCACTGCACACAATTTCAAATGCAAAAGACCTGAAGAGGGCAGAGGTAGAAGGAACTGGGCAGTTCTGCCATGGCATCCAGAAAATCCTATCCAAAGAGCTTCATGCACAAACCCAACATCTGGAAAAAAAATGCAAAATTAAGTTTCTTAGCTGGAGCAAGAGAATGTTTGAATGAAGACAAAGACATTGGCTCTGGCATTGTTACCTTAAGAATAGCCCACAGCAAAAGCAGGCAGTGTTGCGGGGAGGGATGACTGATGTCTCAGCATTGAACAACTCATGTCCTTTAAATTGCAGGTCCTACTAGGTAGAACAGTTCACAAACTGGGGCCCTAACATTACATGAAAAAGAATGGGTAACAAAAAGGGAAACCAATTCACCCTAAAAAAATTTGATCAAACACATAATGTATCTGATTTTTTTCTTTTTTGTGTTCTATAACTCAGACGAAAATGTGACATTTGAAAAGAGATTTTTGGAAGAGATATAGAGACTTCAGACATGCATTCCAGTGTCTGGGCAGGGTATAAAAGTTGAAAGATAGAACATTAATACCAGTACAGTAAAACCCTTGTTTGAGTTCAGATGAAATATGGATAATGATTTCTAGATAAAAAGTTGAATGTCAGACACAACAGAAAACACCTGAAGTGACTAGTCAGAGATGTCAGGGACAGTGCATTCTGAAGCCTTAATATCATCGTAAGGGGTCTTTCTTGGAACCGGGTGACATCTCAGGTTTTAATGGAAAGTGGTGGAAAATAGCACATGAAACTTAGGCAGAGGTAAAAGAAATGTAAGAGAAAGTCCAGAGGTATTTTAGGTTGTCCTTAGAGGAACATTAGGAAAACTTTTATTTCATCTGCAAAACTGTAGGCCAAGTTGAGAGGAAAAGCACATTTAGGTGATGAATTTGGAATAGATTAATTTCTTTTGCCTGTGACAGATTTTTCTGAGCAATGATTCTAGTTTTTTACATGATGTTACTTAAAACCAAAGCCCCAAACCTAATGTATGTTTATTTACAGCATATTAACTTTTCCTAAAGTTATTGTCTTTACATAATTGTGAAAAATTTTCAATGGATTCAAGCAGTTTGCAGTGAAGTACTGATTTTTAATATTGCAACTTCATAAAATGCTTTTTTAATCAGATTCTAATAAAAATCGGTTAAAATATGTGCCCAGATGGCACGTATGCCTGGTACTTAGCTTCAGTCAAAAGAAGTGCTGCACTGCTGGACACTGATATCAGAATCATCAGGAGCTTCTGACAGGAAAGGAAAAGCAAAATATGAAGAAAGTCAATGCAATTTGATGTCTCAAGTGCTACTCAGCTCCAGAAAATGATGCAATGTCTATCAAAGACAGCAAATACAGCTTACAAACAGCAGAGATGGTGCAAGATGTGACTCATGCACATTTTAGGTTGACTATCCTAGCAGAAACAAGTAATGGACCCACTTGCAAATCTCAGACAGTAAGAATATAAATGCCATTACGTGTGTCATCTGCCCAGGTGTGTCTGAGATGGCAAAAGTGGGCAGAGAGAGACGGTCACCCATCCCAAGTAGGATAACACATTCACTGTTTTCTGATGACAGAGGTGCCTGTATTTCAGGGTAGATGTACTTGGCAACTCTCTCCTCAGGTTCTAACTAAACAGCTTTAGGCAATGTTATCATATTAATCACAAATATTTGCAATACTGTTTGGGACTAACAGTATTGATCCTTAAAAGTGGCCCATGTCACAGAATGAGATGCAATAAGGAAAACGACTTTCCATAAAAAGTTTCTACTAGCAGCTTCTGCTAATAGAGGTACATTGTAGACCCTTGCTTCAGCCATTTGAATTTCACTCTGACTTTTAATTTAAATAAACTCAGTCATCTGCTGCCCTCTTGTTTACAGCAAGACCTCACTAAGTGTCTAGATAACACCTCAGTAAGAGTTCCTTCTGTTAAATGTGCTTTATATACGCATGGGTAGGTCTCCTTCAAGTTCCCCAGTTTAATTTGCTCCAAACTACAATGATTCAATCTGATCACCATTTAGTTACGGTGCTTGTCAGTGTAACATTGACAGTATTTCCACATTTGTCAGAATTCCTACTAATCTACTCACACAATGCCTCACACATTTACTGAGGCTGCCTTTTCAATATGACTTGATTTATACTCCCTTTAGGAATGCTTGAAAAAAATTATAAACTCTGTACATTTTTGTGTAATTCAGACTGGATTTGTGGAGTATTGTTCTTCTTAGCTTATTTATCTTAATTCCTAGGATATTTGGAAATTTTAGGATCCCACATCTTTGTTATGATGAAGCTGTTATTCTTACTTTATGACAGCTCTGAAGAATCATTTGCAGAACAGCTAGAATTGTTCATGTGTTTACCTTTGATCTGTTACTTTATTGGTAAAAAAATTAGTTGTTTATTAGTATTCATAACTCACAAGACTGCCCATCATTTCTGATAAAAAAATAGAATTAATTCTGGTGGAACTATTAATTTGACCTTCACACTTGGTTTTTTCAAGGATTTGATGTATCTCAGCCTGTCACTAAAGCAGTATGTATGGATTTTGGAAGTGGATTTGCTTCACCTGTTCTGTAATCTTCATTGCTCCTATAGCCTATCCAGCCCACAAAACACTGCTGCAATATTTATACAGCTCTCCAAATTCCTGCAGTCTATTTTCTGCAACTGTGCATGCAATTATGAAGTTCAAAGAGTGCACTAGTCTCACTAAAGAAATTCGTTATTTTAAGCTCTGACAAGTGACGTCCTTTTGGTAATTTTTTGTTCTCAATAGATTACATGTAACACAGGAAATATATGGCTATAGTCTCATTCCTCCTGGGGGATATGATCACAGAGACAAAACAAAAATGTCACTGTTAAGCAATACGTTTTATGTATGCTTTTTGGAGAAGCTACTATGATCTTATATTTGAATCCAGGGTGTGATGTATGAGTAGGAGTGGGAGGGGAACCAAATCAAGGTAAAACTCAACAGCTGCACCTCTGT
Source organism: Illadopsis cleaveri (assembly GCA_013399915.1). Classification (NCBI taxonomy): domain Eukaryota; kingdom Metazoa; phylum Chordata; class Aves; order Passeriformes; family Timaliidae; genus Illadopsis; species Illadopsis cleaveri. The sequence continues at coordinate 36,805 of VXBB01018032.1, read as the reverse complement.
CAACTCAGAACAACTGAATCAGGAAAAATGGAAATGTTATGATCTGGGAAAGATTGCACATATGGTAACCACATGGTTAAAGGCCACGAGGTAACGTGTTTTATCAGAGTTTGCTAGGCAGTTTTTAGAAAGAGTTTTTTCTCTTTTTTAACACCTCATGGTTCTTTTACCCTCATTGGGGTTGAGAAGGACAGTTCAGTGACTGAATGGAGACATTGTTAATCAAATTAGTAGTTGTCCATTCAGGAAGAATTTCCAAGATCTAAAAATTTTTCAGGACGTCAAAACCTGAAATTTCAAGCTGGGACAATTTAAATATTTTTGTTACAGATAAGTATTACAAAATGTTGGAGGAGTTTGATTTTTTTTTTTTTTAATGTTGCTGTTTTGTAGCGTTTTTTGCTTATTTTTGAGGGGCTTTTTTTGGTTTTGTTTGGTGATTTTAGCATTTTAAAAGAATATATATTGTGGAACAGCTACCCAAATTGCTTATATCAAACTTTAAGACTTTTAAAATCTATAAGTATCAAAACTGGAGCAAATTTAAAAAAAATTTAGCTTGATTTTTTTAATTGTGGAGTTTTTATGTATCTTCTCAGTACACTCTCAGATGATAAAGAGAAAACCATGAATAAATAAATCATAAAGAAATAGGTCATCCAAAGCATTGCAAAATTAACATAACCCCCTACCTTGAACAAATTAGCAAAGCAATTGAAATCCTGAGGAATCCTAAGGCTCCTGGATCCAGTAGACACATTTAATTTTGCATAGATGAATCATACTTAAATATGGAGTTAATTACACAAATTCTTCAGCAACATATGGAAAGCCAAATGGTAATTATAGTTCATTACTATCTACATCAGTAAAGGCAACAATTCAGATTTGGCAGTTACTTCTCACATCAGCATGCATGGTGTCTGGCAGCCTGAGCAAACATAGGATCTCACCATTGGCTGCACAACTCCATCAGCTGTAAACTAACTGTGTGTTGTGTGATCTGAGGCACAAATAAAGTACAGCTGGTGGCCTATTTGTAGTTTCAGTTGCAGGGCAAACACCACTGGACTCTTAAAACTGTTCTCAGTATATGGGGGAACGCTTGAATGATGTCAGGATAACTGGAGCCTGGCTATTGTTGCCTAATCTATAATTCCAATCCAATCCCTAATCTAAATTAATCATAAATGACATTCATGTGACCAAATGCAGAACTCTGTGGTGTAGAATCAGTCAACATGGAACTGTCACAGCAATTCCAGAGGAGGGCCACAAAATTGATAAGACCAAAGCACCTCCCTTACAAAGGCTGAGAAATGTGGAGCTGTTCATCCTGAAGAAGAGAGGAGGTTGAGTGGAGACCTCACAGCAATTTTCCAGTATCTGAAGGAGGCCAACCAGGAAGCTGGAGAGGGACTCTTCATCAGGAGCTGTAGTGATAGGACAAGGAGGAATGGGTACAAATTGAAAGACGACAAATTTAGGCTGGATATTAGGAAAAGATTCTTTGCTGTGAGGGTGGTTGGGCACTGGCACAGGTTGTCCAGGGAGGCTGTGGATACCTCAGCCCTGGTGGTGTTCAAGGCCACGTTGGATCAACCTTTGATCATCTAAGGCAGGTCTAGTAGGAGATGTCCCTCCCTATGGCAGAGGGCTGTTGGGACCAGATGGCCTTTAAGGTTCCTCACAACCCTTAATATTCTATGATTCTATAAATATAGGTATTGGGGGATAAAGTGATGCCTACCTCAAGTGCTCTAGATATCAGTTTAACAATATGATGAATAACCTTTCAGCTTCACTGACTGCACTTAGTAGACAAAATGTTACCATCAAAGGGACATAAAATATGCTTTTATGATGTGTATCTTTGGTCATCATGCATGTATATTCATGTGCTTCTCCTGTTACCTGTGACATGAAACGGAGTTGTGTGACAGTTCAACACCTATGCCCTGTTATTGGGATCCGAAAGTGAGATCTCAGTTCTGGAATGCAGATATACTTGTAGTTATCTGGAAACCTGATGAACTTAGATGTTGCAACAGAAAAGCATTAGGTATGATTTGCTATGTGCCGAGGAATACTTTGAAAAGATCATACAAGGAGAAACATGCCATTAGCTAAAGTAGTGAATTTGGGGAATAGAGACACACAAAACCATGATGACAGAAGTGCAAATCAAGACTGCATATACTAAACTACAAGAGGAATCAATAAGTAAATTTGGCAGCATACATTAGTATAGTATACATAGTGCAAGCTATCAACTCATTTTGTCTATTGACAATAAGCTTTTGAAAGATGCTTATTCATCCAGTAGCTAACAGATGACACGAACAGAGCTTGCACATCTTTTGGATGGATTTAGAAGCAAATCAGAATCAGACTTCAGACTGGATTAAACATTTTAAAAACATCTTGCTGTTGAGGCTCATACAGCACATTTGCTACCAATAATATGTATGCAAGTTTCAGGCAAGTTGCCCCTGTAGTTTCTTATGTCATACTAGATGATATAATCATTTAGAGGGTACAGTTATTCAGGAAAACTCACTCTAGCAATGCCATGATGTGACAGTGATATACCTAGAGCACCAAAATGCCAAAGTCATTGCTGCATGATCCACTAAGAAACAGAACACAGAAGTAAAGGGAACATATGAAGACCTCTGCTTTAGAACACAAGCCTTAGCTTGTAACAAAATGGGAATAAGTACCTGGGAAATGTCAGCTGGTAGACCTCACCAGCACAAATAAGACAAATTTGAAGTAACAGTTATTGAATATTCAAATCAATAAAGAGTGGTGAAACTTGTTTTTCAGCTGATGAGGAGCTCAAAGGAAACCAATCCCAGTAGCTTTTTGTGTGTTCTTCTTGTGTCTGCATACTAACTCAACAGAAAGTTAAGGGACTGATACAGTACNGAAAATATGAAAGCTAAAATTTAATACACCAAAACAACACTCTGCACAGATTAATCACCATTGAGACAAAACAAGGTGAAGGGATTCAGTGACTATATGTCAGATTACAGAAAAATTGACCATTATCTTGTAAAGGATTTAACTTTCCCCAACTCAACCCTCTTGTGCATAAACTGAGTCACTGTATGCCCTTCTCTGAAAGCTTTGGGATCACCAGTGAAATTTCCACTGCAGGCTGCATAAAGCCATAAGTGTCCTTAACTGCATTTAGATTGTCAGTCCAAATAAATTATCTTCCAAAACACGTTAGATGCTGTAACGCACTTTGACCTGGTTCAATGAGCTTATATGAGATTTACTGTTGCAGGTATCATGCAACCTTTGATGACTGCGTGTTTTGTAATCAACACAAAATCACAAAAAAAAAATTTCAGTAGGTTTACAAAGTTTTTAGAGGGATAGACTACACAAAGTATCAGCTGTCCCTTTCAAGAGAAAATAAGGAGAATGTTAAAAGAAGAGGCAAAGACTTCATCAATTTCAGAGGTCCCAGTGCGCTCTGATTACATATGTAGCCAAGGAGGAAGAGATTCTTCTTTATTAATTGGCAATTTTTAGTCGTATATTAAAATCAGAGTTGCCCCATTGCCACTAATTGCAACACTTAATATAAATGGCAAGTTTGAGTTTCAATAAATCCTATTTTTCCAGGGAGGGGGGATGTATTTGAAAAGGTTCTGACTTATTCTGTTTGGCTTTTGGGTTCACATCACATCTTGCTTGTTCTGTAAGGAATATATTTTTCTACACGTGGATGTTCTGTGTTATGGATGGATATTAATAACATATTACTAATCCCTGGAGTTCAAGAAATATTTCAACCCAGAACATCCACTTTGCCCTTCAAAAGCCACATTTTCTCTCAATAGTAAACATCAAAATAACAGCATAATTGAATGAAATGCAAAGGAATTATTTATGTAATGGAGACATCTTGTTCTCATAAATTATTGAATAAGAAATAGCTGACAACCTGTTGAATTTTCCTAGGGCTGTGCTGAATTTCTCTTTATCAACTTGATATATGATTTATGAAAGCAGAAGCATCAGGGCAAAAATGATAAGAGAACCTGGCTTGCATACTAATAAAGAAACTCCAGTGAAACCAATATTTAAAAGTTATAAATTAGGTCAAACTATTCTCAGTTTTGTTGTTGACATTCATTTATTTTCAGTGTTTCAGACATAAAACTGCAGGACTTTTTTCCCCCAAGCTGGTACTTAAAAAAAACCCCTAGCCCCCCAAAAAAGGAGAAGTACTAAAAGCCAGCCTTTTTCTCTACTTGTTTGGTGGTTCAGGATGCCGAAGGCTCAGGCTGGCCTCCATGTAATGGTTTCCCTTTCACTTCTATTTCTCCTGAATTTCATCAACAGAACTGCTGTCTGTAAGTTATCACAGTTGTATCTTTGAGGCCAAAACAATGATCTGATAAAAAGTTCCAGCCTAAGCAAAACCAAATGCAGCTCTCAGAATACATGAACATTGGGACATCACCATTTGGAACTGTTCAAAAAAATTTAAACCACTACAGTATTAGAAGAGCAGCGAGACCTTTAAAGTTTGACATATTTAAAACTTGTAAGCCCTCTTGCACTTTGGTTTTCAGAACACTGTATTTCACTGTATATTTTACCAGTAACCTTCCATGTGCTTGTTTTTCTTGCTTAGAAGGAAAGTCCCTGCACTAATGCACAACATAAAATATTTTTGTTCAAGAATTCATACCACAGCAACCAACAATCTTCGTGATTCAAAAGCAAGTTCCAAAGAAATAAACAAAGCCTCTCAATTTTAGAAGAAACTTCAAATTTTATGCGTAGAACATTGTGACCTCAGGCCAATTAATTTCTGTTGGCAAGAGTAAGTTGGGGGTGAGTGATACTCGCTGCTCTTTTCAACAGTTATGTGTTCTTGCTGGACATCTATCTGCTACTCTGTGTTTCTATGTATTACTGTAAGAGGAAATGTATTTTCTTTGAAGAGAAGTAATATACAAGGGTGAATGCTATCTGTGCTTTAAGGGCTGCCGAGGTGAGAAAACAGGAGAACAAGTGCCTTATCCTATTGTTCCCCTGAAAGCTGGAGCTGGGTGGCAATGTTTTGGCTGAAGCTTTGTTAGAGTGGACACAATCCCGGCATAGTGATGGTGGACTAGAGGGAACAAAGGCTGATGAAAATGATGGATTTCCCAGGGGCTTTTATTTGAGAAAATCCCTATGATTAATAACAAAAACTTACAGCCTAGCTTCCACCATGAACAATCACTTGCTATTAGATGATAGTAAAAAAGCAGAATATGTTTTTCCCATCCAGGCATTTTCAATAGGTAGCATTTGTCTCTAACAGCTCTGAACTTTGCTACTCACTGTGATACACTCTATCAGCAGACTTCAAAAACCACATGGTGCCCAGAGATGTAGGGGCTCAGGAGGATGCAGCTTATTGTCTTGTATCTCTCAAAGAGAGCACCTGGGAGAATGGGAAAGGTACTGATGCAGAATGGCACCAGAGAGCTCATTTTTGCCTGTCAAGAAAGGCAATAATCCCTTGGTCATGAACCTGTATAAAAGGGGGCTTTTATGACTGGTACTTTAGCATTTCTTAGAGGTGTTTGATCTGGACTCCTGTCATGTACAAAACCAAAGTTCTGTGAGCAAGTTACTCTCAGCAAACATTTTTTGACTCTTCAGTTTTCTCTTTTTACAGACCTGATGACCTTTTAATATCCATAAGTGATCTGAGGCACCTTAAGGGGAAAACTAGAAGATATGTTTCTAGTTGTTGGTAAAATTTCCTCCTTTGATTTTTTTTTTTTTTTTTGCTACATGTAGCATCTTGCTGAGCTTTTAATGGTTCTGCATTCTGTCTGCAAGATTTAAAATGAACGGCCAAGACATGATTCACTGTCATTTTTCTGAACAAAATTTTGGGATACCTTTTCTGCATAGAGAAACACAAATGAATAAAACATTTGCATGTGCTGCTTATAACCTTACATTGGCTTTACCACTGAATAATTTTGCAAAGGGGTGATAGAGTAAACACTGGGGCATTTCAAGCTGAATAGCTAATTGCCCATGTTGCACAAGCTTTCCTGTACTGTGCATAAAAACATATAGATTAGACAAAAGCGCTCAAAGACACTCA
>VXBB01018032.1:13409-30646 GCA_013399915.1 Illadopsis cleaveri | reverse complement strand
ACTCAGGCTTTTTTTTCATTACTATATTACATTATAACTGTATTACTATATTATAACTGTATTACTATATTATAACTGTATTACTACATTATAACTGTATTACTTTCTAATCAGCAAATGAAAAAAGTAAATATTAATAGCTTTGAATATATTTTTATAAAGCAAGATAAACAATTAACTGAATGAATCACAGTCCTGCATGCAATGTACCAACAGTGGGGTAAAGAGAAATAAGACTCTTCTGCATCAACAATGGGGAATCCTCACTTTCCTGTGCCCTGGCTCTTCCCTGCATTGCTGTCTGTGTGAGAGTGTGCAACACTGACAGGTATCTAGAATATATAATGAACTTCAGGGATGTGTGGAACAGACCTCTTTACCGAGTGATAAGCACAGCATTGCTGAGGAAATAGCTTCATTTAATGGTAGCTTTTCATTTGGAGCAAAGAGAACAAAGGGAGGGACTGCAAAGCCTGACAAATAGAAAGCACAGAAGCATTGAAAAAATTACATCTATGAGAAATTTATCTAGAAAGGATAATGTCAGTAGCTGCCTTTGGTTTTTAATGAAAAACCCCACTGATGTGCAAGCTAAAAAAAATTAAAAATTGCTGAGACTGTTGTATTTTGTTTCTGTCCTTCTGCCTATTCATGGAAACTAAACTAATGAGAGGCATGAGATAATAGGAACTTTTTCTACTGCTAAACTGAGCAAAATCTGGGCCAGATCTCAAACACAAAATGAAACAAGTCAGTTTCTGTGCCTGATTGCTGAACAGAAGCAAAATGGAACCCTGAAGGGATAAATGGAGCAGCTCAATAACTTACTATTTCAATCTGAAGCTTATAGAAGGTAAATAGCATCCTGATATTGAGGTCATAGCACGGGACAAAAATGCTACAAGGAATCAAGGAAGGCATGCTAAATCAGAGTTCACAAATTAGGAAGGACCTATGTGGACTGTGGTTTGCAATGTAAGTCAAGGCAATGCCAACATTTGAAAAACGGGCTGCACTATCTCATCTTGGAATTTGCAGAAAGTCTTGTCAAGAAGGAAACTCTGTTGAGGAAGTCTCAGGTAAAAGCTATTGTAAAAAGGTTTGGCATCTTCTCAGGAAGTGGGATGGTCCTTACTGAACCCAGGACAGCAAGAGAAGCATTGGTGTCTTAGATTTACACACCCTGAATGCTGAGCTGGAAAATAATTGAGCATCTGTAGGCCAGGTTCTTTGGAGTACAGAGTAACAAGCAGAATTACCTGGAGCCTTTGATAATTTTGATAAAAAAGACATTCAGCCCTTTGCTCTTCTCCAGATTCATGTTGTTCTCTAGAACAAGGATCCTACTTGACCTAGATCAAATGATTTTTAGTCTCATGGATCAAAACAGACATCTTGATGATGTAGCTGAGCTACTGTAGTTTTCCTAAAGAATTTGTATACTTTTTATTTTAGTGACAAATTCCTTATTTTCTTGAGTTTTACCACCTAAGAATGCAATAAAATAATAGTAAGTATAGCATCTAGCCATAAAAAAGGCCTTTCTGTGCTACAGTGATGAATGGAAAAACCTGCACAACATTTACTGCTGCTGAACTAAGCCCAGCATCAGGAGTGATTTAATCATTGATTAAAAAGATAGATTAATTGATAGATTAAAATAATGTTTTATTTGGTGACTTGTGCCATGGACCTAAAGGAAAAATACCCATTGGTTCATTATTTCATGATTTTCTATAACTCTTGCTTTTGATAATTTAATTCTCTCCTGTGAATGAAAAGAGAGCAAAAAAATTTGTCCTAATATACATATTTGCATTGTCAACTCAATATTTAAGTTTGCATAGAAAATTTGTATTTTGTATTTGTATTTCTAAAGAGAGATTTTCATGAAATTTAGTAAGTATATAAAAGATAAACAATTTGTAGAATAATTTTTTACTATATTAGCAAGAAATGGTTACTGGCACTTTTCTAGTCCTTTATAGTTCCTTTGTTTAATTGTAAGTCAGGGCTGGTATGAAATATAACAAGATAGTGCAGTGAAGCTATAGTATGTCAGTTTTTAATTAATATTCTTATAAAATATGAATTAGCATGGTTAGAAACTTACTTGAAATCTAATTAACTTGCCATAGATATCTTGTTAGGTGCCTGCAATACTAAAATATTTTTACAAGGTTAACATATTAATAATATTATGATTATGCATTTCTGTTCATTTAATTATATTGCAAAACTTATTTTGCCCTTAGATGAGCATTAAGCATCAATTCAAAGAGCTGTCCTTTGGCAAATCATTCAATTGCTGACATACAATATCTCATTTAATTACAAACTCATTATTAAATACTTTTATACTTAATTTTGTATTTTACTGTCATGGTACATAGAGACAAATACCTTTTAGATTTTTTTAAAGGGGGCAAATGGTTGAGGGAGGAAAGCCACTGGTTAGCTTTCTTATCTTGGAGGGAAAACTCAGAAATTTGATGATCTAGTTCCACATTTTGTGACTATCAAATCTGCAGCTGCAGGTGGGGTGAATCTCTCATTATTAAAGAGAGGCTCCTACTCCAATAAAGCACAGGCAGTAATAGCATGTCCTGTTCCTGGAAATCATTTCCTGTAGACTTTGTAGGAATCAAAGAGCATAATTGTACTGTGCTTGTCAGACAGCTGAAATGTCTTTTTAAGACCTGAAATGTTCTTATGTGAACATCTGGGGCCTTCATATGAGATATGTGACTCTAAAATAAGTCAAGTATCATATGTATGAACTCCATAACGAAATTATCTTCACGAGTTAAGTTAAATGAGCAAGAGTAGTGTAATAAGGTGATTGTTGCTTCCTCCCACTGTGAGACTGATTACAAGGAGTACTTTGCTGTCTTACTGAAATTTAACAGAGGCTGTGTAGCTCCCAGATTAGAAATGGTAGACCTCATGAACCAAAATTTGACCATTTGACCTTTTCTTGGAATTCCACTGGTAGAACTGTGCTTGCATTAGAAGAGGTGCCTCACAGTAGAGGTGATCTTCATATTTTTGTGATTAGTTGTTTCAGGGACATCCTGAACATTACAAATAGAAGTATGGTCTAGAACCCATATTCCACAGTCACTAACTGTATACCATCAACAAGAAAAAAAAACATAAAAGACTTTATCTTTTGTGTGTTAATAAAGCTGTGTTTATTTCTCCTCAAGAGAAGATGTTCTATTATTTTGTAATAGATAAACATGGTCCTCTGACTTACTTACCTGATTGGATTTCAGTGCAGCTGTCCCAATTTGAATCATGGATCATTCATTACTGATTTTTCAGAGCTCTGTTCCCTATCATATTTCTGCCCCTAATTGCACCTCTGAAATTTACACTTCCACATGAATTTCCAGCAAGTGTTAATTTATGACTATGTCTATAAAAAAGAAATAAATGTATGAACAGGAATATTGTTCTATAGTTTTATTTGTTGCAAGCTTACTTTTAGGTTTTCTGTAAGAAAACACGTTCAGGTTTTTCTAGTTTAATGAAAGACATTATTATGTGAATGATCCCAAAGTAACTGTTAAATAAAAATAATCATCTAAAGCTGAATGACTTTTCCATTAGAAAGGATGTATTTTCTGAATTTTCTCTTGATGGTTATTTTCTGATTTTAATAGAAATTTCAAGCATTTCTGTATCTTCCAGGAAAAAGTTATAAACACATAAACAATAGCATTATTCTCAAATTTTATTTTAAGGGCCTGCACAGAAAATTGTTGCAGCTATGTGCTTTTATATAAGTAACTGTGAGCGGGGAGAAACAAGATAAAAGTAAGCTCATAAACTGTAAATCTTCAGTATTACTGCATAGTAAAATTGCTATACATAATTCTTGTGCAGCTTATCTGGAAAACCTGATTAAGATATACTGCAAAATGAAATGGTTGCTGCCTAAAAAGTTATGGGATTATATGGGCACACATGACCTAAATTCCTCTGTAGCGCTGATTTTCACATGGAAATAAATGGGTATTGGTAGACTCTGACATAGTTCTGTGCAGACAAGTCACATGAGTGAATGTTTCAGTTAATATTCTTGCTCACAGTCATGCCTGGCATATGAGTACAGCTGCTAATTTCACTAGGAGAAAGGCTTGACCTTTTGAAAAGTAGGCTTGGCCCTAAACCAACTAAGTTTTAATGTAGGCCATGGATGAAGATCAGTACAATAGTCATAACTGGATCCTCCCTTTCTTGGAAACACCGTGGTTTGGCATTTCAATACAGTGGTGACATGCTGATCATATTGATGAGTCTGGGAATATTATTTTAGTAGACACAGGTGGATCTTTTCTCCTACACAAAGACTGTCAGCTCCAACGATTTCCCATTCTGCTTTTCAGATTGGGGGAACAGAAAGTAGACATACCCCAGTAAGCAGAACCCACTGATGAATCATGCACAACCAGCATGAGATTTCATGCTGTCCTTCCACAGTGGTAAACAGAAGTCATAAAGAAGATGACTCAGTACATGAACAGGGGAGATAGAATAGAAGCAGCCCAAAGTATACAAAATCTTAGTCCAAGACAATCAGTTCAGTCCCAAAAGTGCAGTTTACTTCACATGATCCGGCCTTGCATACAAGATTTCTCTATTTCAACGTTTTTCACCTGAAAAGGAAGGCATGGGGTGGAGGTGTCTCAGATTGTGAGAGAACATGTGGATGCTGCAATAGAGAATCAAGTCAAGATATTTAAATTGCCTTGTGTACTCAGTGAGCCAAAAGGTAGCTTAGATTTCTGTTCAGATCAGCAAAATCCAATTTCCTTTGTCTCTGATCTACCAATGTGTTTAGAGTTGTTCTTTGACTTTTTATCTCAGGTGAACATAACTAACTGGATGTGCTGCAATCTCAGGGTATGCTCTGAGCTGGATTTGTATGTTTCATTGCAATTCCTGTAAGATGTTAATAATTAAATAAATAGGACTTGTAGATGCACAGCTGTGTTTCCGGTCCATAAGTGAGCTAGGATTCCATTAAGTATAAGAAGTCTGTAAAGGCATTTTTCAAATGTGCTCATATCTGTTCTTATTTAGAACTAAACATGCTTCTAACAAAAGAATTTTAAAGATGCATTTAGTTTTTCTTAGGTAGGCCTAAGAAATTTGGTCCTCATTATATGCAAAGAATGAACATGTACATCCTAAAGAACAAATGGTGACCATACCTCCTCTGAGCATAAATTTTCTAGTGATAATACTGAGGACATTTCATTGCCTCTTCCTTAATTAGAGGAGCTAACATTCATAAGTGATATGATATTTACTTTCCCACATTTCTTTAGTCAGTTTTATGTTTGACTCATAGTACATGTCATATTTCTCAGTCTTTTATTCTTCTTCTTTTTTAAATCCACAAACCAAATTAGACATTTTTATTTTATAATTTCTCTGGAGACTATCAGGTGATCAGAGAATTTCTGACTCCAGCAAGTGCTTACATTTATGATAAATAGATTTTCAGCATATTTTTTTTCAAAAGAGAAAGAAAAAACATAATACGTAGATGTGCCCTCTCCAACAATCAAAATGCCACTGGATTTAAGAAAGCAAAATGCAGTCACTTTGTGAACAGTTTTCATATGTTCCTCTTTTGTTCCATACTGGTTTTATGCTGTTTTTTTAAAATATTATCTTAAAATGAAATTTGTAAATTAAAGAAAAAAACAATAGAAAATTTTTCATATTAACTCTAAAAATAAGAGTAGAAAATTATTAATTATTGAGTAAATTGTCCTCCTCTTGTTCAAGAAAGTTATTCTTTACAGGCAGTCTAACCTAAGGATAGAAGCACACATCCTGCTTGGTTGGAGTGAAGAGGTGAAATCCTTACTTAAAGTTGTTTTGGGCTTACATACATTTCCAGTGTAAGCTAGAATCTATCCTTCCTGTGCTGATGGGTAGCATATGTACATGAAACCCATTTAATTTCATTAAGGCTGATGCTGAAAGCAACTGGCCACAGGCGCGTGACAGTGTGTATGATCCATACACACGACAGTGATAAGACAGCCTGCCTGTCTCTTTGGAACTTGTCTCCTATCTTTAATTTTTACACATTCTCAAAATGTGTACCCTTAGCAATTATAACTGTCAAAATTAATGAGTAAAAAATGCCATGAAGACTATGTGTAGGTACTGGTCCTTCTGGGTGAGCAGTAATCTTTGTAATTATTTATTAAGTAATTGCTGTGCAGAGAGCTGTTAATCTGAAAAGCAATTCTAAAAGGAAAAAAATTGTTAAGAAAGGCTGGTACTTAAAAAGACATGTTAGTCACATAAACACAACATTTGACAGCACAGGAAAAGATTGAGAAACACAATAGGTGTTCGTCTTGTTTCAGCTGCAAATTCTTCACTGACCTCTGCTCAAGATGGGAGCAAACAGTAGAAATCAGATCACATTGTTGAGAGGATTGTAAAGGAATATTTCAGGCTGGTAGAGACAAAATCAAAAAGTCAAAATGCAGAAATAGAGGCATTTAGCAAGCCATGCCAGGAATAACAAGAACTGCTTTAGAAGTGCATTTACAGTACAAGATAAGAAGTCTGAAGCAAGTGTTGGCCTACTCCCTCTGTGAAACAAAGAAACTAATTGCAGGTGATACAGAAAGCAACAAAATGTCACAGTCTTTTTTGAGACAATCTTCCCTTAAAATGTCGGTTTATGGCTAGAAAATTAGTGCAGCTGGTAATACAGGAAAATGAGCAAGATCGTCAATAGAACAGGGAAGACAAATTTAGAGATTATTCGGATAGTTAGAGGTTTGTCAAATCTCTGATTGCAATCCTTTCCCGTTGGGAAAAAAACCAGCTTGTTGCTGCTCCTGGATGCCCCCCAGCCAGCCCTGCTCTCCACTGTAGAATCACTGGAATACAAGAACTGCCAGAGGAAGAATGAACTTCAAACAAACAAGCAAACAAACCTAATCAAATAAACAAATGCAAAATTCAAATGCAGTTGCAAACAAAGAAAGGAAATATTTTCCTTTAGCATGGAAAGCAGAGTGGCATGAGAATTTCAGGTTAGTTGCATTTCAATCCTTTTCCCAGCAAGAAGCTGAAGCAAAGAGTGATGACCTGTAAACCTGGAAAATTGCAAATAGGTAAATAAGAACTAGGATCGATTTCTCATGAATAACCATATTTAATAATAGACTTTTCCTCTTCATCAGATCTTGCTGATGGGAAACAAGTAGGAAATTTCATGGGGCTTCTTGCCATCAGTACGGCTTTGATGCCGCCTTGACAAGCCAGGACAACAGCTTTACAGCTAGGATAGCAAAGCCTCTGAAATTTGTGCAACACAGGTTAGACAATCATACGTGAGAAGTAATCTATCAATTCTCTATGAAAATAAAAGGAATTTTTCAGATAGGGCTCTGCAGATTCAAACTGCATCCACTTCTATTCAGTATTTTCACTAATGAAGTGCATGATGTAACCAAAAATGATCTTGTTAAATTTTTTAATTAAAAACAAACATCAGGCCAGGACAATAAGCCTATTGGAGGACAAGATTAGAACGCCAGAGAACAATTCTTGATATACTCAAGAAATAGTCTGAAAATCAATCAGAAAGTGTGACATTAAAATCAGTTGCACAATAAAGGACAAGGGAACAACCAGTTAGAGATTATTTCTAAAAATCATCTAGTTTAGAAGAGAGCACAAGCTGAATAAAGAAGGTATTGATCTTATAAAGATGAAATTTATCTACAAAACTCTCCAAATCATAGGTTTTAATTTTGCTTTGGGAAGGCTTCAGTTAGAGAGGCATGCAATTTTGGGGAATTCATTCCCAAAACAGATGTTCACTGGTTAGGACAAGATCCCAAGAGACCAATAAGAATGCTCTGATATAAAAAAAAGATGATACCTAGAGAAAATACTCTTAATTTATTTGAAAGATATCAGGAATGAAGAATAAAATTATTTTTTTTAAAGTGTACAAAGTGCTACTACAAAGGAGAAGGCAACATCTGTTTTCAACACTTGTAAACAGAACAAAAAAGAATGGATTTAAAGTGTAACATAAAACACAAATCCAAACAGTAAAAAACATCACTGCAACGGGGTAGTGAGGAACTGGTATGGATTGACCAGAAGAGTTTTGTTGTTGAAATCATTTTGAGAACTAGTTTAGACAGTAAGGAATGACCCAGATACTGGCTGTCCTATGAGCAGATGAACTGGTGGTTTCCTTGAGCTTGATTTGTATTTCTCTGTGATTTCACCACAAGAACATTGTATATTTCACATTCACCCCTGTTGGTACAAGGTATGAGGAAAACTAAAGATTTGAAAGTTTTTTGTCTGGACTCAAAGCAGCACTAGCTATAAACCAAAGACTTATTCCTAGATGTCCCAAAAACATCTATTGTAATTACAGTTTGTCTCAGTGAGAACAGTAAAATAACCTAGGACTCGTTAGGTTAACTAAGACTCAGGTGACCAAGTAATTAAATCTCCACACTACATACAGGTAGCAATTACCCAATCCCATATGTGTGCAAATTCATACATTTTATACATATTGATACCTACATATGTGTGGGTATAGACATGTGTGTGTATAGACATGTGTTTGTATAGACATCCTGTATGTACAATAACGTATTTTTTGTGTGTATAGTAACATCTTCAATGTGTTGTATGTATACCAAGGCAGACATACATGGAAGTACAGTCAGCATTGTCCAAAATAAAATTCAGAGCACTTAAATTGTCTTCAGTGTTTACAAAGGTTACATAAAGAGCATTGTTTTTAACTTAGGCAACTGTATTTTCTGTGTATAAAAAAACCCACTTCCCTTCCCCCATTTAGCAGTAAAATTATCTGCAAGCAGGGAATGCATGAACAGTTTATAATCCAACTTGTTACTTGAATATTTTTTATTAATAGTAGAATAAACCTTTTTAGCATTCGTTAATGGTTTTAAGACAGATGTGGTAGGTCTTTCCTTTTTAATAAGCAAATTTGATGGGAAATTACAGGTTCCTGTGCCACGTGTGAATTAACTGTACAAAAATTCAAAGATAAATTCACTCTGAGACCTGTCAAAACTACAAATGACAATAGTTCTTTTGCTTCTTCAAAAGATGAATCCTAGTTTCCTAATAAAATTATTTTTTATCACTTAGCTAGCACCTTAGTATATTCATTTTTGTTATAGCAAGTATAAAGTCTCTCTTTTTTCATGTTCAATGCACAATAACCATATTTAGTGAGACTAGTGCATCTGTCTTTGTAATCAGCATGTATATGTCTGTCAAGCTAAACTTTCCAATAACTTAAAATTTTCTGAGCTTACTTTTCTGATCATGCATTCATGATAGTTGACTCAGAAATCTACAGACTTAATGTGCAGAAGAAAAATCTCTTTTTTTTTGTTATAAAACTGCATTGTCCAAAAATATCATCACTTTTTGCAGTCAAATGTACTAGACAAGGACACTCATATGTAAACATTTTAAACCAACAAGGAAATTATGGTTAGCCTGGGAAACATGGAGGAATGCACATTCCTTTTGTGTAGCTTTGGAGAATTATCCATTGATTCTGTGTGATTTATGTGGAAATGCATCCAAAATCAAACAAAAAAGTTACAATTTACAATTTTTGCCAAGAGAAACAGGAAGTGATAAAACATTTATTTTCCACATTTTTGAATGTTTTCTCAGACACAAAGATCAGAAACAGAAGTATTCGGAAAAATGTTGGAAAGTTTCATGTTAAGTCACCTAAAGATCATTCATGACACGGTGTTTCCTATGAAATTTAGTGTTACAGATTCAGCCATACCCTCTAAGCACCATAAAGAAACTCTTAAACCAGGAGGGAAATCACATTTTTACATGGAAGATGTAGACAAGGAAAACCTCACTGTAGAAGGGAAACAGGGCTCAATGCAACACAGAAGAGAATGTTTATGTTGGTAAACATTAAATTCAGACTAAATCAAAATTAAATTTAGTTTGTCAAATAAAAATTTAAAGTATTAAAGTGTCATTGAAGTTTACATATTTTTTGAAAATTTTCATACATAAATTTATTAGCAAGATTCCTATGGAAAATTTGAATTTCGCAGTAATTGAATTATATTGTGGAAGAAAAATATTCCAATCAATTGTTCAATAATTTTGAAGGAAAAAATAATGACAGCATGATCTACCTAATTTTTACATAAAATTGTCGTAACAATAAAAATAAGATGATGAATGAAGTGAATTCTGGAATCCAAAATGTATGGTTAAAGATAATTGAAATTCAAACCTGAGAATTGGTCAAAGTGAAGGCTATTTAAAATTATCAGAGAATTGGATCTAAAGTGGAAATTTCCATTTCTAACAAAAGAAAATAGTAAACCAGCTATACTGAGCATCAGAGTTGCTGATTGCAACAGAGTCAATCCTGACTCACTCTGCTGCAAATGAGAGGGAGAGGAAATGCTTCATTCCAAACAAACCTGGTTGCTGTAGAGAAATTGTGAAGAGAATTACTCCTGTATTTTCACTAAATGCACAGCTGAAGGATCTCTTGAGGTTTAGTTGGAAATTGCCCAGTTATGCCAGCTACACCATTGTTGGTCTCCTGCTTGGCAGTTACCAACATCTGCATGCCCAGATAAATGATCAGTGAGGAGATAAAGCTGATCCAGGGATTTTACAAATAAAAGGAAAATCTGAGGCATGCTGACATTCTGCAGTTTTAGTGACTTGTGATGTGATATGAGAAGCAGTCACATCCCTCTGTAAACTAAGCCACTGTTTAGAGTCAGCATTCTTCGGGCAACTTTTATATCTGCTTCTAGCTAGAAATAAAGTTTCAAATGACAAGTTTACAAGTGAAGTTTTGCAGGTGAACTGAGAAGCCCTATAGTTTTTCAGCAAAATAATCAAAATAGTTAACAGTTTAATAAAAATGACACAGAAAATCTCCTCATCTGAAGGAAATTGACACGAAAAATACAGAAAAATTATTAATTTTGGTTTATTAAAAGTAGAAGAGAGCCCTGTTGACTCCTTTTTCATTTTCTGCTTTGAAATACGAATAGACTATTTTTACTGAATCAGCCATAAACCTACATTTTGACCATTTCTTAGACAATAAATTATTATTTTCCTCCAGAGTAAAGTGTTATTTCCCTCCACAAACTATGAAGGGGAAATAAAATAGATCTTTTGTATTTATTTTTTGCAGTGACTCATCAGACAAATTCAATTTTGAAAATACAAACTGTACAAAAATCAGAAGGGAAAATACAGAGGTTTCAGGCAACCTTTAAGGGAGAAACAGCATTTGTACATGTGTATGTGTGTGTGTGTGTGTGTGTGTGTGTGTGTGCACTTTTCTCTGTCTGTTCAGGTAAATGTAAAAGGGAAACTTCAAAAGTTTAAAGATAGACAAACTGTCTGAAAATGTATGTCTGCCATTTGTGCAGGGTGACCTGTGCAACCCCTTGTGGAAAACCAATTGAAACTCACAAATGTGGAGTATGCTTTGGCCCCAGAGTAATTCTAAGCTGATACATTTACTGCACAGAATGGCTATTAATTTCCATCCCTGAAGCTGAATCCTTCTGTGTTGAAACGAAACAACTGTGATAAGATTATGTTGTAATGTCATTACCTCATGATGAAGATTGGAAAGCGGAAAATAAATTTACCAGTAGAACTGAGAGCGTTGGAGGCAGAAATTAATTATCTAAGTTGGAATTTGAGAAGGACATGAGAACCTAAATGGTATTAATTCATTAACTACAAAAAACAATTAAAATGTACTTCTCATTTAAAGGCTTCCATTTCTAGAAAAGCCAAGGTTTTAAAGCTTGATAGAGAATTTATTCCTTATTTTACCAGAGAGACAAGAGCCATATGCTGAATCAGCAAAGTAATCCTGAAAGTAAAGCCTGTAAGATAGCTGTGTCACCACGCTGAACCTGCCTCAAGACAGCTTGTCTTTTGAATCTAATGCAAGGGTTTAATTTCACAGCAGGACTTATTCCTCCCTCTTATTTTATTTTCGGATCCTTTATTTTGTCACTACATACGGGGTCATTCAGTTCCTCCTGTAAGAAAGGAAGATGTGGGTCAGAAGTTGGTGTTCTTAACTTTTATTATGAAGGAAAACAGCTCCAGCTTTTTGAAAATGGACCTTTCCAGCCGAAAACTTCAGTACAGTGATCTCTGATAAACAGAGATCATTAAATTGATCCTCTTTACTGTGAAACTCCTTTTTGATCAAGAGGTATGTTATGTTGACTATATTACACTTAAATTTTTTTAAGATCTAGTAAGGCAAATATTTTCACATCTTGTGATAACTGTCAGGCAAGCTGAAAGAACTATGCTAAAGTGGGGTGAGACACGGGAGAGATGAGATCTAGCAAAATAAATCAATATATACTGACAAGCTTTCAACAATCAGACATCGGTAAGTTCAAAACCATTTTTATTTCAGCTCTTCTCCAGACACTGGAGACTGAAATTTTCTCCCCTTTTACAGACCCACAGGACAGTTGATGTTGACAGGGAGTGCTGGGTATTGTCTAGTCCAAGACGTCCTCCATGGAGGGTAAATCTTTCTAGCTCCAGACTTCCCCTGGTGGCAGGGGCCTGGGATTCCTGAGGACCAGTCTTAGTGGCAAAGTTTCAGGTAAGAAAAACATTAAGCACCTCAATCTTTCCCCTGCACAATGTGACCAGGGCCCCAAACCCATTCAGCAGCAGGCATACTTTTCCCTTTGTTTTCCAACTGCTGTTGATGTAAAAGCCCCTCTGGTAGCCCTACATGTTCCTCAGCACACTCAGCTGGACTTTGAGTTTGCTGAACCGCCACTGAGAGCATGAAATCCAATTTCCTTTGTCAGCTGATTTCAGGATCTGATCTTGTGACATCAGCTAAATTGATACCAATCAACGTTCAGGTCCAGCCAGGTACAGACAACTTTGAACTTTGTTATGCAGGGACAGTCTTGAACAGAGGCTGTTAAGGGAAAAAAGTGAAAAAAGATGGAAATATCAAAAATTATTCAGTGGAAAATATTTAAACCCCAAAAATACTACTCAGGCTGCTGCTACCAGAGGAATAGGAGAGTTACATGTCAGCTGCTCTTGATGGAGCCTCGCCAGGCTCTCCTATGGTAACGATGGTCTATTCAGTATCTCCATCTGTTCCAGGGTTGTAACAGACAACACCACTGAGACTACTCAAAGTCTTCACATAGTCAAGCAAAGTTATTTTGCTGTTTCTGATGGTCTACTACTATGGGGAACTCTAATTTACAGGCAGTCAATGCTAATTAAAAACTGGGACAAGCAACTAACTATGGAGATAAAATATGTGTCTGTGCAGATGTAAATGCTAATAACACAGAAGCTAGAAATTTGGATATCAGTGTCTTTTGATATCCACTAACGACCTGAGCATGCTCCCGTTGTCTGCATCAATGGGGAATTTTACACTGAGCAAAGGACTGTGAAAGGGAGAAGGCAAAAAACCTGGGATTAACATTACCTTTCATGGGAGTGAACTTTTTGCCCACATGGATGAGGAAGGTCTCCTTCCATCAGAGGGGAACACTGCTGCTCTTGCATATGGCACAAGTTCATTGCCCTAGCCTTTCCTGTAAAGGAAAATCAGTAAGTATGCACTTAATTGTGTTCTGATCTACTTCATGCTTGTACTGGCATACAGGTATAATATATAATACATACATAACCTGTGGGACAAGTTGCCATAAGACTTTGAGCCTAAATTTATTTTGAAGGTTTTCACATTACAAACAAAACCCAAAGATATTAAGGTTCTTTTTTTTTTTTCTGAAACTGTAAAGTGCATGCTTTCAGGGGGAAAAAGTTCAATCACACCTCAAACGAGCTAATTTAATTTCTGGCTTTATTTCCCAAGCTGGTAGTTTTTTGCAGAAATTCAGTTCTTGATTAATATGCATCATTAATCATTTAAATAAAAGTGAACCCCATAAATTCAAAGAACAAATAATGCCACTTGACTGCTAATCCAGCAAGGTAATTAGAAGACTTCAGACACACCAGTTGACAGACTATGATTAATTAAAATGAAAAAACCTTGCTTGTAGGGTTATTCAATAATAAATTCCACTATGTTCCTCCTCCTTTGGTCTTGTATAGGTGTATGCATATATATATATGTATATACACTTAAATTCAGATAATCTTAGTATAAGACAAGACTTGGGTCTTACAATTAGGATTTGAAGAAGGTGAGACATTTAAAAAACAACAAGACAACTTCAGCACACCTCTGGCTCTTCTACTCATCGATGAACACTTTCGCACTGTATCTTTCACTCTGAGTTACCTTATTCAAAAAGTGTGCCTGTAAGTTCTGTTCAAACCTTATGGTGATACTCTGCTGGGCAGCACAATGCGAAATGAAAAGTACAGAAATATGAAGATTTCGAGACAGCTGAACAAGTTTATTTCATGTCACATGTCCTAATCTGAATAGACACATTTGCTGTAGGAGAATAATTCTCCATGTTTAAGTCACTCATATTTAATTTCATCTTTTGATCATAATTGTGATAGATATTGTGCACCACAAGAGCTCAGTTATGATATAAGTCCTAAATTCGGAGTGCTAGATCAATGAATCGATTGTACAACCCTAAGTATATAGAGATGACTCAAAGGTGAATATCAATAGCAAAGAACATTAAGAAAAGTTAGGACAGAACTTCCAGACTAAATGAAGGTTATTACTTTCAGATTGTTTCTTGAATGAGATGTCTTTAAATTGAATAGATTACTCATCAAGCTCAATCCATTGTAATTAGAAAGTGCCAAAAGTCCCTGACCTCATACAAAAACAATACCTGTTTGTGGAACAGCTTTTAATAATACATTAAGAACCAAAATTAATGCAGACGTCACCAGTAGCTATGTCTGTACCTTCATACACTTTTGTCTATCACTCCCTCAACTGGTTCTATGTCCTCATTTGCAGCTTTGATAATTGGGACATAAATCTGGAGAGTAGTAAGAGTAGAGTAAAATGTAACAAAGTGGTGTGTTCATTTGTTGGATTATATCTCAGCACTGTGTTTTCCTGTTGTCTGCTGACAGATGTGTTGTGTTCTCAGGCAAGATCAAAAATAGCTAGCACAATAAAGTCTGGTTTTTAAAAAAATTTTGGCTAGATTTGTGATATTTAAGTAATTTTATTTTCCTTTTCAAAATGTGGTTTGAATACAATGATATGTTTCACTGAGATCATTTTCTTTTTGTCAGTAGGGAAAACTTGCAGTGCCAAAACAGATATTGTAAGAGACAGAATGAGCTTTTTTACAGATTTTGCTTAAACCTAATCTTTTAGTCTCTAATTAGAATTTACTAGAAATGTTAGGCTGGGGAGGGGGAAAGGGAGCTCATTAAGTGCCTTTACCTGTTTCCTTGTGAGGAAAATGGAACTGACAATATTTTGCCTGGGATCAACGAAACATACCCCTAAGAAAAAAGGTGGAGTGCTTTATTCTATTGCTAATAGACATTAGTATGAAACGTAGTGGCAAAACTACTGGTCCTGGAGATGTGTGAGGTTTGTTGTTGCCAAAAAACAACTTGTTAATTCGTCCCTAGCAGAAGTACTGATGAGTAGTTCTGATCAAGACTCTCAACTTCCAAAACCTTGAAATCTGTTCACTTGCTATGAACCAGGAAACTACGACAAATCTGCAATCCAAATTAAGATTCATATACTGTGAGGCAGGGAGGGAACTTGGTCTCTGATTACTCAATATCACATAATTATGGCTATTGCTGTTCTATTCACAGAATGTAGAACAGCTGAAGTTTGGCTCCAGTGCTGTGGAGAGATCTAAGCACAATATTAGCACAGGAAAAAAATAATTGATTTCTTGTAACTCCAAAGATTGGATTTAAGACAATTGTACACTTTGCCTGTGGACACAAACTGCTGAAAATTCAACTTCTCTAGTTCTGTCAGCAAAAGACACACTTTGTTTTTCTCTTCTGCAAAGTGCTATGTGCCCCAGGCTATCAAACACTGTAACAATGTTTTTCTTAAACTTTTCCAAAAATGGTATTCTTTGGAAGATTGGAACAATAAACCAGTGAGCAAAGTAAGTTTGGATTGAAGAGAGATGGGCCAGGAAAGGAGCAAAAATAATACCCCTAAAACTAAAGAAAGTGAGTGAAATGAACATAGGAAATAGTGGCCATTCCTGAAATCCTTACTCTACCTTTATTTCCTCTGAAAATGAAAATTCCTTCCAGGATGAATATTGAAAAGTATTTCTGGATTGGCCTCGAGATGAGAAAGTGAACTTACACATGTATGTGACTGAATGCCTTCTTTTAGAGAAAAAAGGCCAGAAGTGAGTCTCTTGAATAAATACTATCACTTTGAAAAGGACTAAGCAGCCAAGAGTTCCCTTTGAAGTGTGTATTTCAGTGACGTGCCTGAACAACTGTAGTGAAACTCATGTTCCTGTTGTCTAATAGTTTCATCATCAAAGACTCATGAAACCGACAAAACTAAAATCAAATAAATTCAAACAACTCCATCACTTACATGAAATTTTTGAAATTCAGCACAGAAAAAATTGAGTAAGTTTATTAATCCTGTGAAATTCCATCCAATTTTGCCAAGATCTTTTGGGCTGAAGATTGCTGTTTCCGTCCCTTATTGCCTGACAGAAACACATGTCACATGTGCATGGCTTTCATATGGAATTCCTTGAAGTTGGAATATGTACCTTGAAATTTCCATAAAGCTTTTGTTTGTTAGGTCTTGGTAAGATTCAGAGTTTTCATCCAAATGTGGGTGGAAAAATGAACAAGAATCTATACAATTAATGTGCATTTCACTGAATTGGGCCTCTTAGGGAAAAGAAGAAATGTCCTTTTGCTAACAAAGTCCTACTGAAACACAGACGTGCAGATATATCAGGAAAGGCAACCTCTGGGAACATATTCCATTTTCTTGGAAATGGCAATAAAGAGAGACCATATGCAGTGTCTGGTGCTTCAGACTTAAAAAAGTACTGGTAAGCCCACCAATCTCGTTGTGGGATATTTTTTCTTTTTTTCCTCAGCAGATCATCTGCTTTTATGAAAAAAAACCTCTACCTTTCCCTATAAAGCTTTGCATTATTTTTCTTCTTTTTTTTCTTTTT
>VXBB01018031.1:40179-69495 GCA_013399915.1 Illadopsis cleaveri | reverse complement strand
AACTATTTCAGTCTCTGACAACATTATGAAAAAAATACCAGCCAATGCAATATTCTGGAAAGCTCATTGAACTTAATTTATATTGGACCAAGAGTAATCTTGAAGGATTGCACAAAGCACATCCTTCCCTAAGCATCTCCACACGCCATCACTGTGCAATGTATCACAGAGGAAAAATAGCTCTGGACAAAACAAAAAAAAGTATCTTTAAGCAAACGCACGAAGTAGCCTTGGGCAGCTGACATGCATGTGACACACAAACCTCTGTTGCTTTCATTCTCCCTCTTCTTCAAGAGGAGAGAAACATTTTCTTTGCTCAGTTTGTCTTAAACCATAACTTAAGTGTTATTCTTTACGGAGACTGAGTCTAGATTATAAATGCATCTAGTGTGCATTCTGTAATCTATTAAATAACCTTAACTACTCATTAATATGTTTGATGTTCTCTTCAAATAATGGTTAGAGAAGCTTCAGGCTCAGATAAGGAATGGCAAATCTTTCTGTAACACAAGAACTTGAATGTTGTGACCAAAATTCTGGTGATGTTTTCACCTCTTCATCTTAGCTAGCCACAAATTCATTCAACCACCATCACTGTGTTCTCTTTATCAGCTACTAATAATGTTCAGATTCAAGACACTCATAAATTCTGGAGTCTTGAGCACGACCTGATTTGATATGAATCTGTCAAAACCAGAACCCGTCATTGCCAGTTTCTCTCCACTGCCTCCCAACTACAATTATTTACTTTTAAATTTACTTTTAAATTATTTACAATTTAAATTACTAAGTTTGAATTCTTTTTTTCAAGGTCTTCAGTGTTAACCGAATGCAATAAGAACAGAATTAGGATGCCATTTGCAATTATTTTTCAGGATTCAACATATAAACATACCAAAAAAAATGTATCTTTCTCTAAGCTAATAAAGGGTGAAATAACACATTTATGATGAGAAATCGGAAAGGGACTTGCTCTTAGAAGGAGCTAAACCTTTTTTCTGGTTGATGCTCTCTCTTCAGAAAGAGCTGCACATTATTTTAAGTTGCACAGGGGCTGCACCTACCTTGATAACAGCAGCACACCTTTATAATATAGCAAGTATAACCAACTGAACATGCATATCTTCTCTAGCTGTCAATGTTCATCTAAGTAATTTTTTATTTTCCCTTGTGCCTGGCCTATAACAGACAACATTAACTTCTTAATTATAAAACATAAAAAAGGAGGGGGAAAAAAGAAAAATTCTCATCTTGCTATCTTCCATCCATTCCATATCTCATAGAATTTACATTAGTAAAGTATCTCACAGAAATGTACATGCTTTGATAGTTTGGAATTCATAGAATCATAAATGGTCTGGGTTGGAAAGAATGAATCTTAAAGATCATTGGGTTCCAACCTCTCTGCCATGGACAGGGCCATCTTGCACCAGACCAGGTTGCTCCAAGCCCCATCCAACCTGGATTTGAACACTTCCATGGATGGGACATTCACAACTTCTCTGGGGAACCTGTCCCAGTGCCTCAGCACCCTCACAAAACAGATTTTTTTAATATCTAATCTAAGCCTACTTTCTCTCATTTTTAAACCATTCCCCCTTGTCCTATCACTACATTCCCTTGTAAAAAGTCTCTCTCCATTTTTCTTGTAGGCTGGCTTCAGGTACTGGAATGTTGTAATTAGGTCAACCTTCTCTTTTCCAGGCTGAACAATCCCAATTCTCTCAGTCTTTCCCCATAGGAGAGGAGCTCCATCCCTCTGATCACCTCAGTGTCCCTTCTCTNTATAGCTGGTGACCCTGATGTGATGAACGCTGCAACTCACCTGCATCCTGTTACTTCCTGGTCACTCAAATCCAGGGCTGAACTAAAGTTCTTTTGCTCTGAATAGACAGAAAGGAGAAAATCCCAATCAGATGTTCTCAAGAGGTAAAAATCACACAAAAGGTTACTAGTAAATCATAGAAAATTAAGGAACATTAACGAAAAGAGTAAGTACATCACTTAGCACAGCATAGACTTATCCCAGTGAACATAGAAAACCTTTAAACCCATTTGATATTATGTCCTATGACAAGAGATAGAGGAAGAAGAAAGGGAGAAAATCAGAAAAGTAGGAAAGATGTAGAAAAACAGACATAGCTATCGCGTCCTGAGTTCCAGGCATGTAAAGCTCCAAGGTGATGGTAGGGTTAAAGAACAACATGCTTGCCTTGTGGTCAGCCTTCTTAGAGGCCCTTCCTCCCAGCTGGGATTTTTGGTTGCTTGGTCGCTCCGGGGCTGGGTTAGGCAACACCTGGGCACTGCCTCCATTGTGCCATGACTGATGGATGCTGTGGGGCTGGGGCAGGGCACCACCTCACGAGATCAAGGTCCCTACCAGACCCACTCCCTACCACACATTCCAAGCCCCCAAGATGTCTCAAAACAGATTACCTTCCCCAGTGTTTAATGCACCCTCAAGTCCTTCTGGGCTGGACTGCTCTTGATATGTTCATCCCAGCCTGTGTTGATACTGGGCTTACTCTGACCCAGGAGTTGCAGCACCAGCACTAAGCATTGTTAACCCTCGTGAGATTCCTATGGGCCACTTATCAAGCTTGTCTAGGTCCCTCTGGATGGCATCCTGTCCTTCAGGTGTGTCAACTGTACAACTCATCTTGGTTGTTATCTGCAAAATTGCTGAGGGTGCATTCAAACCCTTAATCTCTGTCATTAATATGGATAATAAATAATACTGGTCCCAATATGGACCTCTGAGGAGCAGCACTTTTCACTAATGTCCAGCCAGACTCTATTGGATGAGCCATTGACTGCTATCCTCTGGATGGAACCAATTCTTCATCCAGCAAACAGTCCACCCATTAAATCCATCTCTCTTCAATTTAGAGAGCAGAAAGTTGTGGGGGACTGTGCCAAAGGCTTTAAAGAAGTTCAGATAGACAACATTTGTGACTCTTCCCTTGTCCTCTGATGT
This sequence comes from Illadopsis cleaveri, assembly GCA_013399915.1. Lineage (NCBI taxonomy): Eukaryota > Metazoa > Chordata > Aves > Passeriformes > Timaliidae > Illadopsis > Illadopsis cleaveri. The sequence goes on along the minus strand of VXBB01018031.1, from coordinate 66,518 downwards.
AGTCACTCCATCATAAAAGACCACCAAGTTGTCCCAGCAGGATTTGCCCTTGGTGAAGCCATTTTGTCTGTCTTAGATCACCTTTCTGTTCTCCATGTGCCTAAACACAGCTTCTTTATGATCTCCCAGGCACAGAGGTAAAGTTGACAAGTTGGTAATTTCCAGAGTGCCCCTTTCTACCCTTTTAAAGATGTGTAAAATGTTCCTTTTTTTCCACTCACCTGGAACTTCACCTGACTGCCATGGCTTTTCTAGTACCATGGAGAATGGTATAGCACTACATAAGCCAATTCCTTCAGGTCTCTCAGATGCATCTTATTCAGGTCCCACAGACTTACGTACATTCAGTTTCCTCAGGGGGTCACAAACCTGATCTTCTCTTACAGTGGGAGGGACTTTGCTTCCCCAGTTCCCATCCTGCTCTGCATTGACTTGAGAGGTTTGGGAAGAGAAATCATCATTGAAGACTGAGATAAAAGGGCTATTGAGTACCTCAGCCTTCTCCTGATCAGATGTTACCAGTTTTCCAGAATTTTTTTCAGAGATACACCTTCTTTGACATTCCTTTTCCAGTTAACACACCTGTAGAAAGCCCTTCCTGTTACTGTGTTCTTTGCCAGCTTCGGTTCCAGCTTTACTTTGGCCTTCCTCTTCCCATCCCTAAATACATCTCTACACTCTTCCCAGGTCACCTGTCCTTGCTTCAACGGTCTGAGCATTTCTTCTTCCCTTTTAGTTTTGCCAGCAGGTCCCAACTCAGCCATGCTGGGCTCTTGTCTTCCTCGCCCAATGTCTTCGTCTTGGGTATTGTTATCTCTTGCACTCTATTGAAGACTTCCTTAAAGATCTGCCAGCTCTGTTCCACCCTCTTGTCCCTGAGGGAAGTTTCCCAGGGCATTCTATTGGCTATCTTTGAAGAGTTTGAAGTTTGCTTTCCTGAAGTTGAGGGAAAGTTACTCCTTAACTGTCCCACATCTCTCAGGAGTGCAAACTCCACCAGTGCATGTCACTGTAGCCCAGTGCTGATGTCTCCAAATAGCTTCCTTGTGTTGGTGACGAACAGATCCACTACATCCCCTCTGATAGGGTTATCTGTTACCTGGGACAGAATGTTACCCTCCATGCATTCCAGGAGTCTCCTGGATTCTCTACAGCTGGCTGTACTACTTTCCCAGTAGATGTTAAGAGTAGCTGAAGTCCCCCAGCAGGACAAGAGGCTATGAGCACAATGCATCTGGACAAAGCCTGGAGCAGGAAGGCTTTCTCAATAGGCTCCCCTTCATCAGGCAGCCTGTAGTAGACCCCAGCCATGAGGTTCCCTTTGTTACATCAGTCTCTGATACTTACCCACACACTTTCGGCCTGGTGTGTTGCAGGAACTATGCAGGAGTAAGCCACAAATTCTACCAAAATCTCAAACTTTTCAGCATCAAATAAAAGGTGGTTGGTTTTGACTATTTTTAATTCTACATCAAAATTGATACGGCTTGTCATCTTAACTTTTTTGAAGTACTCTAATTAAGCACAGTTTGTACGTTGATGAACAGTGGGAAGAAAAATGGCAACTTTAGATAAAGAAAACAGAGGAGATGCTAAGTTTGCTCTTTTGAAAAACAACAGTCCAGCTAAAACCTGTGCTACATGTTACTTTGAGTAGGTAATACAAATGAAGCAATGATAATAAAGCTCATGTGAGTCAAAGATATACAAGGTCTTGAGTGCGCATAGGTGCAGAGCTGGCAGCAAGAATGGCTCAATGACCAGCAGAAGAGAAGGCAGCTCAAATGCCATATCAGTCCAAAAACATCCCTAGAATCAGATAAAACATTCTGTTATCAGCAGAGGGGCACAACTTTAAAAGCCTGCCATTGAAAACAATAATTTTGTCTCATGTATTTCAGTTTGAGACAAAATAAATTCCCAGTCATGGTCCAGAACTACCAAAACTGAAGAACATTCTAATCTACACCAGAACACCAGCAAGTGTTAAAATCATAGCGAAGTGTTAACACACAGTTAAAATCATAGCAAATTAGCAACACAAAACTCAGTGAAAAAAAAATCCCAGCTGAACAGAGAAGGATTCTAGGCATCTGCACAAGATGCTTAGAGCACAGCTCAGGCAGTGAAATAAGAAGTGCAGAGTCTCATCAATGCAGAGATTATGTAAATTATAAACCCAAATGTCTTTTTATTTAGATAAGACATGGCAGTCTTCCTTACACTCAGATAGCTCCATGTGTAGAGACACAGTTAGACATCAAGGGAAGGAGAGATGTAGTAATGGATGAGTGGTTAACCCTTAAATTCTATTCCAAGAAAGATATCAGTATTGTTCAAAACAAAAAAAGAGTGATACTTATAAAATGAGGAGTTCTAAAGTTCATGCCATCATTGATTCTTCCTTTTGAGCATAAATTTATCTGCATTTTAATGCCAGTTTTTCCTTTGAAATGCACTAACGTCATTTAACATCTTGTGTTTTACAAGTAGTTCATGCAATTTTAGTGTAGCACTTTTAGATCTGACAAAAAAAGGAAGGGGTGAGTACAGAAAGGGACAGGACTATGTTTCATTCCAGCTATTTAGCAAGAATACCGCCCAGTTTGCTTGTCTGTGCAGATGCCACCTGCAAAGATGAATAGAGATTCACCTGCCATTTCAAATTCAAAATAAGCAGGTATATAGGAAGATTGACATAAATTAAGCAGAAGGCTGTGGAAGACTGTAGAGGCATTTATTTCTTAGCTTATTAAAATGTCATCTAGCATACCAGTAATCAACCTATAATCCAACAGGGACCAGGCACCTATGTTAATGCATTGCTTTGGGGCACAGAGTAGGATTAATTCAGAATCACCATTTCAGTGTTTTAATATGCAATTTCCAAGCCACCTGGAAGGATCCTGAGACACCTCATTCATAAGTTTATTAATTTTTAGAGCTTAAGAGCAAATGTCAGCCTACTATTACAGGCTATTCAAGTCAATATGCAATTCACTTTAAAGATCAGCTTTATGAGACTGTATAAAGATTGTTTATTTATCAAATGTATATTAATCTATAAACAATGCAAATTTATAAAATGTTTGCATTTTATATTTTGAATTTTTAAGAAAGTCAAAATTAAAATTATAAGATTAATTTGTGTAATTATAATACCTCCTTCCAGAGTGATAATTACTCTTCAGAAATATGACCTACTCTTGAAGATTGTAAATTGATATTTCTTATGACCCTATTAAATTTACATAATAAAGTCAGACCAACAGTACCACACTTATAAAAACTGTATTAGTAGACTCACGGGGTGCAGTTGGAATTTAACTATTTGAAATTAGTTGCCTGAAGCTTTGCGTTGTGTAAGTGAACTCTAATGCCACCTACTGACCAAACTGACAGGAAAATCTCTTTTTGCATATATGAAGGACAGAATCATCCCTCTGCCTAACACACAGATCTCAGAAGAAAATTCACCAATTCTTCGGACAATAACCCTTAAAGGGAAAAGTACTAGATTTCACTTGCCAGCATCAACCAAACTCCATATTTAATGTAGCCACTCTCAGAAAGGGCAGGGAATTAATGAGGTGTGAAGGAAAGCAGGAACACTGCTGTAACTGTTCACTATTGTAACAATAATTTTGAAGACAAAATAACTAATTGTACTAAGCTCTCATTTTTAAGTGCCGTGTAAGTAAACAACTGTGGAAAGTCTACTACTGACGACAGCATTGTAAAGATGTTCTCACATGTTTATCCACTCAAATGACAGACCAGTTTTCATAAATGTCTTTTTACAGGTTCTGTTAGTATTTTAAAGGAATATTGCTGCGGTGGTTTAAAATATATCTCATGCTCTTTATGCCAGCTTTCTGCCGGACATAAAGCACAAATGCCTGCTTGTACTGCCTCCATCCCAATCCGCGGTGCAGTGGTGCCGCTAAAAGCTGATGATGCTGCCCTCTAGCACTGGGAGCGCAGCCCGCAGTCATGGGGTCTGTCCTTTTTATGGAGAGAAATGTGTTCATGACTTGTGACACTCAGAATTGTAAACGACCCCCAAGAGTTCAATTAAAAATTCTCACCTAGTTTTAATATGCTTTTGGCATGTACCTCCCTTTTTTTTCTGAGCCTAATCTAGCCTTCCACAAAAAACTCCCAAAAAATCCCAAAAACGCCCAAACAAACAAACAAACAAACAAAACCCAATGCCCACACACATTAAAAGCACATTATCTCATAGTCTAGCTAAAGGTGATGAAATCAAATTTATTTGCCAGGAAAAAGAAATTGCTTTCACTAATCATACAGGAAGAAAAAGCCTCACTTTTCCTACTACCTGGAAGTTTTAAGTTATGCTGACTGGAATTAATTAACAAGTTTTAGCCCATTGCAAAAGATTAGTTTCCACTTTTCATGTTTTTGTGATCTACAATGCATGTTTTAGGGTTCGCTATGCTACTGAGGATTTGTAAAGTAGCTATTTATAAAGTAGCTAAAGTAGTGGTATTCCTTTGCTGTGGTTAGTTGGTTGATTGCTATTATGGATTGTAGTTTTTTTACTTTTTCATTAAAAATGATTGACAGAGAAGTGACATCCTGGCTACACACATGGAATCACAGAGTCATAGAATATCTTGGGTTGGAAGAGACACATAAAGATCATTGGATCCAACACCTTTCTCCCTGTAGGATAGCCTAAAACTAAACCATAAATATATAAACTTATCTGAAAGATAAGGAGAAAACAGCAGTTCATATCCACAGTAGCAAGAGCTCTAGAAGCCTGCTTAAATACACAAAATCAAAGCATCAGAAATAGCTGAGTGTCAAACACAATAACTCCACTTTACCTTTGAAAAAATCACTTGGAAGCCTGGTTTTATTTGAGATAGTACCTCTCTTTCAAGGTGTTTTAAATACTTGACATTAACAAATTTTAAAAAGACAACAAATTTTCAAAAGATGACAAAATCTTGCCACATTAGGGATATCACACATATTCAAAATGTTTCATGCAGAATTCAATTCAACAGAACATACAATAGTAGCATAATACCAACATTTCCATAGGCTTTATGTAGCACACTGCTTCAATATTAAATTATCAGGCTTTATTTTAGCTGCTAGTTCTCTAGACTGCAGTTGCAAAAATACTAGCAAGACTGTAAAATTATTTTGCTTTTTATTTACAGTAAAACACAATTGATCAGATGTGTATATATTTTTGTCACCTCTGGGCAATTGATAATAATTTATCTGCAGCTTGAAAACTTGTATCTCAGAAACTCTGGATGACTATATATCATCAGAGTCCTTCCCAGCCCTTTCAGATAGTTGATTTCATTTTATCTTCACAATATCATTGCAAACATAGGGAAATTATGACATTTACAAATGGGAAAGTGAAATACAGAAAGACTGAGGATTACTCAAATGAAGCAGCAAGAGTCATCTTGTCTATAATCAACAACTTAGACTAATACCTATCTACACCTGGTCCCTGCTTATGCCTATTTGAATTTGAGGTATTACTCTCTTTGGAAGCACCTCCTTCTCCTCAACTGAGCAAGACTAATATTACAAGAAGCTGTTGGGAAGATATTCCACTTCTTCCTCATTTCCCTGTCTTCTGTTATCTCAGCTGCATGGTACTGTGACTAAATTTCTAACTGACAAAAGGTGCTAGAGAATTAATTCAATAAAGCAGTGGGTGGTAATATCCTGCCATTCAGTGAGTTAGGTCAGCCTGGTAAAGAGTTAAGGCTGGTGTCAGAGGAAGAAAACCAAAATCTCCGCTTCAGTAACATCAATTGTGTGGGCAGCAAACCTTTTCAAAATTTCAGTCCCAAGATGATTAGACAGTGCCTGAGTGATTGTTGTGTACCCTGTAGATTAAACTACTCCAGGAGGAGGGATCAACACAACAACTTCAGCTCAGAGCAACGGAAAAGAAAATTTCTTTGAAAGAGCAAGTAGCTGCTTCACTCTAGCAGAGCTGTTGTTAACTGTTCTGCTATGCATCCCATTAGTGCAACTCCGATCAAACCATGAGCCATCTTCCTTTTTGAAATAAGAACTGTCTAGGAAAGATGTTTTCCTCTTAAGGGAATTTTATGCTCACAAGCTGAGAAGCTATAGAACAAAACTATGTCAACTAATAGTCTCATTTTAATATATAAGTGGGGTTTCGTGTGCAAAGTGCAATCTAAGGTGTTTAAAATATTAATCCAAAGAGATACGAAAAAACATAAAAGAAATACTATTACATGTACTTTGCATGTTTCCTGTTAACATTCTTTTAGAAATGCTCCCACAGAGCAGATATATTGATAATTTAAAATCTACATGGAACATCTACATGGAAACTCCATGGAACAATCTAAGCTAGGATAGTAAAGTCAAAGTTTTTGGGGTTTTTTCTGTATAGCTGGAAGAAAATAAACTGATAGCAATATGCAATCAGTTCAATCTCTCCTGAAAGTCCATGATTTACGTTAGACAGATATCCGAATGTTGCATATCTATGTCCTATTTCTAATATAAATGATAGCCTATTTCAGGTTGACAATTCATTTCAGTTAAAAAAAATATAATTTCATGAATCCAGGTCTAATAAGGTAGTTCACAAAATGTAAACAGTGCCTGAATAGTTTTTATTTCAAATAGCATTGAGCTCACATACGACATTTTATAGGAGGAAATTGATGTTCCTGTGTTCCCTAGACCTGTTTCCTTTGACTGTGTGCTAATAAAAGGTTAATGATGTAACAGTTACTCAAAGAGGGTTTTTAAATAAGTATATTCTACTCTACCCAAGCATATTCCCTGCTCTAACTGTGCTTTTCTTGAAATCTCTTTGTCAGTTATTCTACAATGTCTAGGAGCATCAAGAAAAACTCAAACTAACTTCATGTTATAGAGGAGAAAAAAAAAAGGTGCAGCAGGGAATGTCCTGCATACAAGTAGAAGAAATACACTGCAGATGACAGAAAATAATGAACAAGAATTAGTAGCAAGCAGATCTACATTTTCACACACTTTGCCTAGCACGTATCCCAGGTCTATCTACTTCCAATCCTGTTTGCTGCGGTAGCAGAAGAATGTAACAGACAGGTTAGGCATCTGCTCCAGGTTTCTTAGTCACCCATGTTGCTTCTGAGTAGATGAACCCGGCCAAAGAGTACATGTATGTGCAACAAGTGTGACAAAAGAACAGTATCACCTAACAGCATTACTGGCAAAGTGGCAGCCTGAAGAAGGTAGAGAGGAATCCCATGGAAAACAAGAGCATTGGAAGTCACATGCAGGAACACAGGATTCCTGAGAAAAGGACAAAGTTATAAGAATGTGGATAGGGGTCCATCTTGGCGAGCCCTCACAGCAGTAGAAAATTATTTATTTAGGGTATATCCTCATTTAAAGATCATTATCTGTGATTTTTTTAAAATCCTTACTGAACCTCTTGATGCTGTGTGTCTCTATAGTCTACTGAAGCAAAAGTTCAGTGCCAGTTTTGTAGGGAAAAAAAGGGGGGGGTGGGCTTTGCTTTTTTAAGTGCTCTTCTTACTAGCTATCTCCTACTAGTTTAAGGAGTGCCTCTGATTTTAGGGCTTGCCAAAAATAGTGCTATAACTTTGTAACACATGATTACATTGCTCCTCATCTCTCTTCTCCAGTAGCTACTCCACCAGCTCTTTCAATCTTACCTTTCAGGGCAATTGCTCCACTCTCTAAATAGTAGGACAATAGCATCATACACTGTAAAGAAAGACAGAAATCAGGTAAAAACATTTCACAATTTTAAAAATTCATGATTTCATATTTCTCAAGAAGAGGAGAATTTTCTGTTTAGGATAAGCAGAAGAGATTATTTCAGAAAACCTAGTTGACTTAAATTTATAATTGGAGTATCTGTATTTTCTTTTACTGTGCTTAGTTACAGGGAAGATATTACCCATGTGGCTCAAGTCCACTATTCAGAGTTGTTATCTTTGCCCAGTTAATTACTTGGCCATTATATATGTCAATAACATTTGCAGTGTTGTTCCCTATTTCTTAAGCAGCAGATGTTAATAGAATCTATAGCTCATTTTCTGAATGAATGGAGAATATATATGTATGGTCAGTGACTAACAATATTCCAAAGAGACCTGAGGTTATTACACTGTGCACAAGTAATGTATTTTTTGTTGCTCTGCATTGACAATATTTGTCTTTTTTGTTATTCTGAGCCATACTGCTTTTGTTTTTTCTCTTACAAAGTCTACTTTTAGCTTCCATAAGAAGGTTTTAGTCCCTTAATTGTGGACAAAGTGTGATCCAACTGCATTATTAAAGCTTAGAAACAACAGAGAAAAAATACTTTTCTTTTCTGTACTGTTTAGCAGACAATTAGGCATTTTGGGCAAATGGCTTTATTAAAAATTTAAATACTATTACAAATTATTACAACACCACATCAGGCTTAAGCAGTTTTAAAATTGACTGTAGTTTTTAGTAGATGATTTACAATCTAGCTTCAATATGTTACACAATTATTTCATCATCTTCTATGATTATTATTTATTGTGAAAACCTCACCTGTCAGAATAGGCTTCTGTTATTGCAAGTTTATGATCACTGTCTATAATGAAATGAAACTCCAACTTGATTTTAGTTTTCAACCTTCTTCTTTTGTATACTACAATTTGCACTCTGCTAAGAAGCGAGTGTGAATTAATACTCTTCTCAGGCAAAGTTTTCCATTTTATTTCCTATAAAATTCATTTACTTGTATTGAACTCTTTTGTAGACACATAGGAGGAAAACCTAGCCCTGTCATTCTTCTCTGAAGAAAACAGGGTCAAGTTCCCGAATCTGCTCTTTACATCTTTAGTTAAATGGGCCAGTTTGTTGTGAACAGTTCATCATCTGAGACTTTACCACGAGTTGCAACGTTCTTATAAGCTCTTCTCAAGTTTCTAATAGAAGAATAAATTTTCTCCTTAAAAAAAAAAAAAAAAGGCAGTTAAACAGCAGCATGTACTCTTCCTTATTGACACCTTCTCTTGTGGACAGGCAGTTTCCCAAGACAAGGTAACCAGTTCTCTGATAAACCCAGGCTTAATTTTTTTTCTCTTACCCAAGGAAAATTCCTGCCTGGAAATATCTATTTATGCACTCTTACTCTTGTTTTGTGCAGGGGGAAAAAAAATACCTTTCCTGGAAGCAGTTCTATGTGTTCTGCAAAAGCCTGTAGGTAAGGTATCACATTAGGAAGATCTGAGCTCTTTTCCTTGATACATGTTTTTGTGGACTTCAATGCCAGCATTTACTTCCTCCTCCTTTCTCTCTTCTCTAAATATTTATGTGTTCAAATTCAAGGTAGTTTATTACACTTAATATATGTATTCTACAAAGCAATCCAAATTAAACAGCAATTTAACTGGATAATACACATAAATTCCCATAACCTCAGGCATTAAAGAAAACACAGAGCACCTACCAAGAAAATGAGCATGTCCTACCTACATTAAAATAATCATCTCTTGGAATTGATATATGTCTTTGGGACAATTAACAATATATTGAGGAACTGGATTTACTTGACATGCATCTGAAGGAAATTAAAAAGAACATTCAGACCAGCAACTATTTAAGTCCTTCTTCTCACCCCTCTTCCTGTTTACTTTAAACTCTATGTTTCTGAATAATACAACAAAAATATATTAGACATGGCTAATCACTGTGTTTGAAAATAAAGATTTCCTGTGAAAAATGAAGCTTGCCTAAAGTCTTCATTTATTAGATTCTGAATAGGTTGGAACAGAAAACCCAACAGCTTGTTTTTTCTTGATCTTCGCAGAAAACTGGAAGTGAAGTTTTGCTTTTCGTGCCTTGCCATGGAAAAAAGAAAATAAAGGAAAACAGAAATTTTTAAAAATCTTGACAAATTACGAAAAAGGATAGACTTCTGCTCAAACAATGTTAATGGTACCTTCTTGTGCCTCTGCCATTTGCTATAATCACTTTAAACAGGGTTGTGTCATCTAGGAGAAATAGACATACCAACAGAACTTGAGATTGATCTGACAAGCTGTTCTTCAGTTGAACATTGGCAACAATAGTCATTATTTTGTTCCTTTGACAATGTTATTGTTCTCTTTTAGACATGTTCTTTTGCTATATCCTTTCATTTTCTTCTCTTACTTGGCTTTTCTATTCTCTTAAAAAAAAGAGAAGAAGAAAATAAAAATAAAGTTGGTCTAAGGCAGCTAGAAACAGAATAGGGGTACTCAGAGTCCACTTCTCTGCAGAAGTGGATCTGATTTTTTTTTTGATTCTGCCTTCTTTTTCACACTCCACGTAACTGTCCTTCTCTTTTGATCATTTTTATTAATTTGAGTATTCACAAGTACTTTAATGCAAAGGGAATAGCTCTTAATTTTTTTAAAGAAAACAAAATAAACACAAAAAACAAAACTCCCACACCAAAGCTGTCAACCTGACAGCAGCTTTTCCTTCTATATTTTTGTACAGCAATAAATTTTTAAAAACTCCTAAGGAAATTGCAGAATGAGACATTTTTTAGCTTAACAAGATCACACAGTTATGGACAATAAAGATTACATCAGCCAAGTCCCGCATTGATTGCCTTGTGTAGCAGATTGAGGCACTGCAGTGCATTACTCAAACATCCTGGAATGATTTTCCCATCCATGTATGAACGGGCAAGCCAATCTGCCACTGTAATATTAATGCCTTTTTTCACTAGAGGGAGCCAAAATCCCTCTGTATATAGTTGTAAGTATCATATTTCCAAGTTTTCAATCCAGTCCTGTGTTAACAGTTACTGTGGAAAAGATAAATGTGCTACTCCTGGAATATTACTTTTATTATCAATAATATTAATATGTTATTGCAGCAGAAAAAGGAGCAAATTCAAAATATACTGGCTAGGTCCTGCTGGTACAAGTTTACATAATTTTGGCAGCTGAACTTAAAAATGTTGGGTATAGAAGCAAGTTTTGACTTCGCACCCTAATACTAGTAAAGAAGTCACTTTATATCTAATCATCTCACACTAATTCATGCTCAGAACAGGGCTGTCTCAGGATCTGTTTTCACTGATGGAGAATACTCCAGAAGATATGCTAACTTTAGATTGCATTGCTAATACTCGTTATGGGACACGCATCTCTGAGGCTCACTTTTGCGAAGGCAAAACAGGGGTAGTGATTACATGGCAGAACAAGAAATATGAGGGACAACAAAGAGCTAGCATACACCTTTCCTCACTCAACTTTGGCAGTCCTTCTAAGAGGAAGATTTTGTTAGGTGTTTATTAGAACGGGACCTCAGAGCTGATGAAGAGTTGTAGAACAAGATCAGCAACATTGTTGCAGCTTGGCTTCATGACATGTACCTTTTGCAGTAATGCAAAAGCGGCATTCGACAAGCAAGCACTTGGGGGAGCTACACAACCAAACGTGGATTAATCATGTTAGTAAGATCGCATCCAGAGAGCAGTCCTAATGTTGAATGTAACAAAGAGAATGCTCAAATGGGTTTTAGGCTGAAAAACTGACCTTCTTCATCATTTTGATAGTGTGAGAAAGGCCAATTTTTTTTTCTTTATGTATCTTTGATGATTCCAGTGACGTTGCAATACTGGATTTCTATTTGGCAAAAAGCTTCATACAAAGAATGAAAGAATTGTATTTGGGGACTTCAGAGTTTGGAGTTTTCTTTCAGGTTTTCTTTTTTTCTCTTTCCTTTTTTTCCTTCTTTCTTAATAACTTTGGAATACTATATAATAATATATATAATGACAGCCATATACTTGTAAAGTTTGATAAGATTTTAGGCTTGTTTCCAGAAATTATGTAAATAATTTGGACATAAGAGTGGAAATTTCCACACATGATAGGAATTTAAGAGAAGTAACATTTGGGGTTTTTTATAACATCATCCAGGTCTAATCAAAACCAAACTGAACGTAACATGGCCTTCAGAATCTAAAATGCCTTCAGTCTTCAGATCTGGACAGTGTCTGATTGCGAATGCAAATCTAGTGTCTACATATTAACTACCACTGCAGCTTCAGCTCCCTGCACTAATGACTCATGACTGTCACTCCTGCCCTTCTACTGCATTAGTGAAGTTAAGAGCACTTACAGCTGTCTCTGTTGATGACATAGCTTCCTTGTCCATAATATCTCTCCAAAGCACAACAGTCTCGTCTCCTTCACCATCCACCTCTGCACTGTTCAAGTCTTGATGCAAACACAATGCACCTGGGGATACTTTTCAAGGAAGCTCTCTCAGTGAACCCTAAAGGAACAGTACCTTACTTTGCATAACAGAACTGTGCTTGAAAGCCCATTAGAGATCTAATAAAGCTCTCTAAGTAGAGAAAGAGGAAGTAGCAGCTAAGCAAGAAAAGATTGCCTAATAATAATTTGCACCATAGTAATAGAATTGTGCATTAGAGTCTGTATACCTGTATTGTCCCTGGCCGGGATAGAATTATGTTTCCTCCTGGCAGCCTGTATGGTGCTGCACTCTGCATCTGTGACCAAAACAGTGTTGATAACACACCGATGTTTTGGTTATTGAGTCAGGCTTGCACAGTCCAGGCCCTCTCTGTCCCTGCAGCAAGCAGGCCAGGGGTCAGCAAGAGCCTGGGTGGACAAGCAGCCAGGACAGCTGACCTCATCTGAACAAATGCAAACGTCATAGGCCCTACAATGACATGCTCAGCAGTCAGAACTGGGCGTGTAGTCTTTCCAAAAAAGCCAATCCTCAGACACAAAGTGGGCACTGACGTGGTATTTGGAGATGGCAAGTCACCACCATGATAATGCTCTTTTTTCCCCTCTCTGTTCATAACTTAACTGTTCTTATCTCAACCTATAACTTTTTGTTAATACAAAAAGCAAGAAATATCTCTTTAATCAGCATGCCTATTCAGTCCATGGATCCTCTTGCAGATTTTTCATACAAGCGGAAGAGGAATGTGGGGGTTGATGTGGAAAATGTATTTACTTTTTAGGTCAAATTAGTATGTAGCCTCTTCACATTTTCTTGGAAGGAATAAACTAATTATACAGAAAATAATTTTCCCCATCTTTTATTCTATTAAAAAGGAAATAAAATTGTTGACTAACAAATTCAGTTTCAATAAGCCGAGCAGCAATTTTGTGGGCCTTTATACTTCAGTACAAGAATGTCAAGAAATTTAAATTGAACTTTTGACTCCTAATTTTAGAGATTTTAGGGATTAGAATCATAGAAGCACATAATATGCTGACTTGGAAGGGACCCATCATGATCACCTAGTCCAATGCCTAGGACTGCACAGAACACCCCAAGAATCACACCATGTGCCTGATAGCATTGTCCAAACATTTCTTGAACTCTTTCAGGCTTGGTATTGTTGTGACTACTTCCCTGGAGATCCTGCTCCAGTGCCCAAGCATCCTGTGGGTCAAAAACATTTTCCTGATATCTGACCAAAACCTCCCCAGACCCAGCTTCACGCCATTTACCCGAGTCCTGTCCACAGAGAAGAGATCAGTGTCTGCTCCTCGTCTTCTTCTCATGAGAAAGTTGTAGACTGTGATGAGGTCTCTCCTCAGTTAGATAAAGTGACTTTAGCTGCTTCTCATATGACCCTTCATCATCCTCATGGCCCTACTTTGATGTTCTCTAAATGCTGAATGTCTTTCTCATATCGCAGTGCCCAAAACTGCCCCCAGCGCTGCAGGTGAGGCTGTCCCAGCTCAGATCAGAGTGGGACAATCCCTTCCCTTGCCCAGATGGCGATGCTGGGGCAGGCTATGTTTGGCCATCTGGGCTGCCAGGGCACTGCTGACTCATGTTCAACTTGCCATCAACCAAGACCCCCAGGTCCCTTTCCATGGCACTGCTCTCCAGTACCTCATTCCCCAGTTTATACACACAGCCATGGTTGCCCTGTCCCAGGAGCAGAATCCAGCATCTGTCCTTGTTAAACTTCTTAGTGTTAGTGATTGCCTAATCTTCTAATTTGTCAAGAATATCTTTCCTATACGATTTTCCCACCTGGACTACCACTATTGGATCATATATTTCTCCATAAGTAGCACCTTTCACTATCACTGATGTAAAATTTATAATGCAAGGAACCCAGTGACATATCTTACATTCTATTCGAATGATTGATACCTGTTTCCAACAAAATCCTTTTTTTTCCATACAGGTTTATGTAACAAATTATGTTTCAAAACATTATAATGAAACTCCCTCCTCTACTTCAGAAGTTGTAAAGGACATTAAGCATACTGAGATTATCTATAGATAACTAATGACTGTTTAATTTACAGTCCTAATGCATTTTAACATTCTTTACTATAATTAATTCACCCTGGTTAAGAAGTAATTGTTCAGAGCTCTTCATTCAATCAAGAAAGTGCATAACAACACTCTGAAGGACAGAGTTAGTAAAATACTTATTCCAAAATTGACCCATCTTTATGTCCTCAATGACAAGGTATTTGCATTTTTTAAAATCAAATCATTTTTCCAGTTAGTGATCAGACTAGCCATTTCTAGTGTCCATGTTTTCATATTAAATATCAAAAGAACAGCAATGAGAGATGAAAGATAAAGGTCTTAATTTTAAGTTTAGTAATTTTGCTTTAATATTTCTCAGTTATCTGCAGACTTCATCCTTCTAGAAGGGAATAAGATCTTCCAGTTTTTGAGTTAATGTAAGTTACCCTTAACAATCCAGGAAAAAAAACCAACCACAAAACAACAAACACAGTAAAATCTAAAGGCAAGTCAACAGCAGTGGTTTAGAATTAGTGGACCTACATAGTCATTTAATAAGAGCCTTCGGTAGAATATCATAATGTGTGTTATTACAACTCAACTATGACTACTTCAGGAGTGTCAGTTCTGATTAAAGTAATATAAAGATACGTAAGACTAACTGACACTTTAAAACAGTACTGAAGATTCAATTAAATAATTCTGTTGGGTCTAGCCAGAATTCCTACTGATGCTCCTTCTAATGCACACTGTCAAATTGTACCAAATTTCACCAAGTTTCAGAATACAAACATAAGAACATGTTAGATCATGGTTTTTTTACATTTAGTCTCAAAGTTCAAGTGCCAGTAGTATTTCAGATTGTAACTTGTCAGTGTTAAAACACAGATGTAAAAATTATTACAAAAACTATTCCCATTATTATTAAGAATTATAAACTAAAATAGGGCAGATACTTTACTAGTGTAATGTTCCAACATTACAGAACTAAATCAATTTCATAGTGAATAAAAGTTACACTATCATTGGAGAACATCCACAATTCTAGTTTTTACAAATGCTGATTGTTCCATTTATGGCTTTCTAGAGCTTGTTTCATAACAAAATTGTTATTAATGTGAGGGATTTCCCCCTGGATTTTAGCATATGTTATGAAAAACTAGTATTTCAGATAAATTAAAACTACTAGTACTACTGAAATTATTACTACCAATTGCAAACTGATTGTGAAAGGCTGTAGTTATGTACTAGGAAAAAAAATGTTTTAAAACACAAGCTACTTACATGAAATTAGTTTCCAAGTAGAATTTCCAATGAAGAATAGGTTACTTCAAGAAGTAAAAAGGACATCTACTAATAAAAGAAAATTTACTATATTAAAGAAGTTTTCATTCCCAAAATCACTATTTTTTATTTATGCAAGGAATTCACACCAACTACATCTCAGATTTCAGGTAGACACAAGTACTAGAATGTACTGAATACAGGCTTTTGCACAACAGCTACATAATAACCCAGAATCTGTAAGTGAAGCACTACTATTTTTAATTTCAAAAAGTGGAACAGCAGCACAGCATATTTCTTTTTTGTTTCCTTAATGCTGGGTAATGTTGGCCATGTAATAATTCCATTTCCTTCTTAAGAGTGACCAACAGGATAGTAAAAACCTTAGAACACAATATAATTTAAACTACAAAGAAAGACATGAAACAGCAGTGGGTCCACCCAGATGGAGGTCATCTCATGACTTCTTGACCACATACTTACTTAGCACTCACACATGAGCATAAAATAGGCAATTCCCAAAGATTTTAAATTATAGCACTGCTTTTCTCAACATGTCACAGAATGGCAATCCAATACTTTAACATGATCCTTAATGGCATGAAAGTGATCATCTCTATTTCTTACAAAATATATACTCCAGCTGAAAGCTGAAGTCTTGTCTCAGTTTGCTCATTCTCTTATACCATACTTCCTCAACACTTTAACCATAGGCTGCAGTATTCACTAGCTGTCTTGTTTTCCTCCCATGTGCTGACTCCGATTCACTGAATTTTCTTGGGAGAAAAAAATTTAACGTTTTGGGATTTCCTTCTTTATCCCAAAATGAAGCTAAAATCTGATTTCAGAATGAAAAAGGTTAAATCTTACGAGAAAAATCTCCCAGAACTTAGATCAAACTGTTTAACTACTAGGTTCCCACACAAGAAAAATGCATATGCAAATCCTACTCATGAGTCAGAGACAAAAAAAGTAAACTGATGTTTAAGTGTCAGCAGAGGACACAAACAGTGGATTTGCTACCTTTTCTGATTACTCTTACCTCTTTCTCCTTAAGTATTTTTTGCTCCTCTGCTGGCTGATTCCCAAAGTTACATTCTTGTAAGGAAGGAACGACATAATATGCAGTTTCATTTTTGGTAGAGATATGCTTTGTGCATACAAAGGAGAACAACTATTAAAATCATCATTTGCAAGCAGCTTTCCACAATGCTCCTTTTTGGATGATACAATTACTTCTGAATCCTAGATCCCCTAAAGATATGAAACAATCAGTGGGTATTGAAGGAAGCAACACATATTGGTATTATAATCCAAGTTTCTTTACCAAAGATAGGGACATACACACTGTCACTCTCATTTACAAGTTATGCTTGGGCCCCTAAGGTTTTTTTTGAAGGGCTGATTTTCAAAACTATTTAAAATACAAACAAACAAATAAACCCCCCAAAACCACAGCACTGCAGCAGCAAATATTTCTTAGCTAGTAGAAGAATGACTTTAAGACACGGTTATTTAGGGACAAGCTGATTCAATTCTTTGGTTTGCTTGTTACAAAACCATGTCTTAATTTTCCAACAGGAGAAATCATATAATGGAATTGTGAGTTGTAAAAAATTTTTTCAGGTTTGACTTACCTCATGATTGTGGCAGTAAAGAAAAAGAATTAAAATAGATATTATTTTAAAAATCAGTTTGAGAAATCCTCAATCTCATGATTTGGAAGGTATTTCTCTATTGTCCACTTATCAAGCATAATCCATTCCTATAACTAGGAAAATTCTGCTTAATTGTCAGAACTGTCTTACACATTGAGCTGTGTGATCTCAAGCAATTCACAAGCACTGTTTATCATCATACTTTCATAAATGCAGTTCTGGACTTCTTTCATAGCATGAAAGAAGCACTCTGCACCAAAGGCATACGAATACATTTTATATCTTCAAGCACTCTTTCTCACTAATCTTTACACTTCTCTTATTTTTAGAGCTCAGGAGTAAAATTTAGTAATATACAGCCTAAGTTAATAGCTTTCTCCCTTTGACTACTACTTCCTTTATGTCAGCATAGATTTTAAATAATTTATCAAACTGTTTGTGAAACAATACAAAATCAAAATAAACTAAAGATAGTTCTCATTCCTATTCTACACTCCTATCATATATAAAGTTGTGAAAATATTTTCCTGTCTAGTATTCTAAGTAAAGTTAAAGTTAAAAGCACTATTGGATTTACTTTTCCAGGACTTTTAAACCAGAAATTGCCATTTTATCCTTTGTCTATTAGAAATTCAATAATTGAATTTAGTTTTTCTTTAAGTTTTGGCATTGAAAAGAAGGAGGGAGGGGAGAGCAGAGTCACTGTATTTTAAGTCTGTGTTTATAGAAAGATGTGGTAAGACTTCTGGCATATGAAAATATCTTCAATCAACAACAACAAAAAATTAAAGCATCATTTTGTGTGACCAACTAAATTGAGGAGGGTCATTTAATATGGACACTTTTATTACATTTGCAATAGTAGTGAGAATCATCATGATTCCATAGACTGACCAGGAGAACTAACTAACTGACCGCTAGAGATTTATTTGAAAAGAAGACACCTGATATGGTTCATTAATTTGGTCATATTATTGTATTCCCAATGCCTTCAATGAAAAAAAAAAATCATCAATAGTTACATCAGTAGTAAAGTTTTGGGGGTTGGGAGGTTTTTTCTCTTTTAAATGGATATTCCAAAAAACATTGATGTATTTTTGCAGTAGGATTTCTAATTTGTGTATCTGTAGATGTATTTAAAACTAGAAAGATTAGATTAAGACTCTTCAAATATACTCCATTGGACACTTTCAGAATTTTAAGTTTACAGTTTCTTTAAATGACTAAAAGCCTCTTAAAGAGAGTCCCATGTTGAAATGATATGATACTGCTGCGTTACCCAGTATGCAGAGGAATGTTTGGTATCCATATCACTGAATGTTCTCAATTTAGATGCACAGAATGGCCAAATACAGTCCTGCCAAGTATTAATTTCCTGTGATGCTTTTCTTTAACAAACAATATTATTGCATCTTCCTGTTTCATAATAATTTACTAAGTCAATGAAATCTCTCTGAGTTACAGCAGTGCTTTTACTTCCAATCTCCACCTAAAGGGCCATACCATTCAAAGTTCAAGAAGAGGTCCTGTTATTCCACGTGCCTAATTTGAAAATCCCAGGATCTAATATGCCAGTTTCCCAAAACATAAGTTTACTTACGTTATCTTGAATATCATGTTAAAAACAAGCATATGACCAGCCTTACATGTATACTTATATATATTATATAAAGCAATACCTGGTTCCCCGCTCCTTACTGTCATCCTTCTAGAGTCACTGATTAAAATTTCAAACACTGAGTGTTTTTCAGTTTTGAAACAGGTTGAACACTTGATCCAGTTCCCTTCAGATCTTGTATGCCTTGCATGTTCTTCAGAAGAACAGAAGGTTCCATTATCTATGGAGGGGCCAGTTGTTCCCAGCTTCCTGTGATGGAACAGTAGGAGAGGCACAGCTTGTATTCACAGTCAGGTCCCTAACTCCTGTGTTCTGCTCTACAAGACCTTTTTCATTTTAACATACAAATGCAAGCATATAAGAACACAACTTACTGCAATGCAATACGGTGTTCTTACTTCCAGTCATCATATCCATCAGTCTTGCCACACAGCTAGCAATTTGCAAAAACTTCCTCAGGAAACAGAAGCATCTCAGCAAATTACTTTGTCAGAGCGATCAAAAGCAAAACTGCTAAATCTTTTCCGCATAATTCATTTCTTTGTGAAAGGATAATTCACGGACCTCCATGGGACAAAGACTGGTCCTGAGTTCTGTCTCACAGCCTGTGCTTGGAAGGACTATACGGTTCCAGCACAAATACTTCACACTTCCTATGAGGCTCAGGAATGACAGGATGCTTACCCAGCTAATGTCAGCAACTGGAAAAAACTTCTTACTCTCAGAATTATGGAGTACCAATTCTCGAGGAAACTGAGCAGCTGAAGTGGAGGTAAAATATGAAACGATTTGGAGACTGGAGATCTCATTGTGGTGAAAGTGACTTGGTATCTTATTGCATTGGATACACAAGGCAACATTATGATCATTGTGGTGGACTGCAGTGACAACCTTTCTGAGGGGCAGCCACGTGCCTGTCCCACATAACTCATTGGAGCCAGCTCCAATGGACACAGGGCACAGCTGAGCCCCGCAGTCAAAGTGGTGGTACCTCTTGGAAAACTCTCAAAAAGAAATGGTAAAAAATGCTGCACAACAGTTGAGAGAGAGGAGAGAGAAATATGTGAAACCTAGATCAGAGAATGAGGGGACAAAGTGCTCCAGGCACTGGACAAGCCCATGCTGAAGCAGATTTATCTTGATGGAACTCTGGCCCATATACAANTTCAGTTCCATTGACAGACAAGCTGTAAGGACAAAAATAACTTGCTCACTTAAAACTACAGACTGTAGCAGAAACAAAAAAGAAAATGTTAAAACTCACATTAGTAGTAGGATTAAGTACCAAACCTTAACTTTGAGCTGCATTCTGCACACTCTAATAGTTCTTCTCACAGAGAGACTCAGACACTGAAAACTGTTACTCTTTATAAACTTATTTATACCTAAAAGTACTGAAGTACCAAAAGACTACTCATTAGTATAATTTCTACTCATTAGTATAATTTCTAGCATGGTCTACCCATACTGCNTGAGAGAGAGGAGAGAGAAATATGTGAAACCTAGATCAGAGAATGAGGGGACAAAGTGCTCCAGGCACTGGACAAGCCCATGCTGAAGCAGATTTATCTTGATGGAACTCTGGCCCATATACAACCCATGTTGAAGCAGTTTGTGAAGGACTGTATCCCATGGAAAGGACCCACACAGGAATACTGGAAGAGTGTGATAAGGAAAAAGTGGCAGAGAGAAGCTGCTATGGGTTGATCTCAGCCAGCCATTTCCCATATCCCGGCACCACTTAGGGAAAGGTGTTAGGATGGAAGAACTGAAATTGAGCCAGTGAGAAGGAAAAAGGATGACGGGAAGGCAGTATAGATATTTTGTATTTATTTGTCTCTCACCATCCAACTCTATTTTAATTGGCAGTAAATTAAATTGTTTTTCTCATGTCCAGTCTGTTTCCCCTGTGACGTTACTTAGTAGGTTTTCTCTCTGTCTTTATCTTGACCCTTGAATTTCATCTAAATTTCTCCTCATTCTGCTGATGTTGAGGAATGAGAAAGCAGCTCTGTGTGTGTCTACCAGGCAGCCAAGGTCAACTCATCATGTGTAGTGGAATTTGTCAACAGAAATGTTAGATAAAAGGATTCAGTTCCATTGACAGACAAGCTGTAAGGACAAAAATAACTCAGAGGAAAAAAAAAAAACAGTCTTATACAACTTGCACCAAATCTAATGTAATGTGTGATTTCAGTTGGTCCAGCTAGAGAATTGCATTGTTCCAGTACACAGGGCCTAATTTTCAAGGTTTTGACCAAGTGTAACCAATATATTAGCATAAAATATATTGATTTGCTAGAACTGATGCCTAAGAGTGGCCTTCCTGTAGCAGAGAGGATGCTCCGAACACTTGCATTTGTAAACAGTTGTAGTGTAAGCTCTGTCAGATATATCAGATATGAGCAGGGGAAGCTTGTGACTGAAATAGCTGTGCAAATAAAATTTCCAGGTGTAAATATAGGGTTACATATAATAGCATGTAGTTATGCCACTTAATGCTTCTTAACTTCCAGTAAATTGGAAAAACTAAGGCTACAGTGGCATGTTACAAAGAATTGGTATTTTATGCATAAACCCACATAATAATGCTTATAAAAAAATGAAAAACAGGTCACAGAGGAGGGTCCACAGCACAGGAAGTGCCTTATGGTGGGAGTTCATTAAACAAGGGTGCATATTCCATCAGACCTGCCCAATACAATGCCTTTTGCTGTGACATTCTACCAGGTGTGCCTGGCCAGTGCTCTACAAACCAGGCCAGCTGGGCAACCACCTGGATTTGGGAAGACAGATCATGAATTAGACCTGTAGAAGTTTGTGATACACCACCGCAAACAAGGAAAGCAAGAAAAGTGCCAGATGAACAAGACTTGGATAATATAACTACTGCAAACCCTGAAAAATGGCAGTCTGCCCTAGAAATGTTGTAACAGATCTCTAAAGGAGAGTTATGACATACTGTACCTACATGTAGAACATGATTTTGATTGTTCAGGTTAATATCTAAGAAAAGAAAAAATTATACTTCACACTCAATTTACACTTTTGTTAGCTAAACATTGAAGAGAAAACACTAACAGACATAATGCCTATTTGGTACCTAAGGTCTACATCCAGAAGCTGCTTTTGGAATGAATTAATGCCTCCAACTTTGTCACAAAGAAAAAACAGAAAAATTAGATAGAAGGACTCAGTTTAATTGACAGACAAACTATAAGAACAAAAATAACTTGCTCACTTAAAACTACAGACTGTAGCAGAAACAAAAAAGAAAATGTTAAAACTCACATTAGAATTTCTTTCTGTGGTGACTTAGACCAAACAAAACAGTACTTTAAAGAAAAATGTGAACTTTTCTCAGCTGTCCTGATGCATATTAACTTTAAAGGCTCACTATACCCATACAAACGCCCGTGTTTATGTTACTTCTTTGACCTTTCCAGCAAGATATTCAGCAAATGCAGAGACACAATGTTTCTGTAGAGGTTGGATTGTGAACAGATACTTTGTTCAGACAAGGTAGCAATCTGTTAAAACTTCAGTTGCTTGTAATGTGTAGCTTTAAGTGAAGCCTTAGTCATGCTTGTCCGGGGACCAGTTTGTTGTTCAATTTAATTAAATTCATATAGTTAAGAAGTTTTACATACATTTGTACCTGCTGAAGGTGTTATTTTTAACTTGAAAATAATTTAAATGACGTACTGGCATATTTTTTAAGGAATTATGTAAATAAAGTAAGAAATTTATAATTAAATAATGAAAAAAACCCCTTATGCTTAGTAGGTCAAACTTAACCAATGTATCTAAACTACTCACTATTTATTTTCTCTTCCATAATTCCAGTTTCTGTGCACTGCAGTTGACAAATCTGCCTGCACTTTAAGTATTGGCAGTTAACTGATGCTTAAATCTAACAAGACTTTGCATCTTACAAAAAATTGTTTTGGAATAACCACTTCTGATCAACTGTTTGTGAAGATCTAAGCAAGTCACAGACCTAAACTAAACTGATTTCTAGCCAGAATACCCTGAAAGTAGCCCACAAACTAAACTGAAAAAAAAATCAGACTAACTTTTTCCTCCGAGATCTGAATGCACTGAATCAATTTATTTTTCTTCCAACTAATTCTATAAAAGAATTGATTATTTTTTTTTTTTCTTTTTTGCCACCATTGTTTACCTCTCTATCATATCTTCTCTAGTCTTTAGCATTGTGCAGCTGACTGGCTGGTTAGGCCCAAGTGAGGATTCGGGGTGAGGTAAAAATAAAAGCAGTGTGAGAGGCAAAGAAGACAAGAAAGGTGTAGCATTCAAGTCACAGGATAATCACTGTATTATTACACAAATTGCTATTGACGGCTTCTTAGTAGGAGAGGAAAGTAAAAATAAATGGAATAGTAATAGGGATTGAAAATGAATTAAAAGAAGCAAAGTAGACTATACCTGCTACCTTTAACAGTTACTCAAGAGAAAAAAAAAAATCTTTGCTATGATATTACATCTCAAGTTGTGGTCTTTGAGCTCCTCAGGATATGTTTTAGAATTACCTGAAGGGTAGAAGCTGAAAAATCAAAGTACTAAGTGTGGTGGAGCTGTTTAGAAAGAAGAGAACAAAAAGCAAAGTAATCAGAATACAACTTAGTGCATAGTTAAGTCTTAGGATATTTCTTGTGTCTATCTTGACTCACTAAAGACTGCTAAATGCAGTATTGAAGGCTTCAGCACTTTAAAAAGGAAAAGCTAATTTGTCCAGAACTTCTAAATATTAAGAATAGAACAGTGATAAGTCTTTTCTTAAACGTAAATTACTGTGATAAACATGAATCCCTACCAGTGTTACAAAGATAAGTAACCTGAAAACAAAGACATAGAAAGGAATTGTGCTCACTGCCTAACAGTGCAGCTATCTTGTACAGTGTATTGATTATGTTTTGTCTATAAGGAAAAATCCAACTCACAAACTGTCGTGGAAGCAGGGGTGGGGTAAATCAGCGACACCTTAGGCACAATAAATATACCCACCCACATGCT
Organism: Illadopsis cleaveri; assembly: GCA_013399915.1. Lineage (NCBI taxonomy): Eukaryota > Metazoa > Chordata > Aves > Passeriformes > Timaliidae > Illadopsis > Illadopsis cleaveri. The sequence continues at coordinate 42,623 of VXBB01018031.1, read as the reverse complement.
GGTGAGGTGCCAGAAACTTGCGATACAGCTTCAGAAAAAAATTTCTTTATTTTATATTTAATTTTTTTCACAGGTGGTAGCCTTCTGTAATAATAAAAAGCTTTGTCCATCTGTCCTTAAAATGTGGTGCATTATGTGTATTTCACTCTTGATGCAGACTGAAAGCTATGCATACCAGAGTCAGTTTTACTTATGGTATAAAATGTTGCTAAGATAGGAATGTCATCCGTACTTTACTATGACACCTAGAAGAGAAGGAATTGGTGAAAGATGTAATACGAAGAAGTTCTGAAGTGAAAGGAAAGTCCTTCTCTCACATGGATGTGGAGAAAGATCTCCAGATATTGTTATGGCAATTTTTAAGCACTCTAAGTTACAACTGCTGCTACTATCACACTGCACAGAGATCACTGCATGTGCGGCTGAGTGGTGACCTAGTTCACACAATTAAGTGGCTCGGTTTTGGCTCTCATAGCAGATGAGATTGGTATCATAGCTGCTCTAACTCCAGTTATTTAACTGGAAACATTGTGAAAACATATCTTTGAAGGGAATTTCCGAGGCTGAGAGCTGAGAAACTCTACTAAACAAATCTAGGTAAAGAAAACTGAAAAAGCAGAGAAGATTATTACGTAAAATACAACTAAACATCTAGATGTGCTAGTTTTGGCTGGGATAAAATCAGTTTTCTTCACATTAGCTGAAATGGGGCTATGTTTTGGATTTGTGTCGGAAACAGTGTTGATGAAACAAGTATGTTTTAATTACTGTTGATCAGGGCTTACATAGAGTCAAAGCTTTTCCTGCTCCTCATCCCACCCCACCAATGAGGAGGTTGAGGTGCATAAGGAGGTGGAAAGGGACACAGCCAGGACAGTTAAGCCCAAATGACCACAGGGATGTTTCAGACCATATGTCATCATGCTCAGTATATAAAACTGAGGGGAAAAGAAGGATGGTGGGATATATGGTAGGGTGCTGCTCCCCAAGGGATGGCTGAACAACCACCTGCCTGTGGGAAGGGGTTAGGTATTTTATTTTTAATTTACCTTAATTTAAAGTTTATTTTCATTTTGACACTCTTCAATTTAAACTTCCATGCATTGCTCTTTGCAGCACTCTTATCTATCACAAAATATTCTCCTTTAAGATGGCTTGGGCAAATTTCAATGATTCAGTAAGGAACATAGCATAATTATACCCTTGTTGTAAATTTTCAAACTGTTTTCAATTGCTTGTCCAAGCAATTCTTAAATGTATTTTTCTTAACTCTAGAGGGAATTTTTTTTCTCTGCCATCCATCACTAAGATTTTGTGATAATCTCCTATACAGTGCTTGAGAGCTGAGCCAGTGCATATGCCTCATCTGGCCTCTGCAGCTCCTCAGACAGGGAATTGTTGAGTGTGACAGCCAATGCCACATCATGCCTGGTGCAGTGAGGACTCCTTGGTAGGGTTCAGGAAACTTAACCAACTCAGCTGCAGGGTGGCGTGTACATCAGCTGTCCACACATCACTGAGCACCAGGACAGCCAGCATTGTTCACCCCGGAAGAGCAACCATGAGTTAAGATAATGGCACCAAGAGGTCTCCAGCTGACTGACTGTGGCTCACATCTGGGTGCAGGCCAACACAACTCTTCAAGCTTGAATTAATTTGACAGCTGCTGCAACCATCTTCCTCTTGTATACCCACACAGTGAGTAGCTTTCTTCAAGATCTCCTTCACTGATGAGGAAACTATGTTTTCCTGCTGATCTGACCTCTTTCACCCTTGCAGTGTTCAAAGGTCTGGTGCCAGACGTCAGTCAGTAATGTCCCCACAATCCTCTTGTAGAGTGACAGAGCCTTACAGCGCAGCTGTGCTTTCACCGGGAAGAAGGCAGGTAAGCTGCTTCCACTTTCCAGCTCCGTGTTGTGTTGTTTACAGCACACTCTCAGTCAGCTGCTACTTTCTTTTGCCACTCTGGGAACGTTTGGACACACAACTTAAATTACTTTTTTTATTGTGTGTTGGTTTTTTGGGGGGTTGAGCTGTTCGGTTTTTCAATAACGACCGTGCGTCTTGTTAAACCATGCTGATCACTGGCAAGGAGTGGGCATAAGACCGGGCACAGATGTTTGCATTTAAGGAAGGCCAGCTCCCTGCCAGGGGACAGTCCAAACCTTCCTAAGTACGCCTGACCACCGCTTGTGACCGCGTGAAGTGAGAAACGCGGTTCCGTTTGTCGTCGGGCCGTGATTTTACACCCAAAACCGCAAACAAAACCCCTGGGCCGAGCAGCGCAGTACCAGGCGGCCCGCTCCGGACTGTGGCCGCGGCGCTCAGCTCATGGCGCCCCTCGGGCAGCGTCCTGCGCCCGCACGCCGGGGTGGGAGCCTTCCCAGCGCCAAGCAGAAGGCAGGCAAGGGCGGATGGCGGGTGGGAGCTGCGGCCGAGCCCGG
>VXBB01018031.1:28322-39820 GCA_013399915.1 Illadopsis cleaveri | reverse complement strand
GGGCGGCCCTGCCCGCGCTCCCTTTGGGCGGGCAGCGAGACAGCGGTGCGGGCGGCAGAGGATGAGAGTCGGGATCGGGTCGGCCCGGAGCAGAGAGCGGGCGGCGGGGAGAAAGTTTTGCCACCGGCCGCGATGTTTCCCGGGTGCCCAGGGCGCGGCGGTTCGTGCCGGCGCGGTGTCGCCCGGCGCGCCCCCTACTCCTCCGCGGGGTCCCCGGCCGCGCTTCGCGATCCCGCTGTGGCTGCGGGGCTCCTTCCGATCGCGCTCCCGTCCCTCATCGCCATTGTTCGCAGGCCGGAGCGGCCCGGCGGTGTGAGCGCAGGGCAGTGCCCGCCCCAGAGCGAGAGTTCCCTCACCACCGCCTTGATGGGCTCGGGGTTGGGCTGTGGCTTTTTCTTGGGGAGGACCCCGGGGCAGGCAAGACCCTAATCGCCTTCACACCACTAAGTCTGTGAGGGCGCAAGTTGATCTGATTATCACTGAGCTTGTACTTGCGGCCCATTTACCGTGAGCATAAACTTTCTCTGGCTGCATCGAATACTGACTGCGTAGTGATCTGATCTAGGAGGCTTATTTATATGGAATAATGATCATTCCATCTCTAGAATCTTGCTGGTTTGATTTAGTGGGAGCTCGTGTTAAACAGTACGATCTTTTATCTTCCTGCTCCTGCCCACAACTGCAAGTGGGTAGCATTATGTGTGTTCCTGGAAGTGTTTTGTGTATGTTCCAATATGTTTTGTGCATGAAATACATTTTACTAAGCAGATCTTAGCAGAACATTAATATTACCTACCTCTTCAAGTAGGCATTTTTTTCTTTAATATTTAGATCTGTTTTGTCCTGAATTCAATACTATGCCCAAAGTTAAAACGCGACATATAGTGCAGATAGTACCGTTCTCACCCTGCAGTACTAAAGAAAATGTAATTTCTGTAATTTTTCCTATTCTGCAGCTAGTACTTCAGCAAAAATTGCTATCTTCTTAGAACCATCCATGAAAAGTTGCATACAGAAGTGTAGTGGCAAAAAGAAGTGTATGCTGGAACCCTGCTGCAGTCAAACAAAAAGCAAGACAGGTTTTCCCTGCATTTTGTGTATTTTATTTTGTGTATCTTCCTTTTTTTAAAAAAAAATAACTAATATGAAGACCTGTTGTTCTCTGGACATTGTTTTTTGTTGTTTTCACAGACAGCAGGAAAAAGCTTTTTTTTTTTTTTCTTCTCTCAGAAAAGGGAATGGTAATGAAATGATCAGCCATGAGCAGTTAGCACACAAAAAACCTGCTATTATTGAGTTACAGACATGACGTCAAATATGCCCCCTTTCACTGTTAGTGGAAAAAACTCCGTTTTATTTTTGATATGTCTTTAGTTGTAACTATACTTTAAAATTGTGTTAATGTTTTCCTTTCCTATTTTAGGTATTTTGGGAGAAATCTTGAGTACCTGCTGAGAATAATAAAGCAAACACGTGTGGAAAACATACAGAACAGCAAGAAGTGGATTCCTGATATCCACCTTGTAACTTGAGTGGACTTTTATTTATTTTTTTAAACTTTTTAATATTTACAATGAATGGGCACAGTGATGAAGAAAGTGTAAGAAACAGTAGTGGAGAGTCAAGGTAAGCACTGCTTATTTCAGTTATTCTTGGCTATGTATTTTCTTATATTTTGTTTACTAAAACTAATTTATATTTGAACTGAATGCTGAAATGTGGTGGTTAGCTGGCAAATCATAGTTAGAAAGACTTTGCTTTCTTACAGGTGATTAATCTGCTTATTACATTCACATAATTTCAGCTAAGAATGGGAGTGATCATGTATATGTCTTACACAGTAAAGCTGAAGTAGTATTAAAGCTATGTCAGCATCCGGCAGAATAGTGTCTCTCTTGAGGGAAAAAAAGGTGCCTGGAGTATCAAAAACATCAAATTAAAATGTTAAAGCTATCCTCTATAAAGTGCAAGGCACACATGCATAATGTATGTTGTATAAAACCCTAATTAGGGTGTCTTTAAAGGGGCAGTGGTTCACTTCAGTTCTCGGGATTAAATACTTTATGATTTTGTCATTCTTCAGAGCTGTCAGACTAATATAGGTAAAAGGGTTAACTTTTTATTCGTTTTTGGAAGTGAAAGGACTGTTTTCCAGCCATGTTCTTAACTAAAAAAACCCCTAAAATCAGTACTGTAATGTCAACTTACAGTCTTCTATCAAGTGCAGAATGTTCACGTTTGGAAGACCCTGATTAGAATGTCCTTGTGTGCATGCAGGGTAACAGCCAGTTTGTACGGGTGGAATTAAATTCACTTACTAGAACAGTTCCAAGTTCAAAAAGCCCCTCCTGTGCTACAAAGTTGAGATTTCCAAAACTGGAAATATGATAAACCTAGTGGTTTAAAAATCAACTTACCAGTAAAAGGTGAGCATTGGACTTCTAAGAAGTGCTTTGTGACTGTGTTTTTCTGCCCCTCTTACTGTCAGATTATAGAACTGGTTAGTTAATTCTGTCAGTCAGAGGGCCATAAAGAAGACTAGATTCTGCAGACTGAAACTTCTGGCTGGGTCGAGAGATACCTGAATTACTGCCTCAGGAGAAGAAATGCGAGAAGAACGTGTAACTGCCAGCTAATCAGCCAGCATGTGCTGGCCATCAAACTTCTACAGTGTATAGTGGACTGGGAAGACAGAGAAGAGAGAATTGTTTATTTGACCCTGGGTGAGAATCACAAGGAAGTTTATGAACAGTGAAACTGAAGAGTCTTTTATAATTCTTATGTATTTTTATGTCAAGCTTCCTGTTATACACGGAAATGTTTTAGAAAGACAGTAGATTTTCAATTTTGTGAATAATTTGTAAGCTCTAACACAGAGTAATTTTTGAGGATTTCTGCTTCCTATAAAGTTGATACTGTTGCAGTTAACAAACAAGTTTGAAGTCTCTTCTGGAGCAAAATATTGCTTATTACTTAAAAACAAAAAGGCAAAACAGAGCCTTCCAACAAACTTGAACCTACCTGGGACAAGTTAGAAAAAAGCCACCTGGCTAAAGGTCTATGGAGAAACTATTTTGTACTGAACTGTGGTTGCCCGTAAGTATCTGTATGTCAAAGTTATTTAAAAGTTGAACAGTTCATAAGACTAAAACAATTAAATGTCATAAAGTTCCCATTAATTTAATGAAAAATAAGTATTAGGAGGATGCACAGTACTCAAAGCTTCATACTTGCCTGGAAAGTGAGACTTTATTCTTCATCTCAAATGTCCTGCTGAGCACATCTTAAAACTTAAAAAAATTTTAAAATCCAAAACTTGTTTTTCCTAGGCTTTTGTCACTTGATAGTCTAATTCACAGGCAGACCTTGGAAAGTTTCTTTTTCCTGTTCATTATCAGAAAGCTGTTCATGTAAGTGAAGTGAGAAAACTTGCCATTTTAAATGATGGAACCCTGATCTGTTTAACCTAGTTCCATTATTAATATAATACAGAATGTTTTTATATGACTTATCCTTGTGTTATAGCTAAGTGGTTTTTTACTTTAATTTATAGGTTTCCAGTATTCTAGATGATTTTCACTCTGAGGTGAGGTACCTTAGCAAGCTGCAGCTGTAGACAGGTAGTTAACTGTAACTTGGGAAGAGTTGCTGTAATTATCCTTCAGATCTGGAAATGTGAATTTTAGAGAATGGAGGTAGAAATTGGCAACAATTGTTTACTAAGTTTATAGTGATCCCATTCTGTTAATAATGATGGGAGTGGAAATGAAATAAGTGAAGAAAGCAATTGAGAGCTGCTGCTGGGAGTAAATTGCGAAGAAGATCACATTGAAGGATTAGTAGGAAAAAAGAAGAGATGAAAATAAATACAATGATAATCTGAGCAGCGGCATTGGTGTGAACTAGGAGGAGTCTTTGAAAATTTGTGTCAGTTTGCAAATTTGATACGAGTGCAGTAAAGCCATTTACTTGCCTTTGGTGTAGGGTGTCAACTTCCACTGCCATCATTCTAGAGTGATAATAAATATAGTCTGATGTAGGGGAGCCCCCGTCATTTCTTCAGAAAGTTAAGCAGTGGTTCATGGCTGGATTTACAGGAATACACCAGCACATGGTGTTTTATGGAAACACCATGACTTGAAAAAGTTGTGGAGAGCTTGTAGTATTGTCAGCAGTAGGAGTGCCTGGAGAAGAGTTTGATCATAGACCTTTAACTTGATACACTGTAGTAAGGGATTATAGCTGTCCTTTATTCACTGTATCTAGCTGTGAAGGTAATTTTTTTTTTTTTCTGAAGTAAGAAGAATGAACTGTTTGCCACACTGCTTCATACCTTTCCAGTGTTGCGTCTATTCATCTGCTGGATCACTAGAAAACTTTCCCTGGTTGCAGGTGTTGGTCCTGAGGTTCTTTTTGCTACAGGTGGAAAAGTGCGTGGCCACACCATTTGGAGTTTGCTTGCCTATTTCAGCAACCTCTGAAGCTCTAAATCAGTACTAGAACTGAGCATGATTGAAATTATTGTAAACATTATTAGTCTTGTTGCTTGATGTTCCAGTTTCTGTCCAGTAATCACAGTGGAGTCTACTTTCCAGCTTCTTGTTTACTTGAAATAACTATTCTGTAATGTTTTTGGGTAGCTCAAGGTAAAATACCACTGATACTGTGCATCTGGATAGCAAGTGAGTGTAGACACGAAGTCTTAGTAGCAGTGTGCTGAGAAGCTTACTCAAGCGCAGTACCTTGGTATAGCGTTCTTGGACAGCATTCAGAACAATTCAGTGTACAAACTTCAATATGAATACATACATTCAAGTTACATAGTAATAAGAAAGCTTAATCAGCAAGGAAGGGCAGTTGTACCTGAACTGCAAGACAAGTGCCAGGTAGAACAGGGACTGCAGCAATGATATGTTGGCACTATTTGAATAACAATCTGATTTCCCATCTCTTTGCTCTTATGTGTTTCTGCAGAATGAGGCATAGAGGACTTGAGCATACCTTTGTTTTCTAGATAAAAAGGCATGTGCTCAGTGTAGCTTGAGTGGAAGATGGCTGGACATTTTTGCAGTAAGCAGGAAGCAGCTGCTTACACCAAAGACTTTTATGAGTCTTTACACACTGGAAAGTTGATGTTAAGAGAAGATAGCAATTTCAGTGGGTTTAAATTGTTTTGTGGATTGTAAAGTCTGTGGACTACATAATTAAGTAAAGAGTAAAGACTTGGTCAACAGGCTTCAATTTACTATGTAAATGCATACCTTCCATAGAAAGTGAAAAAGACTCGTTGAAAGCCACAACTTTAGGTTCTCGATTTCCTGAAATCTAAGTGGGAGTTAAAATAGAAATTGACCAAGCATATTTACAGAATTACTCGCATGCACTGGCTTATTTTTAGTAGGAATTTAATAGCTAGTATTAGTAAAAGTGTGTATATACAGCAAGAGAGAGCATATACGTAGAACTGTATATATTTAATTATATATTTAATGCACAGGAATTCTCAGATCAACAAAAGTAGCTAAATGGTAAAGAAACTGTTGGTAGCAGGTAGTAAACAGCTAGTGGATGAAGCAAGCTCTTTGCAGTATTTTTCTCTTTAATTTACAAATTGTTGTTTTATCAGGAATAAATTCTCTTACAGAATCAAGCATACTAAAGCATGATAAGGTGTCCAAATCCAACTTAAAAGCATCTTTTCACTTCTTTTTGGAAGAGTTCAGATAAAGCATGTATCCAAACCCTAGTTTTGTTTTTTTTCCTAGGAACCTTTCCAACTCAAGGGAAAAAAATAAAAATTCATGGTCTGGCTCTTGATCTGTATGTGATTTTAAGTTTGGTTTTGGGACTCCTGCTGAGTTTATCCCTGCTTTTTTTCTAACCTGACTGGATGCCATATACCTGTACCACATATTTTAAATTAAATTCCATTATTGTGAGAGTTACAAGATTTTAGATGATGCAAGCTATTTGTGTTCCTCAAGACAAAGTGAAGTTTTTTGATACCAGCAGTGTATGCATTAGGGCTGTCCAGATATGGCCCCTCTGCTGGCTTCAACTAGCTTTTTTTTTTTTTTCCCTTGCTTTTTTTTTAAAATTAAATTTCATTTAATACTTTTTTGCTAGTGGTCTCTAAGGAGCTTCTGGTAAAGACATCATTGTATTGCTGCTGGATCCAGCTGTGTGTTGAAAGTTGCTCACATTACACAACAAAGTAGTAGACCTCTGGGTAATCACTGATACCTCCTGCTTGTGAAGGATTTTTGGAACTTTCTTGTGCTCTTAAGATGTGTGACTTGCATCTTTCAAATAAAGACTTGCAATGTAGTTCGTAGGGTCATGAAAGTTGGTAGGTAATCAGTTTAATTTTGATGACATTGCTTTGTTTGCGGTAGTAGCAGCAGATAATTAGTCTGCAGGACAGGAAACAAAATGTGTTAGCCCATACCACAAAAACTCAATTGAGTTCATACTCTGTAATAGCTAAGGACAGAAAATAACATTTGGCAGATTGAACATTATACTCTTTGTGCCCTCTGTTCTTTACTGGCAGTGATGAGTAAGATAAATCTGCCTTATGCATTATAATTAAGTTAAATAGTTAAGATTTCTTGAAGAAATAATACTAGAGAAGCTTACTATCTAAACAGCATCTGCCTGTAGAATCTTGCTTGCTATTTTACCAGTTTGGTGTTTGGTATTTAGTATCTGTTACTTCTGCACATTTTGAATGGGCTCTTCATATTCCAATGCTTTTCTTCCTTCAGCTTGTTTAAAAACCCACAACAACCAAGCAGCAAAGGAGACAGTCCATTGGCATCTTAGATAAGTTTCAAAGACTCTGCAGATAGTAATCTCTTTCTTTCTTAGTCTGTTGAACTTTAGTTTACTTAAATTGTTACTCTCTGTAACTTTGAAACAGAAGATCAGTAAGATAATGTCTAGTGAATGCACTTGAAATCAGTGATGTTAGATTCGCTGCTCATGGATCAGTTATTATCCTAGTCAGGAGTCTAAATTTTCTGTCAGTTCATTCACAGTGTGACTTGTTTAGCTTTCCATGTTAGGATTTATATTCCTAGTGCCTAGTTTCTCATTGTATGATCCTCGCAGGAGCACCTTGTTTTAAAGGATAAACTAGTGAAGCTGAGCTTAAGACTATGGCAGCTAAACTAATGGCTCTGTGGTAGGATACTTGCTTTAAGCCTGTCATTTCCCCAAAGCATTCCCTAGTTTCATTGCATAGATATATTTGGGGGAATTGGAAAAAAAAATTACATTTGTTTTAACCTGTTACCTGCTTTGGTACCTTCTCTAACCTATGTTGCTTTTCTTTCAAAGAGTTCGCAAATTAATATGTCATTCAGGCATAGATTTGTGAACATGTAGGGAGTACCCAGAGACAGTATTCATTAAAAAAAAACCAGGCAAATTCCTTCAGTGTGTCTAAATTCCATACCAAATCAGATTTGACATGTGCTGCTGTACAGATGGAGCTATCAAGGGCTAGAGGTAAGAGGTTTCTTAAGTGCATATCCTGGAAAGTGCTCTTTCTTTACACCTCAGTTTGTCAGCATACAGGAAACAAATTTTTTATGTGGCACTTCTATCCGGAAACCTGCTGTTCATTTTCAGTATGTGCTGTTGGTCTGCTACTGAAAGTTACTGCTGACTGCTAAATTTTCATTGTTACTGGAGTTTGTTTGCACGGTATAGAAGTCTCACTTCAGCAGGACCAAGGAGATTGTCATTAGTGCTTTATCCATCATGTTTGTTTTCATTTTCCATATCCTTATGAGGGTCCGCTGTTCTGCACGGTCTTTTACACTACTGCCTTAGTTTAGTTTGGAGAGGAGAGGTTGGGTTTGTGAGTGTTTGTTTTTCCTGTTTCAGTTGAGCACAGTGAATATAATACAAGGTTTCTTATTCAGGAGCACCTGTAAACACATAATGGCATTTTCATATTACCTTTTAAAAAATAAGTAATATATGTAATCTGCTTGGAGATGGAGGAGGGAAGAAGGCTTATGTGACACAGAAAATGGACTTAAATTTCATTTTGAGTAATGAAGTTAAATGCCTAAAAGCATAAATAGTCTTCAGTGATTAATTTTAGCAAACATTTTATTATATTAACACCTCTGTTATGTAGCTTAAGTTGCTTTGCCCTGTTTGCATCTGCACTTCCTGTTCTGTTCTTGATAGTGTTTATAATTTCTGCAGCCATTTGGCTTCTTGGAATCCCAGTTGTCTGGGAAGAAGGTAAGAAAAAAAGGTAAGTTGGACAATGAAGTAAAATCAGTTAGAAGATGTCAACAGTACAAGACCAGAGCAAGAAGGAGTAGGCATAATGTGACATGGTAAAGTATGGTGAATTTGACAAACACAGTTCATGACAAACATTCTCAGTTAACTGAGAATGAAGTCTGTCATGCTGATAGTTTTTCCAGTTGTGTTAGGTAAAGTGACTGTTCTGCCAGGGCACTTGAATGAACCAAATGAGTTCCAGTTCTTCACTGTCCTGTAGAGAGACCATTGTGATTAAGTTTGGAAAGGCTGGGGGAGAGACAGAGGTAGGTTCTAATTTGTGCGGCCTAAAAATAGTGGAGTTCTCTTTTAGTTTTAGTTTTCTTTAGCTTTAATCAAGCTTTTTTTGGAAAAAAACAAAAAAAGTAGATACAGATGCGTAGGCAAAAGAAAAGGCTGTGTCTAGGCCATCTGTCCTATTCTACCTTAGGTATCTACAGGATATCTGTGGGAGTATGCGTAAGGTACCAACTTTTGTGCTTTGCTGAACTGTTTCCCATAGAGCAACTTAAGCATCGACCTTGGCTTGTATAGGAAGAAGAATTGTCAAGAAATAACACATTTGGCATCTCTTTTTCTCTAAAAGGAGCTCCTAAGGGGAGGAACCAGAAGCCCTGTTTCTGAGACAGTATTTGTGTGATAGCATTAGACAGCAGCAGACAGCTGATTGTGACAGTATTCCAATCACTGTTTGAAGAAATACTCAACGTTCCTTGCGTCCTCCCCCTAGAGATATGATAGCAGAATCGCAGTAATTTGTAATGTCATTTCAGGTGATTGATTTTGTGCAAGTCAGTAGTGCTACTTTGCACTAATGGGCATTACTTGTAGGACAGAAAGTTGGTCAAATTAGGGACTCTAGCTAAACTGTATCAGCTGACACTTATAGTTCTTTGACTGGAGAATAAATTACTTACAGACTGTGCCTCGAAAAATGCAGGAAAAGTTAAAAAATCCCATAGGCAAACATGGAAAAGAAAGCAACCACATGTTATGACTACCTCACTGCTATTATCTCCCTGTGTTTTTAATACTTTTATTGCAGACCTTGGGTTCTGTTTCTTTAATGCAAGTAAACTGCCTATCAGACAGGTTTTTGCCTTATTGTAGCAGTGATTTTAAAGGTCCAATTTTAGCACAGTATGAAATATTCTCACTTATCATTTGGTTTGGAGTGGTAGCTTCCATTGAGTATTTTCATAAAATACATGTTTTCTTCTTATTTCACATCTCCTTTCCTTTTCCACATTTCTGGAATTCTGCTAATACAACTTGTTAAAATCAGAAGTTACTTGCTAAAATAAGAGATGACTTGTCTTCATGCTCTGGAAAGGTTTTAGACCTCTCTCCAGCTGATAATAATTATTTTTGCCTTGCTATACCTGGTTGTTGGGGTGTCCCGTTTCAGCAGATGAAGAAAATGTCATATGAGCTACTAAAAATCTGTCTGAAACTTCTGTATGTATTTTCCTATGGCCTTCAAAAACTCAAAACAATTGCATTTCAAGAACTGGTAAACAGGCTCTAAATTTGCAGTGGTGCTGGTAGGCTGCTAGTGTGCTATGANAGGGCTGAATGTGTTTTCAAAGTGTGGCAGTGCATACTGTTCCCAGTATGAACTGAGTAAATATTTTTGCAACTCAGAGCAAAGGTAGGAGCAGTTAAAGAGAAATTTTACAGTTCTGTGTTTCTTGTTTCTGCATTCCCCTTTTACTATGAAGACATGACAGATGTAAATACTCCCCTTGAATTCCTATGTGTAAATGTATATACCTTTTCTTAAATAATTCCATTTTTACTCTTAAATTTAGCATCTAGCATACTAGGATTTAATCTGAATTATTGCTCATGTGGAAGAGGGTCGTAGTTAACTCTGCAAGAGGGAAACAGATTGATGTTTGTTTTTAATAACCAAGGCTTGCTTAATATGTCTGGGTTAAGGAGAAAGGAGGACATCTGTCCTTTACCTTTTNTATCTCCCTGTGTTTTTAATACTTTTATTGCAGACCTTGGGTTCTGTTTCTTTAATGCAAGTAAACTGCCTATCAGACAGGTTTTTGCCTTATTGTAGCAGTGATTTTAAAGGTCCAATTTTAGCACAGTATGAAATATTCTCACTTATCATTTGGTTTGGAGTGGTAGCTTCCATTGAGTATTTTCATAAAATACATGTTTTCTTCTTATTTCACATCTCCTTTCCTTTTCCACATTTCTGGAATTCTGCTAATACAACTTGTTAAAATCAGAAGTTACTTGCTAAAATAAGAGATGACTTGTCTTCATGCTCTGGAAAGGTTTTAGACCTCTCTCCAGCTGATAATAATTATTTTTGCCTTGCTATACCTGGTTGTTGGGGTGTCCCGTTTCAGCAGATGAAGAAAATGTCATATGAGCTACTAAAAATCTGTCTGAAACTTCTGTATGTATTTTCCTATGGCCTTCAAAAACTCAAAACAATTGCATTTCAAGAACTGGTAAACAGGCTCTAAATTTGCAGTGGTGCTGGTAGGCTGCTAGTGTGCTATGAGTTCTCTATGCTGTTGCCCATTTTATTAGTCACATCCCTGCCATGTGCCAGGGAAAAGGAGAGAGGGTATTACACCGTGTCGTAGATGTGCTAAAATTGAATAATACCTAAGACACCTTTTTCGTCTGAAATTGGTTTAGGACTTTTTCCTAGAGTCTATGTTGATTTCCACTGGTTTAAGCTTCAGTTTCAGGACAGCAGTCTCAAGAAATACTGTGTGATCATTCCTGCTTGTTTTTCCAGGTGTTCATAGACGTTTAAGAATATTTATGAGAACAGCTCTGTCTGTTTTCTCTGTGGATGGTACTGACATCATAAGGGACATTGGAGAGGGCAGCAATATCAATGCCAGAAAACGTTGTTTTAATATACCCTCAGCTATAGGTGAATGTATTGGTGAGGGCTGAATGTGTTTTCAAAGTGTGGCAGTGCATACTGTTCCCAGTATGAACTGAGTAAATATTTTTGCAACTCAGAGCAAAGGTAGGAGCAGTTAAAGAGAAATTTTACAGTTCTGTGTTTCTTGTTTCTGCATTCCCCTTTTACTATGAAGACATGACAGATGTAAATACTCCCCTTGAATTCCTATGTGTAAATGTATATACCTTTTCTTAAATAATTCCATTTTTACTCTTAAATTTAGCATCTAGCATACTAGGATTTA
>VXBB01018031.1:10065-27024 GCA_013399915.1 Illadopsis cleaveri | reverse complement strand
ACTTGTTTTCATAAAGTTAAGAACATCAGTGACTTCCTGCATTCTTCTGGCTCCAGATTCTTTGTGCAATAGCTTGCCTATTGTTGATGGAGTGGATGGATTTATTTTGTAGTGCAATCTCTTACCGCGTCTGCTAGACTCTGGTTTTTATTCCAGTCAAAGCAACCACACATTCCTAGTTACATTTGCATTGGTTTTTTTGTAAAACCTTTTTTTTTTTTTCCTTCTGTAGTTAAAGAAGTAGTTTACTTTTGACAAAATAACTTCTCTAATGCTTTTCCGTTAGGAAAAGTAATTTTTTGCATACCTCACTATTGAAAGTCCTGAATTTGAGATGTGTTAAAAGCGTCTATACTTTCATCCAACCATAGAGCAAACCTCCTGAAATGGATGATTTGTTCTAATACTTGCTTCTTGAAATCTTCAGCAATGTTTTCTAAGTGTATTTCAAAATACACTCAGAAATACACTCTGTTTGCTGACCGAGGAATGTGCTTCAGTTTGTCCTTGTAGTTTTCCATGCATTATTTTAGTTATTTTTCAGCAATAAAGACTCCGTTCTCTGATGGCATGTAGTTTTTTCCCCCTTGATTGTAGGTGAGAGAACCTGAGAACAGACTGCTAAATATTTATCACTAAATTAAGGGGCATTTTTTAAAGTACAAGATTGACTATTGCATTACTTGAAACATTGCTGGGAAAAATGAAGGCTTATCTTTGTGTTCTGGATGGTTAGTTTTCTGATGTCTTGCTAATTGTGATGTTTTCATGCTACCATTGGCTAATATCTCAAGATACAATACACATTTAGGGTAAGAGTAATCGTTAATATTGGTAAGTAATATTTTGAACAGTCTTGGTAGCTGAAATTTTCTTTAATCCGACTCCTTGTCAGATGTCATCAAATTCTCATTGTCTCTTACCTTGGAGAGTGTGGCTCATGAAGAGCTCATACGGCAGTAGAAGCGTCGGCGCTGCCATTTTCTTTTCACACGCACTCACAGTACCTTCAGTCCATTGTTTTCTTTCAGGACCCTTTTTAAATTACCTATCCATTCTGTAAGGGTTAGTTTGGTTAAAACTAAGTAATGCTGTCCATGAATCCACCTAGTCAGGCAGAGACAAACTGTGGTTTGTCTCACTGCACATGGAAGGAATGGAGTGATCTCACCACTGTCACCCATCTGGGTTGTGGAGCACATACTTCTCCCAGGGCTGCTCAACTGCCTTATGTGACACCGGCCCATCAGACATATGGGCTAAGTAAGCTCACAAGTCTCAAACTATGTATTAAATACTTGCATGTTTATTAGAGTTGAATTTGTAGGTTGGGGTTTTCTTTCTTTTTTTTTTAATTTTTTTTTAATTTTGTGGATTGTTACTTTGTTTTGGATTTGGGTGGGATTTTTTTGGTTTTGTTTGTTTTAGATAAAAATAAATCAAAGTATCAGTTCCAATATATTCTTTACATACCCCCATGAGTTGTTTTGCACCCCTCCTTGTGTGCGCTCCTCTTTAAAAATCATCATCTTCATGTGCCAGTTTTGTCTCCTCAGAGAAGTGTGGTGAGGCTGGGAGAGGGGGAAGCTGCTTCTTTTTCAAAGAACACCTTAGGGCAAGTGCTGCTGCTAAAAGGTTGTCTCTTTAGAGCATGATAAAATGTTTAGGTAAATCCTGGCATTCCTCACATCAGTTTGTAGTATGGATTGTCTTTATCACTAGGAAGGCTGCCTTTAAGAGATAGTTTCTTTTAAGTCCGGGGTCACTCTGGCTCCTGTGATAATGCAAAGCAATGACTCATTTTTAAAGTTTTATTTAGGTCAGCACTACACGTGAAACAAAAATAAAAAGATAATGTCCCAGTGATGTTACATCTGCAGAGGCAAAGTGATAGAAATCGTTGGTCTCTGTGTTAAATTGATGTGATATTGTAAACTGCTAGGATCTGTGCTGAGTAGAAGTTGAAACAGAAAACTGCTACTACACTGGGTTTTTAGCAAGACTTCATTTTCACTGCCTCATTTTTTCATTATGGACACTACTTAAGAGACATGGCTAGAAAATGCCACAGATACATTTCACCTTTCTGTTTGTTGTGAGGGGAAACGTAATTCTTTATTCTCCTCTTAACATAAGTCGTTGCATATTTTGGTGGATTTCTTCATTTTTTAGAAGAAGTTACACAGTGGTCTACATTTTTACTTCATTGCTGCTGCTTTCTTACAGGTGTTTTGTAAAAAACAAGTAAGGTGCTCCTTTATGTCCGAAGTGGATCATTAGTAGTTGGGTCTGAAACTGGTCTAAAACTGCTTTATGTGAGATGTGAAGAAACAAAGAAAACAGTTGATAATCAACTATTCTTTCTGTCTGCCTTGTAGATACAGATCTTTAGAGCTAATTAAGAACTAATTCTTAGGCTGGAAAATTCTATTAAATTTCTGTTTGAATAGATAGCCAGCCCTATTAGACAACAGAGGTTTTTTTGTTGTGTCGATACAAAAATGTTTTCTTTAAACTGCTATGTTATACAAAATATTATCATTGGAAGTGCTAGACAGATACTTTTTTTTTAAGTACAGGAAAAGCAAAGGGACAGTATGCATCTGGAAGTGTATAATATTTTCATCTTGGCATAAACTCATTCTCTTTTGGATCTTTGACTTACAAGATAGAAAAATATTAATTTTCTCTCCAATATTGAAAATACTTTACACACTGAAAACTGAGCCGTAAACCAGTAGTTCTTACTATAGGTGTGTTTTTTGTCTTATGTGCCCCATTGCTGTTACTGTTGGTTCAAATCCTTCATATTTCTCTGGAGGAAAGTAAGTCCTTTGATGTATGGACTGCTGCAGCTATTGCAAATTTGTAGGTGTTACATCTCATGCAGTGCTGTTTATCTAAACTGTCTTAAAGATCTGCAATTTGTCTTTATGCAGAGCTTATTTATTATTCAATTTTCTACCTCCATTGCAAACAAGAGCTTTAGGTTTCAGACTGACAGTGTTGTCTTTGTGGAGTTTGTGCCTCCAAGTTTTGGGTTGAAACAGTATGTGAAAGTATATGATAAAAGAAACATAGCTTTGATAGCTCTCAGACCCTGTCAGTTGTCCTGTGGCAAGTCAACAGGGAAGATTTTGGCTATTAATAGAAATGAAGACCTATTTGTTATTCTTACTTAATTTTTTTAATATGCACTGTAGTTCCATGAAGATATTTTGGAGTCTGTGGTGCACAGGCAGAACTTGTAGTTCACACAAGCTTCACACAACTGCATTAATTTGGATGATCATAGTTGAAGTGAGCTCTTCCCAAAAGCCTTGTGTGTTTGAACTGCTACAATGCTTTTTATGAGTTAATTTCAAACGTTTTATGCATGTGTGTAAACTGACATAGCTTAAAAATTAAAATTGTAAAATTACTTCAGGCTACTCAGTTTGTCTTTTCCCCTTTCCTTGTTCTGTTTGTCACTGTGGAATAAGAAAACTTAGTAAGATATTATTGATGCTATCATCTTTGAATTTCATATGACTGTTTTTTTCTGTTCTGTATACCGTATGTTTCTCTGTGGTAGGGACCCTACATTGCCCTTCATGCATGGTATCATTAGGGCAGCTCTAAATCAGTTGTGCCGTACTTTATTATTTGTTTTTTTCTTCATGTAATTTCACTAGTTTCTCTCTCCATTCCTTTTACTTCTGTGTGCAGGTTTGTTTTGTAGTCTTGCATTTATTAGTAATGTGGTTGAATTAAGATTTTTACTCTTTCTCAGATGTTATTGTGAGTTGTGATGCAGTTGAGTTGTTGTTGTGGTGCAGTTGAGGCTGCCCTTCTCCCAGTCAGGCCAATTTATTTTGAGAAACAGGGATTATGGAATAGCTCCTACTTTGCTGGTCCTTCTCATAAGCCTAATGGGAATTCATTACCAGACTCAGAGCTTTGATGAGAGCTAACTGACAAGGTAAGGAACCTGTGTTTTTTCTTTGAATACTGTATGATATACATCAATATCCACATGTTGATGTGTTGGTATTGTTTAACAGAGACCTTAGATGATAGTTAGCTGATCTCTTAGTAAATAATAAGATTTGGCATTAGCCATTTTGTTTGCATCCAACTCTACAGTAAATAGTATTATCCACTAGACTTTTATTTTCCCTATTTCAGTGCCTTTGGTTTTGAACTTACGCTTAATTCCTATGAAGAACATCCAAAAACTTAAAATTTCCCATCAATTGTTTATCCCTAGAGGTGTCCAAGATGCATTTGGTCTGGTGTTAGGTGATGTGGTTTAGGAGTTACAGTGATAGTCCTGGGTTTACTGGATGATCTTGAAGGTCTTTTCCAATCTTGATGATTCTGTGATTCTATCTAATCAGAGTATTTCTTGCTTACTTATCTAAGTAAACTAATTTTTTTCCATCTTTTCTGTTCTCACTCCACCATTCTCTTCTGTATCTGGTTTAGATGTTTGTTATAATGGTAGCAAGTTGACCAAGATGTCTTATTCCAGTGTTAGTTTCCCCATGCTACCTTAGAAAACAGGCACTTTGTTTTGGTTGCCTCTGTCTCTATATGCAATTGAACCTATGGTTAGCACTATTCACAGTGTGAGCTATTTTACTGCTGTATGGAAAGCTAACTTAATTACCATCCATATGGCTTAGTGTTTTGCATAAATTTTTGATTTGGTAATCCACATTATTATTGTCCTCCTTGAGCAAGCCTTGTCCTGCATGAAAGTACTTGATTCCTTTCCTCTCCTTCAAGGTTCTTTAGGATTTACATATTTTTGGTAAATTTTCATGACTGGAACTTTGGCTGGTGTTTACTTGTGTCTCTCCATGATGAGTTTTCTTCTATATAGCTTCATTTACAGTTAGTGCTGCCTTCTGTAGTCCCCCTCACATGTACTTATGGCACTTTACTTTGCTGAGAGATATGGTTGTTTTGTAAAGGTGTGATTCATTCAGTATTTAAGGTAAAGCAATATTTGTGTGCAAAAACTCTATTTACAGTGAAAATCTTTTCAGAAGACAATCATGGAGTACCATTAATTTCTGGCGTCATTTAACCTCTGGTCATATATTGTAGCATCATATTCTGTAACCTGCTTTTAGGGCAGGTGAGGTTAGTTTTTTACCACCATGCCTGAAGTGAGACTTTGATGAAAGAAATTGGAAATTTCAGAGCAGCCTTGTCGTTTCCCAGCTTTTCTCTCAGCAAGTGCAAGGAACCGAGCAGTAATATGTTTCTCCCCATCTTGCCCTTCAGAGTAAGGAAGCCTTGCTGTGTTCGCCTTGGCCTTCCGTATTTCATGGTTGCTGGTTGCAGATGGCTGATGGAGGTGCACTTTGCAGGGATCTGTTAATGAATAGCTTCATTTCTTCTTTGCTGCCCTGGTTTTGTCAGTGGCAGCAAAAGCAGAGGGGTGATTTTTGCTTTGTTTTGCAGTTTTAAAATAGTCAGTTAAGTATATTCTGGGGCAGATAACCAATCTTCCCTCTCCCCCGCCTCACCTCCAGCTGACTGTCAGCCAGATAAATTGTGCTGGCAGAGATCAGCTGGGATTTGATACAGTTTCAGCTTTAACATTTTCAGTTCTGGCTTCATGTTTGCTCTGGATTTTAAGTGTTTGTGTTAGTGTGTACATAATCTGAAATTGTTTTGTCATGTGGTGTTTCTTTCTCATGATATATTTGAAATACAGTAGTAATCTAGTGAGGAATTTTACTGAAGTTTCAAATTCATCTGCTCTGTGATGTTCTAGAAAAATAAATGCTGTGAAGTTTTTGAGCGGTCATAAAATACCTATCTTTAGTTAATGTGTGTTCTAATTATGTTGAATCTGGTGTTAAATGAATATATAGATGAAATAATTTACACAGGTCAAGTGTATGCCAAGGAAAGTGCTTTGGCACAAGTCATACCACCTCTGACAAATTTTGAGCTGTTCTTTTAACAGAAAAGCATAATCTGTGTAGCTTTTTGTTTTTTAAGGATTACCACTGATTTATGAAGCTTGAAAACAATATTGGATAGGCCTTTGTGAAGTAGACTAAACTGTTAGCCAGTATGGCATTTGATGGAGCTAAGCATGGATTTTGAAGGGGGTGAAGTTCAACAGTTTGTGTGGCTACAAAGCATTTCTACCACTTTTAATTCCCCTGTGTGACAGTGCTGTATTAATTTGCATAGTTTCGCTTTATCTTTGTTTTAGCTTCACATAGAGTATCTGATTACACTTTGAATTCTTATTCCCTGTTTATTTTTAGCTTTATTCATCTCAGCTTGCTTAGTCGACTGCCTCTATTTGTGTGCTACCATTTGTCTCATCTAACTTAACGGTTGAGTTATAGGTAAAGCTAAGGTGACTTTTTCTTTTCTTTTAATCCCGTTAATTTGGCAGTTGTGTAATATCCTACTAACTTGTCATTGCAGCCGATCAGATGACGATTCTGGGTCAGCATCAGCTTCTGGATGTGGTTCAAGCTCTGGAAGCAGTAGTGATGGAAGCAGCAGCCAGTCAGGCAGCAGTGACTCTGACTCTGGTTCAGAGTCGGGCACTCAGTCAGAATCAGAGTCTGACACATCCAGAGAGAAGAAACAAATTCAATCTAAACCACCAAAACTTGATGGATCTGAGGTAAACAAAATACATAAATTAATTCTTTGGTGGGGGGTGGCAAGGAAATAGTAAAAAAATCTTCTTAAATTATTTTGAAGAGAAGTGTTCATTTAAAAAATAAAAAAAGGCAATGAAGTGTTCTTAATTAGATTTTAACTTGATTGGGTTAGTGAAAGCATGTACTTTGCTGCCTTAAACATTAGGCAAGTTTCTCATGTAACTTAAATTTGTGCTTTTAAAATTCTCACATTTGTAAGTATTTTGAGTTAAAAGCCTACCTAAATTTCATCATACAGAAGCACACACTAATTTAATGGAACTTATGGAAGAGAGAGATACATGTTATTCCTGAATATTGTTTTTACATTGTTTCTCTAATTCTTGGTTTCATTGTATCAATAAATAATTGTAAAAAAATTTCAAGCTTGCATACACCTAGCTTTCTTTATCATTGAGTCAGTTAAATGCAGGAAAAAGTGGTGAAATTCTTGAGGAATCTCTTCAATCCAGTGGACTAGAATTATCTGCACTCTCGTATGTTTATGGAGTGGTATACCATATTTATGAAGAATGTTATAGATCAGTTACACCAAGAACTGAAGACTGTTAAGAATTCTCTGTTAATTTTTTTCCCATGTACTTAAGTATTACTGTTTAAAACCAAATCATAGAAGTTAAGCAGTCTGAAAGAATTTATCTGTGTGAATTTAAAAATGTACTTTAAAAAGTTTTGCTTTAACAGTTACCTACACAGCTATGGTTAGACGTGTTTCAGTAATTATCTTGGTGATTAGCGTATACCATTCTGTTTTGTAGAAATCTTGTGACTTTAAAAAGCTGTCTGATGTTGTTAGTTAATGCAGTGTTTTGTAATGAAATTTTTTAATTGATAAATTTAAGATGCTTAGGAAAAGAAAGGAGACTTTTAGTATGTTTAACTGACTCTTGCATCTCTATTCCTTTTTAGTTTTGGAAGTCTAGTCCAAGTATACTTGCTGTGCAAAGATCAGCAGTGCTCAAGAAGCAGCAACAACAACAAAAGGCAGCCTCATCAGATAGTGTTTCAGAAGAGGTGATTAACATAGTTTTTAAAATGTGCACATGCCTGTCTCATTGTCTTACACATTGCAATAAAATTACATAGAGCAAATATACATTCTCTGAGTGTACATAGAAGCCTGGGGTTAGTCTATAAAATCAACATTCAAATAACTGACATTTTTATACAAAAAAATAAGGATATCTCTGATCATGTGTTTTCAAGTGAGTTGTCCCAAAATTATTGCAGACTTGATTCTGTGCTTGTTTTAGGTAGCTATTCTGTGTCGCCTGGACAGAATTTTCAAGCCAGACAGTACTGACTTAAATTGTATTTCCGGCATCTTGAGCTTTGTAAAGACGAATAAAAATACTAAAATATTTTTTCAATGTGTTTTTTGTGAAAGCTGTCTCTTGTAGTTTACAGAAATCCCATATGAAATCGAAAACTAATTTTTACAAGTCTTGAAATAGTTGCTACAAAAGAATTCTTCTATTTTAAAAATGAGGCCTGTATTCCAGGTATTTCAAAACCTAAATCGTGGGCTAAAGAAATGTTGACTTTTTGCAGTAGGAACATCTTTTAAGAGCACTAATCAGAACTATGAAGTGTAATTTATTTGTAAAGCAGTCTTTTTGTCCTATATTACAAAGACTTTGCCATGTAGTCACACTCATTTGGTTGGATTTCTGTTCTTGTCTACTTTAGCTGCTCATCTTTTAAACAGGAAACTTAATCACGTATCATTAAAATGTTAATTTATAAATGTATAAGCACTTTCTTCCAGAAATATGCTTTTCAGGATAAGAGTTACTGTATACTAAATTTAAGACAATGAGATTGGCCTTTAGAAAATTTAGCTTTAAGAGGGTTCTTGTTTTTTCTTCTATTGTAAAGAAAGAAGGGACATGCTCTTCTCAAAATTTCTTAAACTGGTGTTTTAATGTGAGCAAATACGGCAGGTGAAAAAGCCCTTGAGGGCAGGAGTTTTCGTTAGGATTTTTACAGAGACATCATCTTAATTAATGTGGAGCAGCTTACACCATGATGGTGTTTATGTCGGCACAGTGTTGATTTTTTAAGACGGGGATTTTATGTGTTGTTCTCCAGAGTGATATTGGCACACTGTATTCATAGCTGGATAAATACAAAACCAATAGCAGTATTCTAACAGCTAAACTGCGAGGCATGAAGGGGGTAAAACATGATTAATATGCCTCCAATTTGAAAGTGATGTATCTTTTCAAAATCTGCTTGTTAGAAGTACTTTATTCTTTTTGTAATAATGAATTGTCTTTGGTTTATTTCCTCCCTCTGCAGGATTCCTCGAGTAGTGAAGATTCAGCAGATGACTCATCCAGTGAAACCAAGAAGAAAAAACATAAAGAGTAAGATGTTTTCCTGAGTAATAGCACACATTTTTTATCATAGAGACAGATGCTTGTAGCTTATGCTTGATTTCCTCACTCTGAAATGCTTGTCTTTTTAATTTGTCTTGATCTTTCATTTACAATTTTTAAATTTTAAAATAAACTCTCAAATGGTCATCTCTATCACACTAGTTTCTCAGCAAAAGAGTCTGCAATATTATTTGAAAACGTTCATCAGTGCTTTTATTTCTAAAATACTTTGTTGCAGTTTACTTTTGAGGTCTTGTGGAGGTGGGAAACTACTTAAATAGGTTGTCTTAAAGCAAATTCAAGTTAGAATCCGTAAGTTGATGCCAGGTGGCTTTCCTTTTGGATTTTTGTGGGGTTGCTTTTGCTTCCTTTTTTCCTTTCCTTGGACATGCTTAAAAGTTATAGTTTTGATATTAAATAACTTTATTAAATTGTTAATTAAGCTGTTAAGATTGAATTTTCCTGTATAAAGTCAGAGTTTGAATCAAGATCCTGTACCTCATCTTTCCTGTCACAAAGTAAAAAAATCTCAGTTAAAGAGAAACCAGGGAATCCTGCTACTCAGTCACAAATGTCTTACTCATGGTAGCTTGCCTGGCTGTGAAGAACTGACATCAGAGTTTAGTGGGAGCTTTTGGGAGCCAGTGCCACTCACTAGTTGCTGCAGTTCAGGTTTTTCTACATTTCTCAAATCTGCCTCTGTTACTTTTCAATTCTCGTGCCAAAGTTGCTGATTGTTTACATGGGCCACAGAGACGGTAGGTATTAGACAGTGTGAGACTCTCCAGAAAACAATATGATAGGACTTCATGATTTGAACATGTCTTAACTTCTGATGAGTATGTATCTTTCCAGGTAGACTTGTTAAGTGCTTTGTTTTTTTAATGTCACGTTAATTCATTTTTTCATGCTGAAATTTATATAGAAATCCAGATATTTGTTGTTATTTTAGATTTTAAATCCACCTTTTGAGAACAGAAAACTTAGTCTAAATCCTTTTGGTGCCACTGGGCATTTTTTTACTTACCTAATATTCACTGAGGGCAATTTTCTGTCTCATCAACTGACATAACTGTTACAAGATTTTTATTTCTGTGAAAAGTCTTGAAATTACAGCAGATGCCTCATGGATTGATAACTATTCTAGAAAATGCAACAACATGAAATTACTGTTTTGTCTTTCATCATGTACAGTGAAGACTGGCAAATGTCAGGATCAGGGTCAGTATCGGGAACTGGTTCAGATTCTGAATCGGAGGAAGACAGGGAGAAAAGCAGCTGTGAAGAGAGTGAATCTGACTATGAGCCTAAAAACAAGGTCAAAAGCCGGAAACCTCCAACCAGGTAAGAAGTTGGGCATTTGAATGCTCTGGTACTATTTCTGAAAAGTTATTGAGTATTTACTACTACTATACATGCAACTGAAAACAGTAATACTTACTGAGAAAAAAAAACAACTTTTTTTTCTTTAATATACATAATATGATAATATATTAATGCTTTCTAGTGTATACCTTTCTAGTGTCTGCTTTAAATGAAGGCAGAGTAATTGAACATTCATTAAATACATGTATTCAGAAAACAATGCAGAAGATTTATTGTTGTCCCTGTTGAAACATTGTTGTGTCATACATTATTGTCTTCAAGAATTAAGCCAAAAAGCGGGAAAAAGAGTGCAGGACCAAAAAAGAGACAACTTGATTCATCAGAGGATGATGATGAGGAGGAGGAGGATGATGATTATGATAAGAGGGGATCTCGTCGCCAGGCAACAGTCAACATTAGTTACAAAGAAGCTGAAGAAACCAAGACGGATTCTGATGATTTGCTAGAAGTTTGTGGAGAAGATGTTCCACAACCTGAAGAAGATGAATTTGAAACTATAGAGAAATTTATGGATAGTCGAGTTGGCCGTAAAGGAGGTATTTTTTTTTAAGTGTTTTAAGATCCTTATTAAGATCATGGTGCAACTTCAACCCATATTCTCAGCTATAGGTTAAAGAGCAATAGTTTTAAAGTTAAAAAAAAAGTCATACTGCTTTATCATTCCTATTCATAAGAATGCTCCTATTCCCATCTAAGTATTGCAGAATAAAATACAGAAAAATTGCATAAGTAGAAAATAAAAATCGGGTGGAAGGATAGCTCTGTATTGCATAAATGCACACCATTTTGTTATGACACTGTACGGTTCGGTGGTACTTGATCAGCACAAATTATGCACAGTGCAGTGGAGAAAGTAGACTAGATGGGAGAGCGGACTGGTAGTCTGAATATTGAAAGACAGTGTTGGCAAGGCTGAGCCTCTGAAATCGTGATTTCAGTTACTGCAGTAAAAATACAGAACAATGTGTGGAATGGCTACAAAAAATGCATCTAAAATTACAGTGGTGTTTAGAATTCTGCTTTGTGTTTGAGTCTGCAAGTCAAAATCATAGACTCATAGAATGGTTTTGGTTGGAAGGGACCTCAAAGATTAGCTAATTCCAACTCCTCTGCCTTTGGCAGGTATGCCTCCAAACAGGCCTTGATCACTTAACTTCCAGGCATGGGGAATCAACAGGTTGTCTGGGTGTAACTGGGCAACCAGTTATGGTGTCTCATCCCCATCATAGCAAAGAATTCTTCCTAATACCTAATCTAAACCTACTCTCCTTCAGTTTAGAGTCGTTGCCCCTTGTCCTACTACTACATGCCCTTGCCTAAAGTCCCTTTCCAGCCTTTTTGTAGCCTCTTTTAGGTACTAGAAGGTGGTAAAGCCTCCCAGAGCCTTTTCTTCTTCTGGCATAACAGCCCCAACTCTTGGCCTGTTTTCATACCATGGATGTTCCAGCCCTCTTACCATCTTATTGGCCTCCTCTGAATGTACTCCAGCAAGCCCACATCCTTCTTATGGTGAAGGCCCCAGAGCGTGGGGCCTTCCTTTTTACCCTTTTTCAAAAATGGGGTTTATATTTCTCCTTTTCCAGTCAATGTGAACATCCCTGGACCACCATGACCTCAAAAGTTATGGTAGTGGCTTAGTTATTTCCTCTGCCAGTTCCCTCAGGACCTGTAGGTGTATCTCATCATGTTCCATGGACTTGAGCACTTTCTGTTTCCTTAATTGGTCTCAAATGTGATCTTTTCCTGGAGTGGGTGATTCTTCCTTCTCCCATTCCCTCCCTGCCTTTTCCTCTCTGGTGTGCTGAGTCACTTGCTGGTGAAGACTGAGGCAAAAGTTATTGAGTACCTCAGCCTGCTCCTTGTCCCAAGTAACCAGTTCTCATGACTAGGATTCTTAATTATAAAAACAAACACATGAAAAAACCCTACCCAAATGTGGAGCCACTTGCAATCCAGGAGCATTAATTACACCTATTGTCCATTAATAGGTGTAATTAATTACACCATTAATTACACCTATTGTCTAAAGTTAGTGACCCATCTCAGAACTTGTACTCTTTTTTCTCTCAAATTTTCTCTCACATGCTATCCCATAACCTGCTCCGGTATATGGTGTTACTGCTAACAGTACACACACTTTAGTTTAGAAACTAAACTTCTTTCGTTCTTCCTGCCCAGATAAAGTTGCTGCTTTTTAGCGTTGCCTCTCTGTGACTTCATCTGCTCCAGCTGCTTGCTGGTCTCATTTCCTTATCAACACCACTGAGGTTAGCTCACTTGGTTAGAGCTGGGTGCTAATATCACCAGGGTTATGGGTTTGATCCCCATACAGGCTTAAGAGCTGGAATCTGTGATCCTTGTGGGTCCCTCCCAGCTCAGAATATTCTGTGATTCTGTAACCTGTCCTCACCAAAATGAGCCTGTTTCCAGCTGCTGATATGCTGCTGCTACAATACAGTCTATAGTTAATCTATACTTTATAATTTTTACCTCGTAAGATAACAGAGGCAGGACAAGCAGCAAACTTGTTTAGGAAGCAGGAGATTTATAGTGTCCCTGTTAGTATTTTTTTCATGTCTTGAGGCTGATCAGGCGTAACATCAGATATCTTCTTTATGCTCAGAGATAAGAATAGTGTAACAGAAGGATGACATGCGGTGTTAGTGTAGAGCATTCCCTAGTGACTGCTTTAAAAATGGGCAATACAAATAAAATTCTCATGAGGAAAGATAAGGTATTGCAGGTTAGGTGTAGAAGTTTTGGTTGCTTTTTTGATTCTCTTGACTACTTGTGCATGTGTTAATCTACATCATACTCTTTCAAATAACAGTAATGACATGAGTGCAGTAGACACCAGTTAAGCATATGCTCATCTAAAATTACCACCAGTTACTTTACTACATTTCTAACTGGTTAACTTATGACGATGCACACTTACTCAAGGCATATGATGTGGTTTCTCTCTTAGCCACAGGTGCTGCAACCACAATATATGCAGTTGAGGCAGATGGTGACCCAAATGCTGGGTTTGAAAAATCAAAGGAGCCAGCAGAAGTACAGTATCTTATTAAATGGAAAGGCTGGTCACACATCCATAATACATGGGAAACTGAGGAAACACTGAAGCAACAAAATGTTAAAGGAATGAAGAAACTGGACAACTACAAGAAAAAGGATCAGGAAACAAAACGATGGTGAATCTTTTTTATTTTTGTGATACTTATTTTGAAACACTCAAGGTGTTCCGTTGTGTTTCTGAGATATGTTACCTAGTTTTGAGGAGATAATTTTGAGTGCCTGTGCAATGGGAAGATAAAAACTTAGAAAGCCAAAAAGCCATTTTAACATGTTCCAGTTACATAATCTCTGAATCTGGTGTGTGTGTGCCTCTGTGTCTGTGTGGTATAAAAGGAGTTTTAACAAGATGGGTAGTGTTTAAAAATGAATAATAAATTGTAGCTTTTAGTATTTTTTCCATTATACTTTGATTTGAGTTCTTCAGGAATTGCTGCGAGGATCAGTGTTTTCTTGGTGTATTACCTGTTTCAGGTTACTTTGAAGAATTCAGTTTTCTTTGCTGAAAACTGAGGTTGAAGCTTGAGAATGAAAAAACATGAAGAAATAGACACATTTTAAAGTCACCTCTTTCATGTCCAGTTTTATTAGTATGTTTAATATAATCGATGAATGCTGGTGGGATTTTTAGCAACTAATCATTAGATGGATTCTTACAGAGTGAGCCGCCCTGACTACTATTCCATGAAAATAACCTGTGAAGTGTACTGCTTATCCAGAGACACAGCCACTACAGCTATCAGTTGTATAGTCAAGCAGCTAATGGAGAGTACTTCTTTTCAGCAATAAGTATTTTTGGTCATTAATGCTGAGGCGCTTAGGCCAGACACAGCTATTTTGTAGTAGGGATTTTTAAGTTGTTCCTTCAAAAAAGCTTTCCAGGCAAGATTCATGGGATGATTACTTTTGGAGCTGTAAAGTTGCTGAATTTCCTTAGTTTTAGAAGTATATGGTGTAATAAGTGTTGTGAATTAATTCCCACTCCAGGCTGAAAAATGCTTCTCCAGAAGATGTGGAATATTACAACTGCCAGCAGGAGCTTACAGATGATCTACATAAACAATACCAGATAGTGGAAAGAATAATTGGTATGTTACAAACTTGTGGACAGAAATCCATGTCAGGGATTCTGTATGTTCTCAATGCTCTTGTATTTGTAGTTAAGAAATGTAAAATATTGATATCACAAACTTTTTAATCTCAAACAAAAATTCAGGTAAAGAGAAGAGCTGTCAGGCTGTTTGTATGGGTCTCGCTTCTGTTGTATTATTATCTAAAATGAATGTTTTCTTACAGTATGGAAGTAAAATGCTGATCTGTGGTGCATTTTTGCAGCTCATTCAAATCAGAAATCAGCTGCTGGTTATCCAGACTACTATTGTAAATGGCAGGGTCTGCCTTACTCTGAATGTAGCTGGGAAGATGGAGCTCTCATTGCCAAAAAGTTTCAGGCACGCATTGATGAGTACTTCAGCAGAAATCAATCCAAGACCACTCCCTTTAAAGATTGCAAGGTGAGTAGTTAATTTGCAATGGAATTTTCAATTGCATTCAAATGCAATCAATTGCATTGGGTTTGACTGGAATAGGGTTAATTTTCTTCATAGCAGCCACTGCAATCTGTGGTTTAGATTTGTGATATAAATGGTTTTGGTAACAGATATTGACTGTTGCTGAGCAGCACTTGCACAGTGTCTTCTCTATGTCCTGTTGTGTCATCCCCACCATGAGTAGGCCGGGAGAGAACACACTAGTAACAGCTGAACCCCAGATGACCAAAGCGGTGCTTGGTGCAATTTGGTGTCTTACTCAGCAATAAATTGAGTGGGCTGAACAGGGGTTGTCATCAGTCTGCTGGTGCATTGATGTGTGGCTCACATTCTGTCACTTGTGTGGTTTTTATTCTATGGGGTTTTTTGTTTTAATTGGGTGGGTGCTTTCCCTTTACCCAGTAGACTCTTTATTTTGACCCACAGTTTTTTCTCATTTTTGCCTTTTCATTCCTCTCTCTTGTCCCTCTAGGGTGGGAGGTTAGTAAGCAGTTGGGTGGCAGCTTGGCTCCTGGCCAAGTTCAAGCTACCGCACCATCCTACCATTCTGCCATTGCAATGGTAGAAATGTGAACTTTTATTTTTTTAAAATCTGCATATCAAATACATATTATGAATTTTTTTAAAAGTTTTTTCAGAATACCAATAATGATGTATAGTAGGATGGATGGACAGTAGCACTATTGAGGGTAGATTTTGTAGATACCAGTCCCCTGCATTTTTGCTAGCATTCAGAAATGGGTTTATTTTAAAAGAAAACTTGGAGTTAATATCACTCATATTGTGACATTTAGATTAGCAATCAAACTAGTTTCAACTTGCAAATTACTTGGTGTTCTTATATGGCCTTTTTTACGTTGATGGATAAAAACTAGAGTTGATGACCAAGTAAGTACCTGCTATTACTTTTTCTATAGGAAGATCTTTTGGTAATTTCAATCAGTTGCAGTTCCATCATTGACTGATGATGAATTTACTTTTCACAGGTTCTAAAACAAAGGCCACGGTTTGTTGCACTGAAGAAGCAACCTTCTTACATTGGAGGACACGAAAGTTTAGAGTTAAGAGATTATCAGTTAAATGGGTTGAATTGGCTTGCTCACTCATGGTGCAAGTAAGTAGTGTCAAATTTGTTTGTAAACTACAGGCATTTGTAAAGTTTTGAATTTTTTTTTTTGTTGGGTAAGTTTGGTTTTTTTTAAGTTGGAGATTTTCATACTGTAAGCTCAAAGTAGAGGTCTGGAGGGACTGGTTTTGCTCTAAGTAGTACCAAAATTATCATTCTATGGCCATTCTCAACAAAAAACAGCTAGGATGTGTCATTACATGCTTTTAGTTTTAATGGAATAATGGAATAAGTCATAGTTTTAAAACAACGAGCAAACCTAAAACAGTAAAATGGGAAATCCCAAAAAAACATTTCTGGAATATCAACATTAATATTAAACTTTTAAAATTAGACTCAGGAGGACTACTTGCAACCTTTTTGTTAATTTAAGGAAGTAGGAGGGATTGAAAATCTTTTTATGAAAAAACAATATAAATAAATTTTTTCAAAATGTATAGCAGCAAAAATCTTGGAAACTTTTATGAGTAGGTTTTATGCACAAAAGATAGTAATTTCTTTTTATCCAAACCTTCCCCATCTCCACACCTCCCCTAAATNATATATATACACACATTTATATATATGTTATATATGTGTATGTTGTCCTTCTGTTTTGTTATCCTATTGTTTTATGCTGTTAATTATCTACATTGTTGCAGTATTTAAATTGATTCCGGTCAGCAAGACCTTTTTTCTGCAGCTTATAGTTTACTTACTTCTTTTTGTAGATAAGAACTCATGAATGGATGCATCCACAGACCAAACGATTGAAA
>VXBB01018030.1:53426-67273 GCA_013399915.1 Illadopsis cleaveri | reverse complement strand
GAGCCCTGGGGCCCTGCAGGAGGAGAAGGAGCCCTGGGTTTTCTACAGGAGGACAAGGAGCCCTGAGTTGTTTTGCAGGACAAGGAGCCCTGGGGTTTCTGAGGAGGAGAAGGAGCCCTGAGTTTTTGCAGAAGGAGAAGGAGCCCTGAGTTTTTTGAGGAGGAGAAGGAGCCCTGGGGCCCTGCAGGAGAAGGAGCCCTGAGTTTGCTGAGGAGGAAAAGGAGCCCTAGGGCCCTGCAGGAGGAGAAGGAGCCCATAGTTTTCTGCAGGAGGAAAAGGAGCCCTGGGGTTTCTGAGGAGGACAAGGAGCTCTGGGTTTTCTGCAGGTGGAGAAGGAGCCCTGAGTCTCCTGCAGAAGAAGGAGCCCTGGGTTGTCTGCAGGTGGAGAAGGAGCCCTGAGTTTTCTGCAGGACAAGGAGCCCTGGGTTTTTTCACAGAACAAGGAGCCCTGGGTTTTCTGAGGAGGAAAAGGAGCCCTGGGTTTTCTGAGGAGGAAAAGGAGCTCTGAGTTTTCTGCAGGAGAACAAGGAGCTCTGGGTTTTCTTCCTTGGCAGCCCCTGCCCACCCTGCAGCTCCCTGTGAGGACACAGGGAAGGGAAGCAGAGACAGGGGACAGGTTTGGGACAGAAAGCAGCTCCCAGCCCAGCTCAGGGCCCGGGCAGGTGAGGGATGCTCTGTTCAGGTGCCAAAGGCTCGTGTGGCACCCAGGACAGGGCCAGCACCTTGTCCTGACCTCCAAAGCACCCCTGGGTGCTGACTGTGTGTGGGTAAAAGCACAAAGCCCCCGAGGCTGCAGCGGGGGTGAAACATTCCCCTCCTTCCCACAACAAAGTGAGGAGCAGCCCGGCCCCAAGGTCATCCTGCAGCCGGGAGTTCGCCAGGCAGGAGTTACAGGAAAAAAAGAACAAACACATGCTGGAAGTAAACGCCTTAATTATATTAATGATCGGTTTTGCCCTCGACTGCAGCGCTGAGGAGACCCTCTTCTATCAAAGTCAATTAAAGCCTTGCTACTCTCCTCAAGCCCGGCAATAAAACAAGAGCTGTACAGATCCATTAAGCTGCACTCCACATCCATTAAAGCGGCTTTTGCTGCCGCAGTTCATTTACTGCCAGGTTGGGGCTGGATTCTGCTCTCGTTCCTGCGGGTTTTACCCTGTTGTAACTCAGCAGGGTGAGCCCAGCTGATTTACTCCAGCCCTGCCGTGGTTACAAAGGGGATGAGGCTGATGCTCCCGTCTCAAAGAGCTTCAAATAATCGTTGTGCATCAATAAACCCCCGAGATGAACGGTGTGCTGGGCAGCCCAGGTCATTCTGAGCACACACAGAGATCTACGGCGGCTCCTGGAGGGAATTTCTCCTCCTGATGGGAAAACTTTCTCCCTCAGAAAGTCTGGGAGGAAGAGGAGCACAGTCTGCAGCTCCTCCTGTGCCTCTGGGCCCTGGGCATGGAGCTGGAGGTGATGCTCAGGGTGACAAGGAGCTGGGCCAGCTGCACTGAGTTAATTTCCCTCTGGAAAACCAGCTCCATTCCCAAATCAAAGCAAATCCCGAGCTGGGAAGCTCCAGACCCTCCTCTGCACTCCGTTGTTAAACTAAATCACTTTAAAAATGGTTTTTTCCCCCCTTTCATCACACTTGGCTGGAAGTTCCCTGTGCCAAGGGGAGCGAGTGTGGGACTGAGTTTCTCCTCAGTGTTTTATCTGACACCAGGAGCTTCCCAGGATCTCACTCTGCTCTCAGCCAACCCTTCAAAGATCAACCTTCACAAAGGCATTTTTTTGCTTCCCTGCTGCTCTGAGACTCAAACCCAGTCTCACTTCCATCCCCACAGAGCTCCAGCAGGGCCCTGGGAACAGAAAATCTCTGTTCTCTCCTGGGGGTTCAGGTTTTTCCCCACAGACAGTGCCAGGGGAGATGTTTTAGTGGCAGACACAGCTCAGCCACCAGCCAGGGATGTCACACACCCAGAAAATTTAACTTCTCCTGATGAGTGTTGGTATTTCAAAGAGCTCTTGGGGAATGTGCTCTGAGCAGTGCAAGACAAGGTGTTGAAATCATCAGCACTTTAAAGGTGCCTTTGCTTCCCTCAGATTTCCTTGAGAAGAAGTCTCACGGCAGCTTTCTTCAAAGGAGCTGGAGATAACAGGGGAGTGGTAAAAAGGGAGGAGAGGGAATGGAGGAATCAGTGTTTGCCTGTGGGCAGAGCACAGGGGATGGCAGGGGAGAGCAGGGGACAATTTCTGCAGCACTTGGGGTGTCCCAGAGGGTTTTTGTGCCAAGCTGAGCAAACAGGAGGAAGAATCCNGAAAGGAAAGGAAAGGAAAGGTCAGCACACCCTTGGCTGTCAACGTGGCCCTGCTGACAGACCCTGGGACTAATTAAAACTCTGGGCTCCACAGCCAGGAATGCAAATCCTTACATCTGTCCTGGCCTTCATTATCACCTCGGAGAGCTTCTTCAGGCGAGGGAAAACCAGCCCATATCCAGCCTAATTGGCTTAATTTCTCTAACTGCCTTCCCCCCTGAGATCTATTTCTAAAACAATTTCCACTGTTCTTTCAATATCCTCTTCTCATCTCCGTATCATCATCTCATTCATTCCAATTCGAAAAGAGGCCCCATGAAAGAACAAAAAAAAAACCCCCACGAGTTTCCTTTGTTTTATGCAGCATGTGATGTGAATTTCCCAACAGCAAAATTTTAGGGTCTCCTGCTAATCAATCCTTGATTTCTTTTATTCCTGACTTAGAACTGAAATGATATTTCTGAGGCAGAAGATGAATAACAGCGGCAGCAGTTCCCCCACGTTTGCGGTGGAATCTTCTCGATTTGAAAATCCAGACAGGCTATTTTTGTAAATCAAAAAGTTCGGCTTCAAAGAGGAAAAAATTCACTCACACACAGGAGGCCTGAGCCACCTCTCCCGTCTGTCTCCCACTCTCCAAACCCTCCAGAAACTCTCCCAAACCCGCGGACTTTACAAAGGCTTTGAGCCGTTTTCCTCCTTGCTGTGGCCTTTAATAATTAAAGAGAAAAGAAGGAAAAAAAAGAAAAATAAAAAATAGAGGTGAGAGCTTTGAGATTTACCGCCCTCAATAAAGGCTCTGTACACAGTGATTTACAGAGCCACAGCTCTGCTGACTCTGGGAGAGAAATGTGTGCCACTGGCTGATTTATGAACACCCACCTGGCATTTGCAGAATCCTTCCAGCAGCAAATTCTTGGGTCAGTAACTCTGGCAGTGCCACCCCTGGGCTCGGACTCAGAGCAGGCACTTGGATTGTGTTTATTTCCCTTTTATTTCCCTTTAATTTTCCACTTATTTCCCATTAATTTACCACTCATTTCCCATTAATTTCCCTTCAATTTCCCATTAATTCCCCTTTAAGTTCCCAATTATTTCCCTGGAAAAATCACAGCACCCCTTTGGATCAGTGGCTGCCCTGAGGGGGTGAGGCTCTCCCAGTTGATCCAGTTATTAAAAAAAACCTCCTTGAGTGGCTAAAATTCCCCTAAATCCCCTGGGTTCCTGCCTGTGGAACAATCCACCACTTTGCAGCTCCAGCCCCAGAAGAATCTGCATTTTTAAATTTCTTTTACTACCAGCGTTTCTTCATTATTTGGTGGATTTTTTTTTTTTCCCTTGCGTAAACATGCCAGGGTAACATCTCAGCAGGGATAATAGATGCTTGATGGGTGCCAAAAATAAAATATCAGCAGATGCTAGGCAGGAACTGAAGGTGTTGAGGAGCTTTCACAACTCTCGTGCTCCTTGGGAAGTGCTGCTCCTTCCCTCCCTGCAAACTCCAGGGATGAAAATGCAGTTTTCTCCACCCAGTATTTCACGCTGAAGACTCCAGTTATTAACCAAGGGTGTGCACTGGGCCAGAGAAGATCTATCCCTCAGCCTCCGAGAAAAATCGCTCCGGATAAAATTGATTCCTGTGCTCCTCGAAGCCTTTTATTTCACACAGGTGGCTCCTCCAGCTTTTCCTGCAGAAACTCGGGCCAGGCAGACACCGAGGGTGATTATGTTTCATTTCTCCTCCCTCCTCTCGTCGCCACAGGCTCAGAAATCTCTCCTGAAATGCAACAACGCTGCTCGTAAAGGGCAAAGCTTAAGCTCCAGCCACGCCACGGGATTGATGGATCCAGCACCATCCCTGCCTTGGAAAGCTCCCACATTTCATTTTTTCCTGCTGTGATTTATGGCACAGGGAAAAGGAAGGCCCTGCTGGGGTTATTTTAGAGGAAGGCGATGGGTTTTGTGAAAAGAAAACTATCTGACCCCGCAGCAGCAGCAGCAAATGGTGAGGCCCCACACAAGGAGAAGGACGTGGGAACTTTTCCAAAGTCTCACAGAGCTGGTGATGATGAGGGAAAAAAAAAAAAAAAAAAAATCCTGATCTTGCCTTGATTGCCTGTCAAGCAAAATGATTCCTCCTGGGTGGGCAGATATTTGCCAGGCTGCATTCCCGTGGTATTTAAACATATGGGCAGCGGAGCCGTCGCCGTGACAAATGAAGCACGACGGATTTAGAAAAGCAGCTACGCCCCAAAGCTGGGCAGGGACTGGGAGTTTTTAATTGTTTTCCCCTGGTTTTGGAGGAGCTGGAGCCTCTGAGCATCACCTCGGGGGTGAAACCTGCCCTGCAGCAGGAACACGTGTGGTTTGGGCCGGGAGCACAGGGACAGCAGAGCTTAAATGAACAAATAAACCCAAATATAAACAGGAAAAGGTGTTTATCCCTCCCCACCTCAGCCATCCTGAGCAATCCTGATCCATTGACGCACACCTGGGATGGGATTTACCTCTGCTCCTGGAATTCTGCCTCTGGAGAACAAAGGGGAGCAGCGAGAGCCCCATCAGAGCAGGAAATGTGGGATTGGGGGTGCTTGGCTGCCTCTCCCTGCACCCCAACATCCCCAGAAGAGCCTGATCCAAAGGAAATTCTGCACCATGGAAGGAAATCCATGGATCTGACCCTCACCCCGTGCAGTGCTCGCAACTCCAGCTGGGGAGGAGCCCAGGATTTGCTCCATGGATTTCAGTCCAAAAGCATCCTCCTCCAATCCCCTGTAAATCACCTGTCAGCCCCTATAAATCTCACCAGTCACAGGCAGCAACACTCAATGGCTGATTTTTACAGCCAGCTGAAAAATTTCCCCTCAAAGCATCTCTTTTTAGGGGTAAATGGCTTTTTAATAATATGGACACCTGGCGAAGTTCCTCCTTTGGAAAAGTTTCTCAACCAGAAAAGAGTAATTTCTGAAGATTTCTGGAGTTTTGGGTGACGGCGCAAAAATTGATTTTTTTTTTTTTTCATAGGTTTTCTGCCTGGAGAAAAGGGACAGATGTATTTTAACTCCATTTAGTTTGTCAGTGCTTGGGGGTTTTTTTCCATGTAGAGATGTGTCACAGAAAAATCTCTGCCTTGACATGCGGGCTTGAAATAATAAATTAATTATGGGAAAAGAGAACAGGACTTGGAGAAGGTGACAGGTTGGGACCCAGTCNAAAAAAAAAATAAATTAACGTTGGGAAGAGGAGAGAGAAATCACAAAAGCTGCTGTGAAATCCAGCTGGAAATAGGCCTGTAATGAGACATCTCGATCTTAATAAGGCTGTGGGTAAAGCTCGGATTACACACCCGGCTTTGTGCTGCTCGGCAGCTGCTTCCCCTGACAGCTCCTTTCTGTGCCTGCCAATCCGATTAACTCTGCGAAACGAGAGACAAAACAACGCCGAATCTCTGTTAAAAAAAAAATAAAAAATAAATAAACAGGAATTCAGCCCTGTGGAAGGTGCTGGGTGGGCCCCAGCAGAGCCTTTTCCAGTGGGGAATGGCTCTGTGGCACAGATATTTTCAGGTGGGTTTCCTTGGAGCCACAAAGGGCTGCTTGTACTGGAAATTAAAGGGTTTGTACTGGAAATTAAAGGGTTTGTACTGGAAATTAAAGGGTTTGTACTGGAAATTAAAGGGTTTGTACTGGAAATTAAAGGGTTTGTACTGGAAATTAAAGGGTTTGTACTGGAAATTAAAGGGTTTGTAATGGAAATAAAAGGGTTTGTACTGGAAATCAAAGGGTTTGTACCGGAAATTAAAGGCACTTTCTTGAAGGAAATGAAAGGAAGTTACTGGAATTTCCAAAACCATTGGAAAAATCCATCCTGATGGAGCCCTGGAGTTGTCCCCATGCCTGAGCAGCAGGGAGAAAGCTCTGGGGCAGGGAGAGGAGGATGAATTGAGTCTCCTCCATGGGCTCACTCCAGCAGCTCCGGAGCGATGCTGGGGCTAAGGGTTTGGGTCCTGACCCCCCTCACTCAGCTGGAGCCACCTGGGATCTGTCCCCGAGCTCCAGAGCAGTGACACAAAGCTGTCCCTGCCCCTGGGACCTGCAGTGTCCCCTCGCTGCAGCCCCCAGGATGGGTTTGGGCTAATCCAGGCCATGGGATCACAGGATCCTTAAGGCTGGAAAAACTCTTTGAAATCATCAAACCCAGCCTTTAACCCAGCACTGCCAAGGCCACCACTCACCTTGTCCCCAAGTGTCACCTGTGTCCTTTAAACCCTTCAACACTTCCCTGGGCAGCTTTTTCCAGCCCTGATCGACCCTTTCAGTGAGGAAACCTCTCCTGATTTCCAGTCTGACCCACTCCTGGCACAACTCAAGGCTGTTTTTGTTCCCTGAGCCCAGTTTATCTCAGCAAACCGAGGTGGAACTGGTGACCTGGAGATGTTCCTGCTCCAGCAGCTCTGGATAACAGCAGGAGATTCTCCAGGTCATGGAAAAGGGAATCAAGAGGTGCAGGGACCTGGTGGGGTTGTTCACCTCCAGCTACTTTCTGGTGTTTTTCTATTTCTAATTAGACAAAAAAAAAAACCCCAAACCAACACCAAAAAAACCCTAAAAATGAATGTTTTGCAGTGAGCCAGCCTCACTGTCACGTCCTCTCTACTCCAGGAGGCTGGGGCAGGATCCAGAGGGCGCATCCATGCCAGCCCAAATCCCACCATCCCATCCAGGAGAAATATCCATGGAAAACATCTTAAACTCTAAAAAAAAAAAAATCAGCTTTCATCTTCATCTGCTCCAGCAATGCCCTCAGCACGGACCAGGCTGTCCCCAGCTGGGGACAACAGAGGGACATGTGCTCTTCTGCTGCTTTCTAGGATTAAAGTGCTGAGCCACCCTCTGTTCCAGGCTGGTTTGTTCCTCCCAGGAAGCCCAGAATCCACAGGAAAAGGAGGAGTTTTTTTGCTGTTTGCAGGGTGACCTCTGAGTCTAAAGCCCAGGATCCACAGAAAAGGTTTTATTTTTGCTGTTTGCAGGGTCACCCCCGAGCCTAAAGCCCAGGATCCACAGAAAAAGGTTTGTTTTTTTTTTTTTTGCTGTTTGCAGGGTCACCCCCGAGCCTAAACCCCAGGTGTGAAGGAATGGGCTCCATATTGCACGTCGGCGGTTGCTACGGGGGAAGAAAATGATGAATTTATCACCCCTTGCAAGAGCTGGAGAAAGAAAGATAGAAAAGGAAAGAGAGAAGGAAAAGGAATAAGAAAAAAGGGGAAAGGAAAAAAAAAAAATAAAATGAACCCTCAGAATGATTCTGCCTGAGCTGCACAGGAACATTATTTATGGCCCAAAAAACCCCAGGAGCATCTGAATGTAAAGCAGAATCACATCGTCGATAACGCCGTGCCTCGATCAGGGGGAGCAGACATCTGAGGAAGGGCAATGGCACAATTTCAGCCAGCTGGAGAGATTGTAAAGGGATTTTAATTCTGAGGCTGCTGGAGGAAATTGCAGATGAGGTTCCATGAGAATAAATAGTGTCTGGTCATAGATCAGCACAACTTGATTTTCTCCCCTTTAAGTGGCGCGGTATCAATCTTGGGAGGGGAGGGAAGGGAAAAATCAAGGTGGCAAATGAATTATTCCTCAAACCTTCCTCCTCATCCAGGAGGGGGAAAACAAACCCTTGCACTTCTTGCTGGGCAAACTGGCTTTGCTGGAAGGAGCCTGAAATGCAGATCAGGAGAAGAAATGGGGGAAGGTGGGGGAAAGAAGGTGTTTATATACAATAAATATTTAATCCTGCTCAGTGTTTCCTCCTGAAGAAACTCATAGCAGGGATTAATTTGTGCACTCCTCCCCGCTCCACTGGTGCCCTTCAGCAAGGTTAATCTTTGCCTGCTGCAAGTTGGGAAATTAAATCCATGGTGGTGGACAAACTTCCTGTGGGGTTGGATTTAATTTCTTGCCTTTCTCCCTCCCTCACTTCCCAAAAATGATGGATGTGTGTGGAAGCCACGAATGCTGCCCGCCTCGTGGAGCAGGTAATTCCTGAATGTATGCTCCCCTCCTTCCTTCTCCCCCTCTCTCTCTGTTGTGTGTCTTAATTAATGTTTCGAGTCTGGCAGGTTTTTAATTTCTGTTGTAACAGGGTCTTGGACCAACCTGCTTGAAGGGAAAACCCTAAAAAGGGACAAATTGGGGTTTTTTTTTTAGTGGCTGCTGAAATTCAGCATGGTGCTGGTGGCAGTGAGGAGCAGGTGGGGTCCAGCCTCCAGCTCTGGGGGAGATGGGGCTGAAGGGAGGCATTTCCCAGCCCAGTTTTCCATCTGGGAGCTCCCAGGAGACCTTTGGATGTGAATCTGGGCCACAATCCTGAAGAGATCGGACTCTTCATCACACCTGGGATGTGTGAGCCCACCTTTGGCACACCCCCAGCAGCTCCTGGGCCCTGATCAACTGAACAGGTGAAGATTTAAACTTAAAAAGGCCCAATCTGGCGTTGTTTTTTTTTCCCCTCTGGATCCCCCGGCAAGGGCACAACCACGGCACTGCCCATCCCTGTGGCAGCATCATCCACCTTCAGGAGTGCTTGGTGCTGGGATATTCCCAAATAATCAGCACCAGCACCATGCTGTCCTGGCTTGGGGCTCTCCTGGCACCTTGGGATGCTCAGGGAATCAGAAAATCCCGGGATGGTTTGGGTTGGAGGGACCTCAGAGCTCATCCAGCGCCATCCCTTGCTACGGGCAGGGACACATTGACTATCCCAAACCTCATCCAACCTGGCCTTGGGCACTTCCAGGGATGTGGCAAAAACATCCCTCAGGCTCTGCTCTGCCTGAACCGAGAAAACAGAGCAAACAAACAAAAAAAAAATCTACGAGCTGAGAAACAGCCGAAAAAAAAAAAAAACCAACCCAAAAACCAATCCAAGCGCGGCGCAGGAAATTTTCCGCCAAGAACAACATCTCATTGTCAAATTAACATATTAATAATTAGGCAGGAGGAGAACACGGAGTCCCAGGGCTGACACGTTGGCTCCTGGCTGTGGAGATGTGCAGCAGCAGCACTTCCAGGGCCGCCTCTGAGCCGTGACGAGCCGGCGCCTTTACAAGATGTAATTTCAGCTCCGCGGCTCCCCTCGTTCTGCATCTCTGAAGGAACAAGAGCGTTGGCTCCTCTCTGAACGAGGGGAACAGCTGCTTTCTGCGGGGTTCTGCTGTCTTTGATTGCTTTGGGGGGGGTTTTGTTTTTGCTCGGGGCTGTTTGAAGGGAAGCCGTGGATGAATAAATGCGAGAGGGGAATCGGGAGAGTTTGTTTGGCACCGAGGTAGGAGCAGGCAGGGGCTGTGCAGGGTTTGTGCCTCTGGAGAAAAATCACTTTTGCTGCCACGGTGCCCCGGGATGGGAACAATCTGCAAGCAGAGAAGTTACAAGGAGTAAACCAAGTGACAAGGGATAAACGAAGTGGCAAGGAATAAACGAAGTGGCAATGGCTGCCATTGATAAAAGTACAGTGCACTAAACTCCTCCTGCTCTCAGATCAAAAGCAAAATGGGTTTTCACTGCAAGAGCCCCAAATCCAGCACTTCCAGAGAAGATGCTGAAGATCCCCTTGATGTGAAAATTCCCCAGAGCTGGAAGAGCTGAGGGAAGGATGAATTTAGAGTCGATTATTTCCGAGGCTGTTTTTGGGTCGCTGCACAAGGGCAGGAGAGCAGCCCCTGCCTAAACACCCCCTGACAGATGTTGGGAACATCAGCCCAGCTGGGCCTCAAAGGTTGCTCTGGCCAGAAAGGAAAAGCACGTGGGAAGAAAATAAAAATGAAGGAAAATCCAGATTATAGGCAGGGACACAATAATTGATGGATAATTATGATAAATCCTCGCTTCCCACCTGCTCTTGGCTGAGGGACACGGGTGTGCCAAGTGACACACACAGCACGGAGCAGCCCTGTTAAAAAAGTAGATTAAAAAAACCTGGGAATTGTCTGGCTGGAAAGGCAGAGCAGGGAATTTGCAGAGGCACAGCTCCTGGGCAAGGTGTGAAGAGAAGGGACACATTTGACTTGCACTGCTCCAGCTTTTCTGGGCACTCTGTAGATTAATTTACAGGTGCCAGAGGCACCTCCAGCTCACTTGTTTTTTCTCACAGGAGGAGATGAGAGGGGTTTTTTGTGTTTTGTTGTTTTTTTTTTCTTTTCCCAGAGCTGTGGGTCAGATCAATTCTACTCTTAGCTTGAGACATTAATAAAAATAAACCCAAGTCAAATCCAGCCTGGCTGGGAGAAGATGCAGGACAAAAAGCAGCTGAAGGACAAGAATAGCTCCAGCTCCTTTGAATGCCATGAGAGCCTCACTCTACCCAACAATTTGCATATTTTCTCCATGCTAATTCATGCACAGTCCTCTCCCCTCCTCATTCCAGCCTCCCACTTGGTCCTGCTGTTTCTGTCTCTGCAGGAGACACGAAGGGGGCTCAATCCTTTGTATAACACACCCATTCACAGCTTCTCCTCTTGTTTGCCAAAACTCACCTAGACAGGGAGGGGATGCCCAGGATCTGGTCTCTAAATTTAATCAGTGCCAACGCTCCTTTTTCTGGCCATTTTTATTTTTACCAGTCTGTTGTAAACACAGCATTTAAGGAGATGGGGGAGGAACGTCTCTTGGAGCGGCGACAGCAGCAGGAGCATCCCAACCAGAGCTGTGACATCTTGTGGAGTGCAAGAGTGATCCCAGAGCGACCCTGAGGGGCACAGGGAGTGGGGCATGGCAGGGCTGTGGTCCTGGTCCCCTTTCCCAGCTCCCAGGAGGAACTGGGATGTGCTGGTCCCTGCTGGTGCAGCCCCAGGTCAAAGCAGGGCTTTGGTGAGAGCCTCTGGGATCTGTTCTCTATCCCACCCTTACAAATCCTGTAGGATGAGCTTTTTTAGGGACAACCAGTGCTCCACCAGTTAGATCACAAAACTCCTTAGCTTGAAAAAGACCTTAAGATGATTGAGTCCAAGTGAAGCAAGCCAAGGGAATCCAAGATAAAAAGCCAGGGGAGTCATTAGTCACAGAGCAGCACGAGGGGCTGGGCCTCCTCCTCCAGAGCAGGGCTGAAAACCAAACCAAAGAACAATTCCCATCTCACAGGCAGCCAGAAAATCCCACAGCAGCTCCTGTTTTAGCAGAGGGGGCAGAGGGATGGACATGTCCTCGTGCCTGGGGAAAACTCTGCAGGCTTCACCTGCTTTCCTCACTCCCCTGGGCACAAATCCCAGCCCAGGGTACAAATCCCAGCCCAGGGCACAAATCCCAGCCCGGGGCACAAATCCCAGCCCGGGGCATTTAGAATAAAACCCCACAGGCAGAGCAAGGCAGAGCAGCAGCCCCAAGCCCTGCAGCCTCCCCTTCCCTGCCTTAAAAGCTCTGGAAACCCCCCTGAGTGCTGAGCTGGGTGGTCTTCATCCTCTCTTTGCTGCATCCCAAATTTTGAGCTCCTGGTCCTGCCCTTGTAGGATCCCCGAGGTGGGGAGGCAGCTGCTGTTGGAGTTTGGGCTGAGCTGCCCCATCCTCACCCCACAGCTGAGCAGGTTTTTGGGTGATTACACTGTGTCCCAATAATCTGCTGCTCTTTCTGTGGCTCTTCCAAAAATCCCCCTCAGCGTTTCACCTGCTTTGGAGCTGGAGCACTAAACCATGGGCTTTGTTCTGGGAATAGAGGTGAGAAATTTGCCAGGGCTCCCGTGTCTGGCAGTGCCAGGAACAGTGGGATCCCTCCTCAGATCTCAGTTTTTCCCTAATAGCAGATCAAAGCTCCCCTCAGCACAGAGGCATTT
Organism: Illadopsis cleaveri; assembly: GCA_013399915.1. Classification (NCBI taxonomy): domain Eukaryota; kingdom Metazoa; phylum Chordata; class Aves; order Passeriformes; family Timaliidae; genus Illadopsis; species Illadopsis cleaveri. Next base: position 55,144 of record VXBB01018030.1, on the reverse strand, counting down.
GCTGCAAGCAGCAGTGATTGAGTGCAAATCACAAACTGGGCTCACCTTGGAGCGTGATCAAGGTCCAAGGGAAGGATTTCCAGTCAGGTTTAAGTAAATAAAGTTATTTTGCCCTCATTTCTCCCTGCAGCTGGGGTATCTCTGCATTCCTGGGGTCCTTCTGGATGAAGATTTGGCCATAATACCCCAAGATTTCCCAGAACTACTCCTAGAGGTCAATGACAGACTAAAGAGTGAAGGGTTTCAGGTGCAGGTTGGATGGGGTTTGCAGCACCCTGCGCTGTGGGAGGTGTCTGATCTTTAATTCCCATCCCAACCCAACCCAATCTGTGACTTTGGCCCCTTCTCTGGACACCTTTTGGCAAAGAATGAAGACCATCAAAGACCTCCTGCAGCCAAAGAGTGAAGGGCAGAGACTTTTGGGACACAGAGCTGGGCTTGGTCACTGCAGAGCCTCGTGCAGGGCTGGGCTGGAGGCACCTGACCCACCTGCAGTGCTCCAAACGTCACCTCCTGCAGCTCCAACAACTCCTGGGGCTGCAGCAACAACCAGAGGCCAGCCAGGAGCCCCTGAGGAGCAGAGTGACACAGAGCTGGTGGCATCACCTGGTGCAGCTTCCCACAGTGAATCCCAGAGGATCCTGGAGTGAAACCTGCAGGAGAGGAGGAGGAGGAGAGGATGAGCAAAGTGCCCCCCATGTTTTTTTGTTTTTTTTTTCCAAGGGGTTTCTTTCCTGGGGCCAAGAAAAGGGATCTGGGAGTTGAGCTTACCAAGAAGCTGGAAAAATTGGGGGTTTTTGTTCCTGAATTTGTCTTGGGATGAGAAGATCAGCAAGAGACAAACTCCTCTGGTGATGTTTCTGCTGCTGTGGGGAAGGTGAAGAGCTGGTGGCCACACAATCTTCTCCTCCACATCCCAGCCACCAAAACCAGGTTGGATTTTCACACTGGAATTTCTCACTGAGAATAAAAAAACAAAACAAAAACAAACAAAAACCCACCAAAACAACAAAACAAAACCAAAGAAAGAAAAGATTCCAGGCCTGAGATTTCTCCCCATGATGGGTTTAGATTGTATTTTACAGTATTTCTTTACCTTCAAACATTTCCACTGCTCCTCTGATGAACTTTCCAGGCTCCACAGGGCAGGGGAAATCCCGCTGAAATCAACTCCAAGAAGAGATTCACATCACGGGGGTTTAGGTGGAAACAGTAAACTTGATTTATTGAAAAAAAAAAATCTATTACATTTATTCCTTTATTACACAGGTTTAAAATATTTAAAAATAGCTCTTATGGGCATTACACTTAAATTTTATGACATGTTTATTGGACTTTGAAGAAATGTACAATATGGCATTTGACACTATATTTTAAAAAGGGCCTTTATGTACTAAAAGTTGTTTGTTTTTTGTTTTTTGTTTTTTTTCCATAGGTTTTATTTTTTTTTCTTATCAACATTTGTTCAAGTCAATATATATTAAGGGGAGGAGGGAAATAAAATTACACAAAAAAGAAGGTCTGCAAATACAAGTAGTAATTTTATTGCAATATACCGTAGCTAAGTGGTCTGGGGGGGATCGGAACAGTTTGGAGCTCAGTACAATTACAACACTGCGGAATTCAACAGAGGAAACTTTTTAATTCTTTTTCTTTTTCTTTTTCTTTTTTTTTTTCTTTTTCTTCAAGCAGAGAAATCTAAGGGGAAAAAAAAAAAA
>VXBB01018030.1:34655-47586 GCA_013399915.1 Illadopsis cleaveri | reverse complement strand
GACACCAGTGTCACCAGTGTCACTGCTCTGGGGGGCTCTGAAGGACACCACTGTCACCAGTGTCACTGCTCCTGTACTGGGGCTCTGAGGGACACCAGTGTCACCAGTGTCACTGCTATGGGGGGCTCTGAAGGACACCACTGTCACCAGTGTCACCGCTCCTGTACTGGGGCTCTGAGGGACACCAGTGTCACCAGTGTCACTGCTCCTGTGCAGGGGGCTCTGAGGGACACCAGTGTCACCTGCTCCTGTACTGGGGGCTCTGAGGGACACCAGTGTCACCAGTGTCACTGCTCCTGAGCTGGAGGCTCTGAAGGACACCAGTGTCACCAGTGTCACTGCTCTGGGGGCTCTGAAGGACACCACTGTCACCACAGACACTGCTGTGCTCGCCCAGGAAGTTTTTGTTCTCCTGCTGGCGTGAGGGTGTGAGCAAAAAAATTAAATCTAAGGAGGGCAGGGGAAAAAAAAAAGGCAAAGGGATTTCAGGCCTGGTTGCAAGTGGGTGGAAATTTGGGGGTATATCTCAAGTTTAAGCCAATACTGACTGTATTTCTGCAGCTTTTGAAGAGGAGAGAAGGTGAATTTCTGTGAGGGCTCAGGGCTTTATTTTCCTGTCCTGTCTGGCAGGAGTTTCTGACTGCTGGGGGTGTTTTGTTCCCCATTTGTTTTTCCTGGGCACCAAACCCTGGGGTTTGAAGCAATCTTTGCACTGCATCTGCAGCAATCCTGGCCCTGCTGATGAGAACTGGGAAAATCTATTTTCCCTGGTTGGAAAAGCTCTGCTCAGGTAAAGGGAAAATGGATTTGCTGTCCTGTTGTGAACACAGATTGTGAATCCCAGTTTGGCACACTGGGATTTGCTCCATTCTGCCCACCAGGCTCCTTTTCCTACCATGCAGGAGAATACATTCCTGCCAAAAAAAAAATAAAAATATTGAAACCCAAACTCAGCACTTGAGGGATTCAGGACTTTGTGGGGCTTTCCTGGCTCACAAAATGAGCTTTTTCAGGTATGAACTGATTGTGCTTGAGGTGACATCTCCAAACCACTGCCCTGGATGGACTGAGGGTTTCCTTAGAGGGTTTCTTTAGAAACAACCAGGAGAAAAACACAGGCACCCAACCAGCGTGGATTTCCTCCAGGTACCACGAAAAACCTCGAGCTGTGGTGCAGGCTGCAAACAGTAGAAGAGATTCATAACCACGATAAAAAAACCCACTGAATTCAAAGAGACAATCCAAATAAACGAAGATACCAACCGGTTGTCAGGACGCTGCTGCACTGTCCTCCTGAGAGTTAAATGTGACTGACCAGGAGAGAGCCACGCATGCCAGGAGGAGCCACCACAAAACCACCAGCACGTGGAAGGAAGGGGACAAAAAAAAAATAAAATGCCAAGGACTTGTCACACAGCCAGCGTGGCACTGCTGATCTTGCAGGACCTCCTCTTAATTTGGTTTTATTTCAAAGCAAACTTTGCAGCCTAGCCTTTTAAGGGGGTTTATGTTGTTTTGTTGGGTTTTTTGTGGATTTTTTTGGGGGTTTTTTTTTTAGTTTATAAGTTATTTTGTGAATGGGAATTATAGCGTTTTGAGTTGTGCTGTGTTGTTGGCGATGTNGATGGGATGGGATGGGATGGGTGGCAGGCCTCTAATTCCCTCAGAGCTGCAGGGAATTGTGTGTCACACACACAGAAGGGAAGCAGAGGAAAACACCTGCAAGCTTCTCATCCCTCTAAACACAGCTCAGCTGCATCCTGAGGAGAGGTAAGGAATTGGCTCCAAGTGCTCTGTAGCATTGATTAATGGTGGTGTGGGAGCACCAAACCCAGCCAAACCCAGCTGCTTTGGTTGTACTTCATATTTACTGCAGCCCTCTCACTTCAGATGTGTCCAGATTAAAGGCAGCACCTGCCCAGCTGTGCAGTCCCAGGATTTATGTGGAGCCCCTGGCAGCACTGGAAATCTTCCCCTCAGCTTTGGGGGTCCCCAAGGGTTCAGCCCCTCAAGGCTCCAGGAGTTTCACCAGGGAGTAACAGGAGCAGAGTTGCAGCCAGAGGGGAAAACTCAAACTCCTTTTGATTCTGCCCATCCACACACAAATTTCAGCTGATTTTGGATCCACCAGGCAAATGTCTCCTCAATTTACCAATCTCATTTTCCCAAGCACTGACNTTTCAAAGCAAACTTTGCAGCCTAGCCTTTTAAGGGGGTTTATGTTGTTTTGTTGGGTTTTTTGTGGATTATTTTTTGGGGTTTTTTTTTAGTTTATAAGTTATTTTGTGAATGGGAATTACAGCGTTTTGAGTTGTGCTGTGTTGTTGGCGATGTATTGTTGACGTGGTAATTGGTATTTGTTGTTTTTTTGGGTTTTTTTTGGTGAAGCCCAGTCCCAGCTTTGCAACTGGAGCCGCTGGGAGCTGGTTTTGTGCACCACGTTGGCTCAGTTTTGGGAAACTGAATTCTTTCCTCTTTTCTCTGTGCTGCCAGGTGCCATANTTTCATATTTACTGCAGCCCTCTCACTTCAGGTGTGTCCAGATTAAAGGCAGCACCTGACCAGCTGTGCAGTCCCAGGATTTATGTGGAGCCCCTGGCAGCACTGGAAATCTTCCCCTCAGCTTTGGGGGTCCCCAAGGGTTCAGCCCCTCAAGGCTCCAGGAGTTTCACCAGGGAGTAACAGGAGCAGAGTTGCAGCCAGAGGGGAAAACTCAAACTCCTTTTGATTCTGCCCATCCACACACAAATTTCAGCTGATTTTGGATCCACCAGGCAAATGTCTCCTCAATTTACCAATCTCATTTTCCCAAGCACTGACTGAGGCAAAAAATGAGAGCTAATCTTCAAATAAATTAATAAAACTTTTATGGCCTGTGTGTTTGACTGTTTTGTGGTTTGCTTAGATAGGTCTTCCACATGCTGGTGGCTTTTTTTTTTATTTTTCCAAATAGAAAAAGCAGGACAGGGAAAAAAGAAAAAAAGAAAAAGAAAAAGAGCAAAAAAATGACAACATAAAAAGATGGAACAAAGAGCTCCAAGTAGCACCAGAAATGGTTTTTTAATCTAAAAAAGAATAAGCCCTAAGCTCTAGGCTGGCAACTGAGGCTCTAACAGAGCTGGGAAAAAAGAGAAGCAGGGGAGACGGAGAAGTGGAGGTACTTGGAACATTAACTGATGAAGTGCTCTGTAATTAAGCTATGAGTAGCTGCCCTCCGAGGAGCCACGAGGCTGGAGCCGTGGCTCTGCAGCCTGCTTTGATGATGCAGAGCAGCCCCAGAAGCCGTGTCCTCCTCGAGGGCAGAACCAGAGCAAAACGTGTTTTAGTGGCGATGATGGAATGCGGCCAGTGTGGGAAACAACGCAGGGGTTGGGGTTGTTTGCCCTTTAAGGTGGAAGTTGGGGCACTGCAGGAAAAAAACTCCCTGCCCTGGGGAGGGGACAGCTCAGTGGGACACAGCAGAGCATCTCCTGCCCCTGGGGAGGTTGGTTTTATCCATGGGATGTTTGCCTGCTCCCAAATTCTCCGGGTTTGACCAAGCTCGTTACGTGCATCCCACTAATTCCACAGGAATTGATGCACCAGGGGGACTTTTCTGTGGCTTAAGACACAAGTCTGACATCCCTGGCCTGGGCTGGCTCTGTGGGAATGATCTCCCCACAAAGTGGATGTCCTGTTACAGGACAAGACACCAGAGCTTTTCCTGCTTTGTGCCTTGCTGACATCAAACGTTGTTTGACCTTAAATCAGCTCTTCTCCCGTGGAAAAAAATAAAAAATCCTTAATTGTGACTCGGTCAAATTCCTTNGATGCAGAATTCCCTGTGAGATGCAGCACTCCCTGTGGGATGCAGAATTCCCTGTGGGATGGATCATTCCCTGTGGGATGCAGAATTCCCTGTAGGACTCAGAATTCCCTGCAGGACTCAGAATTCCCTGTGGGATGCAGAACCCCTGCAGCGCTGTGTGAAGACAAACGTGCCCCGGGGTCCCCCAGGTCACCCCCGTGTCCCCTCCTTACCCTGGGCACAGCTCAGCTCCCACATTCCCAGACTGGAACACAGCCCCAACAGGGCTTTGGGGCCTGTCTCAGAATTCCACCTTAAACAATTCCAGGTGCCTGGGAGGGAGGGTTAGTCCAGCATGCAGAGGGCAGCAGTGTGGCCATACCAAAGCAGGTGACAAGCTCTGATTCAGGGCCAGGGTTAGCCACTTACCAAGGACCCCCGCTTGTATTGACTATACCATGTGGAAGGCTGTTCTTTGGGCCAACGAGCCATNCCAAGCTCGTTACGTGCATCCCACTAATTTTACAGGAATTGATGCACCAGGGGGACTTTTCTGTGGCTTAAGACACAAGTCTGACATCCCTGGCCTGGGCTGGCTCTGTGGGAATGATCTCCCCACAAAGTGGATGTCCTGTTACAGGACAAGACACCAGAGCTTTTCCTGCTTTGTGCCTTGCTGACATCAAACGTTGTTTGACCTTAAATCAGCTCTTCTCCCGTGGAAAAAAATAAAAAATCCTTAATTGTGACTCGGTCAAATTCCTTTCCACTAGGCTGGCCTGAAAATCTTCCTTTAAATAAATGACTTTGGTTCTCCCAAGCTCTGGGGTCAGCATGGGAGTCCCCAGTGTGGTTCATCTCCATATGGGAAACAAAATCCATCCCCTGGAGCAAACCTGTCCTGGAGAGGCCAGAGCTGTGCAGCTCCATCCTCTGTGGACAGCAGCATGGCCAGGGGCTGGAGCATCATTCCAGGGATCTCTGAGCTCCTGGGGAAAGGCTGCACTCCTGAGGGACACCCAAAATGGGGATACCCACAATGGGGAGCGATGAGGAGACAGCAACTGCTCTNGGGGCCTGTCTCAGAATTCCACCTTAAACAATTCCAGGTGCCTGGGAGGGAGGGTTAGTCCAGCATGCAGAGGGCAGCAGTGTGGCCATACCAAAGCAGGTGACAAGCTCTGATTCAGGGCCAGGGTTAGCCACTTACCAAGGACCCCCGCTTGTATTGACTATACCATGTGGAAGGCTGTTCTTTGGGCCAACGAGCCATTTTACTCTGTAAAATATGACAGGGGGTTAAAGGAAACTGCCAGCACCAGGAGGCCTCTTACCAGTTTACCCCGCTTGAATTCACTGAACCACGAGCCTGGGTTTTCCTTGGGCCAGGAAGTAATTCTAGCCTAGTTTGTGGGAGGCAAGGAGGGAAAGAGAGAAAGAAAAGAAAAACAAAAAATCAAAATTAAAAAGGTGACTTTCATTCCAGAGTCTGCATGTCTTATTGAAACTGCCTGACTGGTTTTAATTTTTTTTTTTTTTTTAAAATCCTTGTACATCAATAATGAGAGCAGGAGGTGGCTCTGAAGCTGAGGAGATGCAGTGGTGCTGCTCTGGCACCAGCCTCCTTTGCTGAGGCCTCTGCCTCCTGGAAACTTGGGATGCAAATCCAGCAGTGGCAGGAAAATTAAAAAGGAAAAACAGAGAGGGGGAAAAAGGAAGCATGGATGGGAAAAGGTGCATTGATCCCCGTGTGGAGAAGTGCTGGAGAAGCCTGGTGCCTCCCTAATGCCAAATCCAGGTGCTGTGGGGCTGGGAAAGGCAAAGGATGTGATGAAGGAAAAGCCTCTGCCTGCCTGCTGTGTTTGAGGTGCTGGACACACAGGATGGAGCTCCAGAGTGACACAGGAGGTGGCCTGGACGAGGAATCAGCCCCCAGAGCATCCTTAAGGCAGCCCCAGCTCAGCAGCTGAAGCAGCTTTTTTGAGCCAGAGCACAGGGAAGGAGCTTGGCTGCTCCCTCAGCCCCCCACACCCCCCTGGTTTGTGCTGGAAATGCCTCCAAAAGCAGCAGCCCAGCTGGAGGTGACTGGGGATTGTCCTTCCCTTTGCAGGACAAACCCTTCCCTGCAGAGCAAACCCCGGAGTTTGTGCTGGGGGAGGGAGGAGCTGAGAGGAGCCACGGCTGGAACTCTGCTGTGGCTCATCACAAACCCACTCAGCCACCACCCAGGGCTCCCTCTGGGTGGGAGAAGCTTCTTCTTATGGATCCCAGCATGGAATCTGTGCCTGAGGAGTTCTGCAGCTCCACAGAGCCCCTCACTGAACCAGCACAGCAGGAGCTCAAACCCCTGCCAGAGCACGGCCAGACTGTGCTTATGGAGCTGTCAAATTTGGAGGAAAAACACAGCACACTGATGCAAAGGGAGAGGAAATCCATCTCCTCTCTAAACAGCCCCAAGAAAAACGCAGGGAGGATTTATGTGGCATGTGATTTGTCCTGTGCTGACACACATTCCTGGTGGATGAAACGCAGCAGGAGAAGGGCTCAGCTTTGTCACAGCTGGAGCACAACTGTGACACTGGCACAGCTCCCCCCCAGGCTGAATTTGTGTTGTGTTTCTGCTTGGCCAGTGCCACAGCTGGTCCCCAGGCAGAGGGAAGAGCAGCTCTGGAAAACAGAGTGCAGGGATCCAGGAGAAAAAAAATGATGGGTATGGCTGAGCTGAGAGCATCATTACACAAATAACTTCATCAGCCTTGTGCAGGGAGAGCTCTGAGCCTGCCTGCAATCATTTAGGATCATTTTACCCACAAGGAGCAGCAGGAAAAATGACAGGAGGTAAACATTTATCTGCTCTGCCTGGAGACACAAGGAGGGGAGGGGAATCAGTGGTGCCTGGGCATGCAGGCAGTGGAGCAGGGCTGTGGGAGGGAAGGAGTTAAACAGAGCTCCCAATTCCTGCACCAACACACACACCCCTGCCTTGGACAGCAAAGTTCATCAAATTAAGGTTTCGGCATTTGTTATGCCTGGGAAATCATCAGAGGTTTGTCCCAAATCACAATTTAAATCTGATTTTCTCTTTGCCAACGCATTCCGTGTTATTTTAGAAGGTAATGCTGTGTAACAAAGGAACATTCCAGATCTTTGATCCTTCCTTGGTGCTGTTCAATCCTCCTGAAATTGGCTGCCTATGAATATTCATGTCAGGAAACCATCTACCACCAGGATGGAGGGGAAAGCAAAGGTGCTGTGGACTTACTCCTTCAGATTTCTTATCAGGGAAGATGCAGGTCTCTCCACCAGCTGTGAAATTACAGTAAACTTTGAAAGAGTCCCTGGAGCAGCCTTGGTTGGGATCAACCCAGTATTCACCTGGATGAGGGGAGAGCAGGGAAGAAAGGATCAGGTCACTGAGGGCATTTCCTCCCCCGGGACGTGGGTGGTGATTATTTATATGGGTTATTATTTAGATGTAGGTGTTTAAAACTGGCCATGTTCTGGTGCCAGCTGGAGAAGATCTTTCATCCCATGTCCCCATTTTCAGAACAGACTGGAAGGGCTGTCCAACAACACCCAGTCCAGCTGTACAAACTCCTTCTCCACTCCCCAAATTCCTCACTGGGTTGGAAGCTGGAAAACCCCCAGAAATCCCTGAATTCCCCCTCTCCTGGCACACACCATCTGGGAAATCAGGGTGGCACAGCTGCAGGTCCTTGCAGGTGCGTGCTGGGTTGTGCTGAGTGCCCAAGGGATGCTTCATCTGCTCGATTTCCAGTTTCAGGGAGTTGAGGGAGCCGAAAATCTCCTCCATGCCGTCGGCGTAGTCCATGTAGTTGTCGGCGTTGCCGTCGTCCAGCAGCTGGCTGGCATCAATGTTCCTCCTGGTCCTCTTGGCAGCCTGGATGGGCAGGGGCTGGATCACTTCTCCAGGAGGACCCTGATATTTTGGGGGAGGAAAGAAAAAAAAACAAAAAAAAGGCAGAAATTCTCATTTCGTTGAGAAAAGGAGAAAGATGGACAAAGCAGCAACATCCCAAAATACACGTTGGATGTGGAAAACACCCATGGATGGTGCTGATAAAACCTCTGGCTTCATTTTCCACCTTCCCTTGTCCTCTTCCACCTTCCCTTGTTCTCTTCCACCTTCCCTTGTCCTCTCCCCATTAATAACTCCTCCCTTCCCACCCTGTTGCCTCCACCAGTGTCTCCAAGAGATTCCAGCCCGTTACTAAGATTGCCAAGGCATCTTTACCCAGAGGATTTTCTGCTCCCCAAATCCCAGCCCCCAGGAAGTCTGAACCTTGCTTCGTGCTTCACCTCATGGGTTCTACTTACAGGAGGTCCTGGGGGTCCAGGAAGACCTGATTCACCCTTTGGACCTGTGGGACCCTGGGTGGAAAAACAAGGGAAAATCAGGAGTCACTCAGGAGAATTCACCTGGTACTTTTATCACATCCCAAGCACTATTTTAACTTCATTTTTGTCCCTTTAGGCACGTAAGAGGAGTCTCTCCCTGTACCCACATCCCAAGAAAATNATTATTTATATGGGTTATTATTTATATGTAGGTTTTTAAAACTGGCCACGTTCTAGTGCCAGCTGGAGAAGATTTTTCATCCCATATCCCCATTTTCAGAACAGACTGGAAGGGCTGTCCAACAANAAGAAAATGGTATTTTGGGTTATTTTTGGAGTTTAGGTAAAAGAAAAAAATCAAACACCTGGAGTTGCAGTCAGATTTTTTCTTCTGCTTCCTACAGAATGCATAAAGTGCATAAAATCTTTAAGTCTCCGAACCAATCCAACTGTTTTGCAAGTCAAATAAAATCTTCGAATTAATAAAACATCCAATTCTGGATGGCAAAAAAGACACCTAAGAAGTTGCCCAAAAAAATTTTTTTTAGCTGCCTGCACAGCAGGTCTGCACCACCAAGTTGCAGAGTCTCATTTCTCACCCAGTTCTTCACTTTCCAGCTTCCCACCTCCCGCTTTTCACGGGCTATTTTTAATCCCCTGCACTCTCCAGCAGCAGCTTTTCTCCTCAGGACTAAGCACTGGATTGTGATCTCTGCTGCTCTGCTCTTCAGGGAGGTGCAGTGGTGGCACAGAAACCTTCCCCAGGTATCATTCCTGGGCTTAGGCCAGAGTTTGCTAAGGTGTCTCTGCTAATTGAGTTAATTTTACTGATGAGGGGAGTGCCAGCATGCCCTACAGTCAATAAAAACCCCTCAGCTCCTCCCTTTAGCTGTGTCCATACTCACTGAGGAGCCTTTAGCACCTTTGGGACCAGGTGGACCCTGTGGAGAGACAAACACAGAAAGGAGTCAGTTCATTTCCGAGCAGAGTACTCAGGGATTTTTTTTTTTTTAATTTACTCCCTTTCTATTTTTATTTTCCCCATCCTCTTGAGCTGGGTGTTGCTTTTATTGGCCAACAAGACAAAAAGCTTTTGTGGCAGAGCTCTACACTCATGCCCCAGTGAGGACTGGGAAAACTGCTGGGTGATTCTGGGATGTGGGGCTGATCCCAGCTCCATGCCCAGAACACTCAGCTGGGTGCAGCACGAGGGCATCCAAAAAAGTGAGAAAAAAAAATCAGCAAAAAGGGCAAGAAACCCCCGTGGGATGGTGGATATTCCAAAAGAAAGGGGGGAGGAAAACAAGGTGGGACGATTTCCCTATGCCCACCTCCCAGCATCACTTCCAGCACTCCTGGGACTCATCCAAATGTTTTTTAAAAACCCAAAACCATCATGACCAACATCCTCCTACAGCCAGGGCTGTGCTGGGAGCACCAAGGTGGCTCCTGAGGGCCTGTCCAAGGAATTCCAAGGTCATGGATTGTCACCTACCGGCAATCCTGGGGGTCCTGGAGGTCCGATGGGTCCGGAGGGACCTGTGATACCCTAAAAGAGAACAGCAAAATAATATGGATTTGCAGTTCTGGCCTAAAAAATTACACATCCAACCCTTGCTCTGAGGTGAGCATCCAGTTTTGGAGGACTCCAGTCCAGTCTGGAGCTTTACCTGGTTTTTAGGGCATGGGCAAGGAAGCTCCAATCTCATTTAGGCTCACACTTTTAAAAACCAGCCCTTGGGATGAATATTTAATGGCACCATCCCTCCAAGTCTATTCAACTCTTTTATATGACCCTTGAGAACCTGCTTCCCCCTAAAATGGGTGGTTTTGGAGCAGACCCATATGTCACACATAGAATAAACCACATTAATACAGAAAATATCCCTCACAAACTGCCGAGGATCTCCTGCCCATCCCTGCTGTGCTGCACCTCCTCCAGGGTGCAGTGCTCCAAAGCACATTCCAGGAGGGTTTTATGGAATATTTACCTGCTCTCCTTTGGGTCCTGCTGAGCCCTGAGGGCCTGGGAGACCTCTGTCACCCTTTTCTCCCTGCTCTCCTGGTGGCCCAATTAGTCCAATTAAACCTGGGTGACCCTGGGGGAAAACAGCAGCGGTTAATTAGGATTTCTGACTGGAGAGAGCAAAGACATTTCTCTAGATCCAACCCCAAATATCTGAGCAAGGTGAGAGGAGTTTGTAGGAACCCCTGACACGTGGGAGAGACAGAGTGGAGCAAAATAGGAGATTTTTTACAGCAGAAAATGCTAAAAATACAGAAAGAACCTCTGCACTGGAGCAGTTGCTCATTCCCTGGGGTTATAAAAATAGATATATATATGACAGAAATGTTTATAGGGTGGAGAATCACCCCTAAAATGGGCTCTGCACCTCCACACTCACCCACAGCTCAGCCCCTTGGGGCACAGAGTGCTCCAGCTCTCCCCCTGAAGCTGTCACTGGGGCTGGTGACACTCCCGAGCCTTGTTCTGCCAGCTCCTGTCCCCTCTGCAGTGCCCTCTGTCCCCCCACAGCCCAGCAGGGACCAGGCAATGGGATCCTGGGTGGATTCTCACCTTCTCCCCTTTAGGACCAGAGTCTCCTTTCAGACCAGGCAAACCCGGAGGGCCCTTTGGGACACAGAGGGAGAACAAAAGGGAATGAATTCATGTCACACTCATCCATCCCCTTCAAAAACTCCTGGAATCAGGTGCTCTGGACATACCATTGGGCCTGGAGGACCATCTGGTCCAGGAGATCCCGGGAGACCTTGTTCACCCTGTGAAAAAAGGGCATTTCCCTCATTCCCAGTGCCAGCAGTGCTCCCAGCTGGGAATATTCTGACTCTTCACCTGTGCCAGGGAATGTTTGTCCTGGCTTTTCACAGGTGGCAAAAGCAAAAGGATTTATGTTCCTTCCATGCTCAAATCTCTGCTGGAAAAGAGACTTTGTGGGTCAAGGAAAATGACTCCTGGAGAGTGATTGGAAAACCCAGTCTTGGAATCTGGAAGACCCAAGACTCAAATGAAACGTGTGGGGGATGATCTTCACCATTCCATCATTCTCATGAATGATGTTTTATCTGCTGTCAGGCATTCCAGAACACTGGGAAAAGGCACCTTCCAGGCAGGTGGGACACAGGAACAAACCTGAGCTTCCTCCAACTGGGAATACTCACGACTGGACCAGGAATCCCACGGAGGCCATCGGGGCCAGGCTTCCCTGGAGCACCTTGGGGACCAATGGGCCCAGTCTTCCCAGGAGGTCCTTCCAACCCAGCTTCCCCCTGGGTGAAGAGGGAGGGTGTGGGGTTTGTGTTGGCACATCAGATGGTTTTGTGAGATGGTGCCATGTGAGGATGTCACAGAGTGGATGCAGATCCATGCAAAGCACACGGAATTTTCTGCTCCTTGATTTTCCTTCTGCTCCCTCCACCTCAGGCACTCTCCAAACTCCTTCAGTTTCCAAGCCTTGCCTGAATTCCAGCAGGAGCCACCCTTTGGCTCTGAGCTCTGCTGGGCTCAGGGACACCCATCCATGCATGGACATCCCTCCCCTGTGCTGCCACAACGGGATCTGTCATTTCCAGCCCCATCTCCATTTCCCCAGCGCTCCCACCCAAACAATCCCAGCCCATTAACGCCGTGTTTGCCCTGAGAAAGGACACGGGGCTGTGCACACCCCGTTATTTACAACACATTCAATTGCCAAATACAGCACTTGGTTGTTTTCAAAGGAAGAAAAACATTCCCGTGACCTTAGCGAGCCCTAATTATCTCCACAGAGCTTGTTAAGGGCTGAAACATAAGCTCAGCTTCGAGGCCAGTGGCCCCAAATTCAGGCTAATTTGTTGTAACACGCAGCAAAATCAACTCCCTGCCTGGGCAGAGTGAGATTCCTCTTGGAATATCAAGGACACAGCACAAGTGAAATCCCATTCAGCTCTTACCTTGGCTCCTTTCTCTCCTTGCCTTCCTTCGGGACCAGCTGGGCCAGGAGGGCCCTAAAGAAAGCCCAGAATAGATGGAAAACACAATCAGATCCTGCTGATCTGCAATGCTCCACTGGAATTAGCAAAACGATGCTCCAGCCCCAGGGAAGGAGACAAAATGGAGACAAATATCCCTGAAAAGCTTTTTAAATTAGCTCCTTGCTAAATGAATCCCTGGGTTCTGCCAGCAAGGCAGGAAGAGCAGGAGTACCTCATCCCTGGATTTTCTTTGGGCTGTTAACATCTTTAAACAAAAAAAATAAAAAAGATGCATGGGATTTGCCTGGCAGCTTGCCATCAATTTCCAACGGCTGTGGATGGTGCACCACTTTAATTTTTTAAATTATCACATATTTTAGGCAGTATTTACACAGCATTTATCGTAGGCTTTGTAACCACATGAGTTTTAAACAGTTAATAGGAATAGATTTGGGGAAATCTTCCTGAATGACCAACTCACCCTTTTCCCAGGGGGTCCGGAGGGGCCTGGCTCTCCTGTGGGCCCAGGGGAACCCTGCAGGGACAGAGGGGAGGGGAACAAGCCATGAGTGCCCCACGGGCTGTGGGACACAGCAGCCAGAGCTGAGCCAGGCTCCTGAGCCTGTGCCAGGAGAGCTCCCAGCCAACACCTCCCCGGGCTGCAGGGGGGATCCTGCTTTAGCCCAGCCCACCACAGAATGCCAGAGGGATGGGAGAAGCTGAAATCAGAGGCTTGGATGTTGTTTTTCCAGGAGATAATTTGGGATTTCAGGATGGAGTGTTAAGTGTGGATGAGGGATGGATGGGGGGAGG
>VXBB01018030.1:20419-34288 GCA_013399915.1 Illadopsis cleaveri | reverse complement strand
ATGGATGGATGGATGGATGGATGGATGGATGGAGGGATGGATGGATGGATGGATGGATGGATGGATGGATGACACAGGATGGAATGAGATCCTCAATGGGCAATTCCCACTGGGAAATTCTGTTGGGAATGAGAGGCTCAGTGTCCCTGGAGCTGACACAGAGCTGTGGGCACTGTGGGGAACAGCTCTCATCTCCCCAGGTACTCACAGTCTGTCCAGGTTCACCATCATCACCTTTGTCACCAGGGGGACCATCTTGACCCTAAAAAGGAGGGCAAAAGGAACAAGGAGGTGTTTGTAGGGTGTGAACGAAGCTGGGCAGAGCCAGGGGAGCTGCTGGGAATGAGCAGCACAGCTGAGTTTCACCACAGCAGGAGGAGGAAGCTCTGTGAGACCAACACTTACAGCTGGGCCAGGCTCTCCAGGAGGACCAGGGTCACCAGGGAAACCAACTGGACCCTGCAGAGAGAGAGGAACATCCCCAAGTGAGAAACGTTGCACCCTATGGAGTGAAACCCCAGTTTCTACAGTCACAGCCCATCTTTGCAGCTGCAGCCTTTCCACCCTGTCCCAGGCAGTGCAGATCTGCATCCTGACTGCCACAGCTCCACAGGCAACGCTGGGGCTTCCATCCCACTTTTTCTGAAATCCTCCAGCAGAATCCTCCCAGCTTTGGGGATGTGCAGATTGGGAGGCTTTGCTTTTCCCAGTGTGTGACATTTTGCACAGGAGGAGCCTCTGAGAGCATTTCATGACTGAGACACTTCACCATTCTTCCCCATACAATGTCTGTCAGGTGCTTCACATGATTCCAGGAGCAGCCTGCAACCCATCACAGAGATCCCAAATCCCATCTGTTAGCAGGGATGACTAAACTCCCCTGCCTCCTCTGCTTCTTTGTGCCATCTTGCCTTATCTCATCATAAATTTCAGGCATCAGAGGAGCCTGTGAGATAAACCCTGCACCATTGTCCCCTGGTAAAATCAGCAGAGCTCCACTGGCTGCACCAGAGCTGTAGAAATGAGCAGCAGCAGGGAGCTGGGTGTGCAGGTACAGCTCCCAAACCCAATAAATCTCCTTGGAAGCTGTTTTGGAAGCTCTGTTTTGGTGCAGAACACCTTGGAAAGCCATAAACACATAGTGACCCTACTGCAGCTCCTCTCCATGGGGTGAGATTCCTGACAGCCTGCAAAAAGCACTGATAATTCCAGTATTTCTGGGAAATATGGTACAGAGAGACCTTTCCCCCATCAGCACCCTAAAGAAGGGAGCTGAGATCGTGGATCACCAGAGGAGCAATTCCATGGTTAGGAAACTATTTTAAATCTCCAGGGAGATCTCTGGGAACATCTTTTCATGCAGAATTCTCTGCTGGCAAGGCAAGGCAAGGCAAGACTGAGGGGGTACTTACAGGGCTGCCTTTGGGGCCATCATCACCTGGTGGGCCTTTGGGGCCAGGTGGACCAGCAGCACCAGAGGGACCTGCTTCCCCCTTTTCACCTCTTTCACCTTTAGGGCCCTGTAAAGGAAAAAAAAAAACAACTTTTATTATCCAGGAAAAAAAAAAACCCAAACCCTAGTGATGTTTAATTATCCTTTAATCAATTCTGAGCAAGAAGCTCTATTTGTGTCTCCAAACACAAGGACATGATTTAACAGTCCCTTCCCACAAGGGCTGAGTGGTGCTCATGGTGTTCAGCCGTGGGCAGCCCAGATTTGGTGACTAAACGTGATCCTATAAATACCCAGGAACGTGGCAATGTGTCATCGAGACCCAAATCCAGGCCAGGGCTGGTTCAGTCCCTGCTGTCCCATCCTCATCCTCATCCTCATCCTCATCCTCATCCTCATCCTCATCCTCACCTCACCCAGGCCTCTCCCAGGGGACACTTACCGGCAGGCCAACCTCTCCAGGGAGACCAGGCTCACCAGATTCCCCAGGTTCACCCTGCACAGGGAAAAAAAAGGATAGAAATATTCACATTTCTGCATGAGTGCTGCAGCAAATCCTGCTTCAGGCTGGTGGTCAGGGTGTTTCACCTTCTCTCCAACTGCACCAGGATTCCCAATTCCTCCAGGAGGACCCTGTGGGCCGTCTGCTCCTGGTGGCCCAGATGGACCTCTGGGTCCTGGTGGGCCTGGTGGACCCTGAGAGAAAAGGAGGACAGATTTCAGATGGGTTTCTCAGAGCAATGCCAGTGAGGGGAAAAAAAAAAAGAAAAAAAAAAAAAAGAAATCTGGAAGGCCCTTACCATCTGCCCAACGTCACCTGTTTCTCCCTTCTCCCCTGGTGGTCCAGGCAGGCCCTGTGGAGGTTGAATTTTAGGAATTTTATTGCATCTGGTCCTGCAGAAGGATGAATTTGAGCTGTGAACATCTCAGCTCTCATCACCCTAAACCCCTCCCTGGATGTTGCAAAACTTACCTGCAAGCCCACGGGGCCGGGGGGCCCGGGGAAACCTCGGGGTCCTTCGTCACCTTTCTGACCAAAGAGGCCCTGCTGTCCTCGGGGCCCGGGCTCTCCATCAGCTCCCTGCAAGGAAAAGGGTCTGAACAACCCTGGGGTCACACAAATCCCATCCCACCACACCCTGCTGGTGTTGGGCAGCAGCAGTGCCGGGCAGGAATCGTGCCAGTGATTCCCAAGAGGGTTTTTTGGGGAAAAAAAATGGGATTTCTGCTATTAGGGGGTGATACTCACAGCTGGGCCAGGCTGACCAATAGGACCCTGGGGACCGGTGGGGCCTGGGGGACCCTGGCACAAAAAAAAGAGAAATGTCAGTGTTAGGAGCAGAGTGACAAATTCACCTGGAAAAGGTGAATTCCTTCTACACAATGTCCATTAAAAGTGCATCAATTCCCAAAAGAGAGATGGAGAACAGGGTCAGGTGTCCCTGGACACCCCAGCATTCCTCAGCCCCAGTGCCAGTGGAGAGCAGACACACCCAAACACATTTCTGCCCCAGCTCCTGTGTAACCAGTGTTCCTCAGGCTCTGGGCAGCACAACAAGGGTGTGGAACTGGAATCACCACAGGATTACCAGTTTGGGTTGGAAGGGACCTTTAAAAATCTTCTGGTCCACCCCTCTGTCATGAGCAGAGACATCTTCAACTAAATCAGACAGGGAACTTCAGCCAAAGACCCAACTTTGATGGCAACATTGCTCATGTTTCACAGATATTTCCATGCTAAGTGGGTGATGTGGAAATATCTCAGTGTTCCTGGGAGCTGAAGGCTCCCACTTGAGGCTCTCACTCTTTTTTTTTTTTACATCATGTGGGTATTTGATGAAGCAGAGATGATGAATCAACATTAGAAAACGATATAAATTTAATTTTCTATTTCCAGCAAGTCACACAACGAAGCAGGCTCAAGAGAAGCAGCTCCAGCAGAGTCCCCTGCACTCACCTGCTCCCCCTTGTCACCTTTGCTGCCCTTCTGTCCAGGCTCCCCGATCTCACCCTGCCAGGAGCAAAGGGACAACCACTTTAATTAATCCAATTAATCCCCCACCACTTCCACATCTCAACACCCCATCCATGTGTGGCTGCATCCTGATCTCAAATCCCCCACCAGATTTGGGCTGAATTATTCCAGAGATTTGGCCACCCCAGGTACAACCAAACCCTTCTCCACCCTACAATTCCAGGCCATGCAAGAAGCTGCACCTTGCAGCCCCTTTGAGCAGCCACCAGGGATTTGGAAACATCCCAGCTGATGTTTCCTGGGAATCCTGCACTCCAGAGTGGCCACATGAAAGAGGGGGCAAAGGGAATTAAGTTGGAGAGGCTGCATCTGTGGGCAGGAACCTGCCACAGGTTTGAGGGAGGCAAAGTGGATTTCAGGGAATTTCCTGGCTGGAAGAGCACAGGGAGTCCCATCTGCTGCTGCTCATCCCACGGGACTCCTTAAAAGTCCTCCAGCAGCACATCCCACCCGACTGTGGGATGCTCCACGGGGGAAACGTTGCCCAGCCCCTTGCCAGAGTGACCCCACGCAGCAGCAGCTGTCCCCACCTTGTCTCCATCCTCTCCAGGAGGTCCCACAGGACCTGCCGGGCCCGGCAGTCCCACGGGGCCCTGGATGCCATCCCGGCCAGCCGGTCCTTGGGGACCCTTCTCCCCCTGGAAGCAAAAAAGAAAAAACAGGCAGGTCACTCCCAGAGCTCGCCAACAGAGCCATTACAGCTCATTAAGGTTTTATTCAGCTGCTAATGACTCCTGGCTGGATGGGCAGGAACAGCAAAGCCGGTTCCAGCTGATGTTTCATCTGTGCTCCTTGTCTGAAACAAAACTTCTGTCTTGAGGGATAATGAAAAGAGCAAACAAATGTAAACAGTGAATACCCAGATCGCAGCTGCAATTTCAGTGCTACAGCAACGTAACCTGATTTAATCTGAACCCTCTGCCATCGCTGTCTGGATGACAAACAGGACCCCAAGTAATTTTTACTCCCACGAGCCGTTTTTTGCTGATTCTGGTCCTGGCTGCCCCAGCAGTCACTGCTGCTCCCTCCCTGGCTGACCCCCAACTCAGGGGGGTTCTCAGGAGGCCCATCCTGAGATTCTGGACAAATAAAACTACCTGAAGTGAATAAACCAATCTCTGCATCAACATCTACTTGTACTCCTTCAAGCAACAGCCTTCAATCAAATTTGTTTGTTTACAGGAACTGAACAGTGAATATTTTCCACTTTCCTCGCCCGTGATTGAATTGCATCCGAATCCTGGGCGCTCTCCTCTAAATAAATTAGATGCCACATAAATTGCCTATTCATCCCTGCCCTGACTGACACATCAGTGTAGGTACTCAGCACGACAGATGTTCCTGAAACTGAATCACCAGGAAATTCTCGCCTCTGGATTCGCCGCTGGAATTTCTAACAAACCACTTCCGATATCAATCCACCAGCACCAGAGCAGCCTGACATCACCAAAGCCACCTCTGGCTCATTTTGCCGATGGGGCTGGCTCAGCTCTCTGCCCACAGGCCTGGCCTTTGGCTGTTTGTCACCAGGGGGTGACACAGGCTGTGTCACCTTTTCAGCCCCCAGCCCTTCTCGTTGCCTGAGGACACCTCGGTCCCTGGGGTCACAGCCATGCCTGAGAGCAGGGGTGTCACCAACAGGTGACATTCAGTGGTTTGGTGTGCTCAAAATGAGAAAAATTCCTCTGTAATTGAACTCCTTCCTAACTGAATTCCTTATTTTTTATGATTTAAATCTGCCCAAGGACTGGTCCCACTCTCAGCTCCCTACTTCACACACCTCAGGCTGTGACACAAATCTCCATCTTCCTGCTGGTACTTACTGGAGCTCCCTTTTCACCTGCAGGTCCTGGAGGGCCCTGAGGGCCAGGTCTCCCTGGCAATCCTATGGGGCCAGCTGATCCTGCAGGGCCACGCTCCCCAGGAGAGCCCTGTTGGGAGGAGGAGGAGGAGGAGAGGAGCATTAATTGCAGTATCCAGCTTCACCCATGCCCAGACAGAAAAATCCAAGCCCTTCATCCACGTTTGTGAACATTTGGTGGGATAACTGCCACGTGAAGAGTTGGTACCACCAGCCTAAGGGACCCTGCAGGTTTGTTTTGTTGAAATCAAACCCCTGGGAGGGCTGGATTTCCCTCTGGATGGTGCAGAGAGCTCAGTTCCTGGGGACACATAAACAGCCTGGAACAAGAGCATGAGCCACTTCACAGCCAGCAGGGAGGGTTGGATGATGAATGTTTCCTTCCAGGAGGGTGGCTCTGAGCAGGGATCTCAACTGGAGACAACTTCCAGAGGGAAAGCAGGTGGATTAGAAGCAAAACCCTGGATGTCCTGAAGCCCTGCAGTTCCCTCAGCCCGTCCCGTACGTCCACAGCTGACCCCACAAAATGACTGAGTTGTTCCACGTGTGGCTTGTGGAGGAACATCCAGGGATGTTCAGGAGAACGGGGATAAAGCCTGGAGCTGTGACTAACCCTCTGCCAAGCTGGGAAATGGTGGTGCCTGCAGGGCAGGGATACTCACAGCTGGGCCTGGAGGGCCTGGGGGACCTTCGTTGCCTTTCAGCCCTGGAGAGCCCTGCAGGAAGGAAACCAGAGTCATTTGGGGAGGTGGACAAGTGGAGCATTGAGGATTTTCCAGCTGGAGGGGCCTTTACTCACAATGGGGCCGGGGAGGCCTCGTTCCCCAGGGAATCCTCTCAGTCCGGGGGGACCATCCTTCCCTGGGAGGCCAGCGGGGCCAGGATCCCCCTGCAAGGACAGGGATAAGGACACATCACAGGGAGGCCCAGCTCATCTCCTCAGCCTCCAGCTGCCGTGAGGCAGAAAGCTCCATTTCCTTTCTGAATCTCCAGGAAGGGAGGAATTTCTTTCCTCTCCATCTCCAGGAAGGGACAGGCAGAAAAGAGGGTGAATTCCTGTCCCTACCTTGGTGCCTTCTTTTCCAGTGAGGCCAGGAAGGCCTTGTTCCCCTGGGGGCCCTGGAGGGCCTGGATGGCCCCGCTCGCCCATGGGGCCAGTCTCACCAGTTGGACCCTGGGAAAAAAACAAACAAAAAACCAAAAAAAACCAGTCAGAGAAAATGGGGTGGGCATTGGCAAAACAACTGAGGGAGGAAAAAGTGCAGGATGTCAGTTTAGTCCTTGCTGGAACCCTGGTCACTCAGAATTCTGGACTTTCTTGGGCTTTTTGACAGCCACCGACCTCCATGAAAAAACTGCATTTGACCTGAGGCCGTGGAAAAGCCTTCCAAAATTGAGTGTCAGCACTGGGATTGTGGGTGTGGAGTTTGAATAGAAGTGTGTGATATCACAGGGTGGAAAACTTAAAGGGTTTAGAATATAGTAATATATATATAAAGCCAGATGGAGGTTTTAGGGCATAGGCTGAGTCCTTCTTTTTCACCTTCTTCATGGGTCTGGGTGGTGTTTTGTAATTGGGTAGAAAAGTCCACATTGTGGGCCATGGGTGGTTGGTTATTGGGTTAAAAGTAAAGTAATTTAGATGACATTTCTTAATTGGACAGTCTTAAAAGACCTTGTAGAGAGAAAGATAGGCTCCATTTTTCAATTTGTTAGCTCGAAGTGCTGTAGAACTCACTGTTTGTGAGACTGTAACATAGATAAGAATTAATAAACATCTGAGTCCGAACAAGAAACACCATCTCGAGCATTTAATCCTGACCCTGGCAAAAAGAAGATTAAAACCCAACAGTCCTTTGGGCTGTAACTGAATGGAAGAGGCGCCTTTCAGTGCCACCAGCAATCCCTGGAGAGATTCCCCCTCTGGCATCACACCTCGTTCTGGAAGTGGCCAACATCACCCTGGGCAGGCTGGGAACCTCTGGAGCCAGAGCGAATTTCACCCAAACGAGATGATAAAACCACAACTGTGATGCTCAGCTTTTCCTTTCTAATTGAAAACTTCCTAAGCACTCTCCAACCCTGCTGATTCCTGCTCGGATGGGGCATAAATAATGCATGAGGCTCGTACTCCCTGGCAATTAGCGGCTGCCTCTGTGCCCTCCGAGGGCACTCAGGGTGACAAGTGTCACGCAGGGCTCCCCAGAGACCCGGGTTTTTTTAGGAGGACGAAAGCCACTGTGCACAAAACCACCGCGTCCCTGTCCCTCGGTGGCTTTGGGGACAGGGCTGTAACTCATGTCTTGCTGCAGGGAGGGCACTTAGAGCACGCAGAGCTCACTCAGCAGCCACAGATCACAGCAACTACGCCCAGCAGAGCCCCACCGAAATTGCCACCGAGCCTAATTTGCACTTGAGAAGACAAACACGGCCGTCGGGGAATTGCCCCTAATCAGGGAATTTACAAACCGGGGACTTTACGCTGTCATTAAGGAGGACAAATTAATTACTTTCTAATTAAAGAGCTGCTCCCCAGCAGCTCAGGGAGGAAGGTTGGACCCGCAGCCGGTCCTGCTCAGTGCAGGCTCACTGAGAGCTGTGCTCGTGCTTGTTCCCACACTGGTGACTGCAAGAAAAGCACGAACTTGCTCATGCATGCATGAACAGCTCATGGTGAGCGCAAGAACAGCAGAACCTGGCAGCACCTGGGATGAAAGAGGGATGATTTTCCTCACAGTGACATGGAGGAGCACTCCAGCATCTCGTTTGCTCTGCCCTGAGCACTAGCAGCTGCACGGCCCTTGGAGATCTCCTGTAACTCCCTGTTTGCTTATGATCCTTGAGCTGGGTTGTGTTTTCCAGCTGGGTTGTGGTTTTTAGCTGCTTTGTGGGTTTTTTTTAGCTGGTTTCTCACCCCACACTGGTTTTACATCAGGGTGGCTGTGCTGAGTTCACAGGAACCAGCTCCTTTACCTTTGTCTAAACCCCATCCCAACCCCTCAGCAAGGTGACCTGGGGCCATGGGGGGATTCCACACCTGTCTCAGGAATTTCTAAGCCCCCTGACAAGAGAAAGGAGTCCCTGCTGCACAAGCAGCTCCAAGACCAGTTGCAGAGGTGAGTTTTTGCCTCTTACCTGAGGGCCTACGACACCTGGGGGACCTGGCGGGCCAGTCTTGCCTTGGAAACCCTGTCAGAGAAAGGGAAAAGACAGAGAGGTGACACTTCTGCCAAGGACTCCTCCTGTGAGGGTCACACTGCCACCAGCTGTTCCTCCTCTGGTGAAAACCCCGACCAGGGTGGGCACCAGAAGGAAAAGGAAATAAGAAATTGAACAGAAAGTGGGGAAAATGTCTTTGTACATCTATAAAGGGTGAAAGAGAGGAAGAAGAAGGGATTCTCAAAGCTCAGCCCTGCTGTTCGGACAGAGCTGTTGTGGTTTGGCCATATATATATATATATACATATAAAAATCTGTTACTGCTCATAAAACCATAGAGGAAAAGGCAATTAAAAATGCCATTAATGGCTATTAAATGGCTGTTAAAAATCAGTGTGAATTTCTTCATGCTGAGCAACCCTTAAAAGCTATTTCCCTTATCCTGCTGCCCATTCTGGTGCTGGTTTAGGCTGGGCTCTGTCTCAGCTCAGCTCCCAGAAGCTCAGGGGCAGCACCACAACCCTTGGGGGCTGAGTGAAGCTTTATCTCCTCCATCAACATTTGCTGAAAGGAGCCACAGCCGTGTTTATCTCCAAAGGCTGACGGGCAGGGGAGTCTCCATGACAGCTCCTTCCAATGGCATTTTGAAGAGTGACAACGAGGAACTCTCGCCACTGCAATTGTTTGGCTCTCCCAGGCTACTCCTTAAAAAGCACATTAATTATGGTTGTTACTCCAGCCTGCTGACAAGCTTGAGGAATGGCATTTAGGGCACACGGGCTCTTTTCCCGTCGCCACAAAAAGAGGATCAGATAAATCCCATGCCAACGCCAGCCTGTCATGCTTAAATAACTCCTCCATGCTATTCTGGCTGCCTGCAGATCAGAAAATATCCTGTCACTGATGGGGAAATGGCAAAATATCCTTGGGAAATGAAGGTACAATTTAAACTCTTATCACGGACAAATATTTAGACCATTTCTGTGCAGGACTTTCCTTATTAACCTGAAGAAAGGGGTTTTCTTCTGTACACTTTGAGCCTCGGGCACAGAGGTTTTAGAATCTGTCACTTTTTTTTTTTTTTAGAGCCAATCTTTGCAAATCTAATATGGCCAAATATCTCAGCGTGTCTGTTTGCTGCCGAATGGGAACTTAAATAAAGGGAAGTGTTTGACAGAGAGATTTAAATCTTGCACAAAGACACACTGCACTGACCAGGCTACTGAGGCAGAAAGAGCATTGAATTCATTTTTATGCTTCTCTCTTTGCTTTTTGGCACTGTGAGGGGAAAAGGGGACAAAAAAAAAGGGACTTCTGCTGCCTGGGTGTGCAGGGGAAAGTGATCTCTGCAAGGCTGATGGCACAGGTTGACAGAGATTCTGTTTCCTGGGAAAGGCAAATTAAGGAAAGCTATTAGGGAGAGCTTTCAGACCCCAAAATAATTAAAAGAACATTCTCCACTCATTGCTGCAGACTTGGAGGTTGATGCTTTTGATTCCAGTCTCAGCAGCTGATGACAGCAGATGCTGTCAAAGTTCTCATTGCTCTCTGCACCTTGGCTGGAGGTGCCCTTGGATGTCATGGAAAACTCAAGGAAGGCTCAATGTCAGTCAGGCTCTGGCAGGTGAAAACTCTTCACCTTTAAATTAATCCCGACCTGAGGACTTGGCTCAGAACCACCTCCAAGCCCTTGTTTTAAAATCAGTCTTATGGCGTGTAAATAAATATCTGGTGCTGAGCAGTGTTTGCACTGCCTTGCTTAGCAAATGCCAGATAAGTTAATTAAATTGTGTGATAAGTTGAGGGGAAAAAATGCACGATGTGCAAACCCTTTTTAATGCTCATTTGCTGAGGAAGGCAGTGAGGGAAAAATGGGCTCCTTCCTCCTTCCCATAGCCCACCCTGAGCAGCTGCAGTGACACAGCCCCCAGGGAATCCAAACAATCCCAACATGGATTGCATCTTCATCTCCCCAGCAGCACAGGAGGGTTTAGAGAAACCAAAATGAGGCTCTGGAGTGATGAGCAGCCCGAGATTTTTTGGCTACTTACAGTTTCTCCTCTCTGTCCAGGGTGCCCGGGCAGTCCATCCTTCCCAGGAGGACCCTGTGGCAAGAAAAAAGAGGGAGAAGCAGCATCACCAAGAGCTCAGTAATAAAACTGTGACAGAGACTGAATCACCCCTGCTGGCCCCAGTCCCCAGCTATTTCCCAGGGAAATGGAGGTGCAGAACCCTGAAAGCTGCACCCCTTTCCCACACAGCTCCCAAAGGGTTTATCCTACAGGAGCTGCTCACCACACTGAGGAAATCACTCCCAAACCATTCCTGAGTTCCCCCCTCAGTGCACAACAACTGCAGAGACAGCAGTGCTGTGCTGTCCTCCACGTCCACAGAGGGAAAATAAAGCACAGAACGACCACGAAAGATCCCAGAGATCCTGAGTCAGTAGGAAATGAACGTTTATAATCAGCTGCAATTGACTTGGCTATTTAAAATCTGAAACCATCGGGGTTGTTATCAGTGTGTGTCAGTAATGCCTTTTATTGGGAACTTGTCAGGGAATCAGCTCAGGCTGGGTGGGAAGGACTGGATTATTCTTCTGGATATCCCAGGAATTGAGTTACTTACAGGGGGGCCTTTTGGTCCAGGAAATCCAGTTGGTCCTTGAGGCCCTGGTGGTCCCTGGGATGAGAGACAAGACAGAGAAGTTGGTTAAGGAACCTGGAATGCTTGATGTGAAATGTTATACCTCCATGTGAGCAGCAGGTAAGCACAAAGATCTGGAAAGCCAAATGCTGGGTGACTGTGTAGAAAAATTACAAACAGAACAAAGTCTAGTGGGGGGAAAAAAGCAGAAACTGAGGGTAAAATCACGAAAGTCCTGTTTCAGGATTTCCCACCTGACTGTGGTCTGGAGAAAGCAGCAGAAGGTTCTAGAGAACCACATCCTCCAGAAAGTGCCTGAAATTCTGGCTGCCTGCAGCCACCCAGGGGTGACTTCTCCCTTCTCCCATGAGTGATGCTTCCACAGGACACCCAAAATCCCACCTGAGCCTGTCCTGGAAAGCTCAGACACAACCAAAGGGCTGGAGGTGGCTTGGGGGACCTCTCACCACACCAGCACGTTTCACCTTGGAGTTCTAACCAGAATTTTCTTTTTGCTCAGCTGCATCCTGGCTCCTCTCTGCTAACAGGGCACCCAGGAGGATCCTCCTTGCCAAAAAAACCCTTCAGCCCTGCCACCCCATCTCCTCTGAGGTGAGCCCTGCTTCACCCCTCAGCCCATCTTACCCTTTCTCCAGGAGGACCAGGGGGGCCATCACCACCAGAGTTGCCCTTTTAGGAAGAAGGAAAACATGAGAACATTTAAAAAAAAAAAAGATCCCCCAAATCAGCATCACAGCTTCTGTGCGCAAAAGTTTCAGATGGCACCGAGCCCACGGTGACACCACACCCCAGCAACTCCCCCAGGCCTCTCTAATAATAATTCTGTGGCAGGAGCAGCAGCCAGTGACAAATGAGCAGCTGCTTGTCCCCCCCCATATCACTTCATAAAAATCCAGGGGAGATTGGGCTATTTCCATCACACTGTGGCCTCCCTCAGAGAGATAAATGCCACCTCGAGGAGGAGGGATTTGTCCCAAATTCATGCCAACACAAACAGAGATTTGTTTTCAGAGCTGGCAGCACAGTGGTGACAATGCCTCACAACAAAAGCTTCGCTTCCTTCAAGCCTGGTGATCAAGGCTCAGGTAATCAGTCAGTGCCTCTGGGTTGGCTGGGAGAAAAATCCCAAATTTTGCCTGGTGGCCAATCCTGGCTCAGCAGTGGGAAGGCAAAAATGGCTCAGCCAAGTTCTGGAGACCAACAGCACCACATCCCCTCACCCTGAGGGCTCAAAGGGGGTTTGAACTCTGTTTCAATCCCAAAAACGAGGGCTTGGGGGAGGTTTAGGGGCTGTGCTGATGTTGGGGTTGTGATGGAAAGTCCTGCTGGCTCCTGGGCCAACACATTCACAGAACATTTACATTTACAACATTTACAACATTCACATTTCCAGAACCTGGGCACGTATTTTACAGTTGGGTTTGACCCCTTGAGCTGGGAATGAACCCCAGGAGAGCTCAGCTTTCCACATCCAATGGAAAAGGAAAGGAAGGGGATGGAGGGTGATGAACCAGATGCTCTCTACACCAGCACTGGTCAGGACACGACCCCAAAGGCTCCCCCAAGCCTTACCTTCGGGCCAGGTTTTCCAGTGCTTCCCCTGGGGCCTCTTTCCCCACGTGGACCCTTGAAAAGACACAAAAAGGTGACATTTGAGGCCTTTCTGCTGCCCCAAGCACCTGAGCTACGTGGGGTCAACAGATCATCCCAGCAAGGGGTGACAGGAAAGTCACCAGAAACATTTAAACCACGTTCAGTGACGAGACCCAGCCCCAAATCTGCTCAACCCTGGCTCAGCTGCAGGTGCTGAAGGCCAGATCCCCCCCAAGTGAGGACACAAAGCACATCCCAGTTTCCCTTTTGGCCAGGATTTGAGGTTTGGGAAGGCACAAGGATGAAGAAGTGGCTGGTTACCGTGGGACCACGCTGCCCCCTCGGACCTGGTTTGCCAGGAGTGCCCTGGAATGGAAAAGGAGAAGGATTAGGAGCCAGCACCACAGCAGAGCCTGGCATACACACAGACTGCCTCAGAACCTCTCTGCTTCTCATCTGCCATAAAAAGTCAGCAGCAGGTTCACTTCCATCTCCTGATTCTTGTATTTATTTGAATTTACAGCACTTGGGCAGGTCTGGGTGGTGATCCCAACGCCCAGACAACATCTGCTCTCTGAGGGAATGAACCTCTCCAGCAGCAGCATCCAAAGTCCTTTAAAACCCCAAAATGCTTTCGAAGACGAGGCCACCCCCTCAGACCATGCAGTACCCCAAAAACCCAGCCAAAAACTCTTCAGCTCTGCCACCCCAACACCTGTAATCCCGTTTTTCTCTACTGATCCCTGCTCCTGACGTGGGGCAGGGTGCTGGCCCCGCTGCTCCCACGGGCTGCTGAGGGGTTTGGGAGGTGTGAGGGCAGATTCCTGCTGGGAGCAGCTCCTCCCTGCACCACAGGCCAGTTCAGCTGCCCTAGATATTTAAAAATCTTCCCTAACTCGGAGCTAAAGGAGGAATTCCAGGTGTAACAGTGTGTCTTTTTCTGGGTGCAGCTAAGGCCTTTCTAGATCCCAGCAGCCTCTCCCATGGAGAAACTGCTCGAGAAGGATTCAGGCAGGAATTCAAGCTCACACAGCCACACACGGTACAGGCTGGCTCAGCAGAGAGGCACAAGGCTCCCAGCCCCAGAGCAATTCCAGCAAG
>VXBB01018029.1:29925-76474 GCA_013399915.1 Illadopsis cleaveri | reverse complement strand
TATATATATACACACACGTAGTCTGGAAAATAATTGAGCATGAAAAAGATTGAGGATTCCTAACTCTCTTTAAACAGACTGCTGCTCTTCTGTGAAGAAACTGAAAAGTCTCAATGACTCCAGCCTGTTTCCATGGGAAGTAATGTTTTGTATCTTCAAATCACATTGTATGTCTTTACAAAGCATTTTTAAGGCACCAAAACCTAAAAATAAATCCTGAAGCTAATTGCTAAAATCCGAATAGCAACTTGGAATGACCTATGGTCTGGAAAAACACATAGATATATGTGACATAAAATGTATTTTTGGTTTATGTACTTGCACACAACACTCCCATCAAGACAATCCCAATTCTTTTGCACAAGTTCAGGTGTTTCTGTGTGTGTAACCCTCACAGAACAAGATAAATATTCACTAAATAAAGTCTTGTTATATTTATGCAGCCAAAGATTCATTTCTATCATTTTCATTCTGTGATTACTTATCTATCCCAAGATTTTTTTTGTATCAAAATTTTCTGTTCCTCACTACAACAGCAAGTTATCTGCCACACTCACAACGAATCATATCTGTTTTTGTGGTCATGCATCAGTGTTATTCTAACTCTTTAAAGTTAGTTTAGATCCCCAGATGGTTTTTAAATGTTCCATTACCTAGGGATTCTAATGCAGTTTCCTGTAAGCATTTCAAGGGAAAAAAAAAAAAAAAAAGAAGAAAAAAAAAGAAAAAATAAATTTATTCCATTACAGCCTCCTCTGTTGTTTCAATGCTCACGTGTGGTAAAAATGTTTGGAAGGCAGATCTAAAAGAGGCTGCATTGTGGCACTGCCAGGGCAGAGACATGAGGTGAGGGTATGCAGGATGCACTGATCCCACAACACTGCCCTTTTCTTTCTCCTGTCAGAGCCCAAAAAAAACCAAGTCAGACATTCTCAAAGAGGTATTAAATGAAAGCAATGTGCAAATAAAAATTTTGGTATAATAAAAATTAAAATGACAACTGCACATTTCTTCCTCATACAGTTTCAGCCACAGTGGCTTTTCTGATGAATACTGTTATGTATCCACTGCAATGTTTAAAAGATCTTCATTAACCCCAGTCTAAAAAGAATACGTATTTTCTTTATCAAAAAGAAAACAAGTTGACCAAAAATGCATAGAGTAACTTTTGGGAAAAAAGAATGATTAAAACCCACAGAGTAAAATATGTGACTGGATAAACTAACCATGAAGCAAAGGAAGTATTTGGAGGGACACCTCTGAACCTCTCCTACTGACACTATTTTGCTGTGTGAGAATGACTGTTAATTAGAGCAAGGAGTAAACACTGAGTGAGCAACACTTGGATCAAAATTTCCCCTCACAGTGGGGAGGAGCAGTGGCTGGGACACTCACCTGGGCCGTTCTCCTGTGGATACCAAAACCTGGCAGCACTGACAAGGAGAGCTGCGCCTCAGAATCACATCACCCCACCATGTGGGGGCTTCCCAAAGGAGGGAGGAAAGGCAGATCTGAAGAACTGACAGAACTGGGGCTGCCTACACCTTGGGGGACACCCCCACCTCTAAGCTCTTGAGCAAAAAGCTGAGCCCAATGATGCCATCTCCTAATTCTGCATTTAATTAGCTCCAACCACCCAAGATCTTTGAGTAATCTCCTTGAACATTTTAGGGGAAACTGAACCCACAGAGCTTGGCTAACTCTTGCAGGCCAAAAATATCAATCCATTTCACAGGTCTAATTGGCATAAGTTATTCCTGCTGGGTGTCTGGGGGATTGGATGGGTGCCAATTCCTCTTGAAGTTTTTTTACTGATTTGATGTGTTAGAACCTTTTATCATACTAATTATTTATGCCATCAGTTGGAGGAAAAAAAATAATTGTAAGTAAATGCTTGCTGACTATTGAGACAATTAAAAAAAACCCAACAAACTCAATAAGCTTGGATCCAGACAAAAAAACCCCAATCTATCTTCAAAGTCTTCTACATATTTATTAGTGTGCTCAGAAAATTATTTTGTACAAACTACTGGTGCGCTTCTTTAATTAGATAAAAATATATGTCACCAGGAGTTTGCACCCTCCCAGCTCCTTAATTCTGCTTAAAGAGAACAAAACAACAAATCCATCTGGAATGCTCTTCCCGTCACTAATAACATAAACCATGTTTGTTAGCTGACTTAAATAGGGAAATAAAAAGCAGATCTTACACACAAACACAGCCTGTGTAAACTCCTGCCTGTAGGCAGCACATCCATGGGAATGTTTGAAAAAAGATCCACTACCTATGTTTTTCTAATTAATTGGTGATAAATTGAAAACCAAAGGCAGCATGTTTAACAAAAAGGGAAAAGCTCTAATTAATGCTGACATAATTAGAGCTTCATGGCCTTATATGACTTAAATTATTGACCAAGAAGAGAATTTTCAAACCTGCTCATTACTTATGAGGAGGTTTTTTTCATGTTTCTTATTCCCATCAAATGACTTTTGAGGTGTTTTTTATTTTGGGAAAAACAGATGATCTGAGATGCTTAAATGCAGACTTGTCGAGCCA
Source organism: Illadopsis cleaveri (assembly GCA_013399915.1). Classification (NCBI taxonomy): domain Eukaryota; kingdom Metazoa; phylum Chordata; class Aves; order Passeriformes; family Timaliidae; genus Illadopsis; species Illadopsis cleaveri. The sequence goes on along the minus strand of VXBB01018029.1, from coordinate 73,917 downwards.
GATAAAAACTGCAAGTCAAAAGAGAGCATCATTCTTTAGTGTTTTGACAGGCAAAATAGTTTCAGATAAAAAATAAATGGCACAAGTAACTTTTTGGTGGAGTGTTGGGAAAATAGGGGAAAAGGTCTTTCCAATTAAACATAACAAAACCCATCAGCTGAATAACAATGTCACTGGATATACAGAGAGTGCATCTCATTACATGCAAATTCAAACTTGAAGAGGAACAGTCAAAACCAGCCAAGTGCTCAGTTCTTCTTCTTTCCTACAATGAAAATTCCACCAAAATACTTCGGACCTTAATTTTGGAGATAAGATTTCGAACACAGCATTCCTACTCCCAGGGGGAGGGCCATTTTTAGGGGGGTGAACTGTGCAGGGCCAGGAGTTGGACTTGACCTTGTGGGTCCCTTCCAACCTAGGATATTCTGTGATTCTGTGAACAGGAGCATGGACTGAAACAGTGCAGGAGAATGGTTAATTTGAAAATTAAATTCCCACATTCAAAACAGGCAAAACTATTTCTTTCCCTGCACAGTGGATGAGAATAATGTATGAGAGAGGTGCCTTTATACCAATCTTCCAGCTGAGAGGGACGTCAATGCACAGCCAACTGTGACAGTTCCTTTTGCACAGAACAGCAAAAATCTTTTGGTATAGGACATCAGCTGTTTTCTCCCCTTAGTTAAGAATTCTTTTGAGGGAGAGACAACTTAATTTGTTTCTTCAAATAAATTTTTGACTTCATATGATCTAAGCAGAAATTCTATTTTGTCTGTAAGTGAATAATAACTTGACAAAAATCAACTAAGTGGTACAAAGACAAAAATCAAGTGGTACAAACCCACACACACCTCAGTAAGGAGACAAGGATGTTTCCAAAGTTTGAAGTTTTTAAAACTCATTTTAATTATATTGTTAAGTCTAAACCTCCTTGTTGCTAGGGAATCCATAACTTTTCCTCTCTGAGTCTACAGCAACAAACAACTTTGTCTCTGTACTGATATGAATTAGTTATGCTATTGCACATTAATGCTGCAGAAAAATGAAGCTATTGACAATCAAAAGCTGACAGTGCTGACAATTTAAAAACTGCAGGGTTAATTTCAGATTAATGCAAAACAAATCCTATTTACCAAATAAAAACTTCAGACTTTTAAACCAAATAATGTGGGCTTGAGGTTTTGTTTGTTTGTTCTCTGTTTTATTTAGGGTTGTTTTTCTCAAAGAGCAAACAATGATAGTCTGAGTAAGAAATGTTCTAAGTAATACCTAAATAAATATTCAGACTGAAAACTTTCTTCAACACTGCAGTAAAAAACTGTATGAAACAAAGTGACTGAAGAGAAGTGGGGATATTTCTGCTCTTTCGTGTTTGCTTTTGCCCTATTTCTCCTCAGATTTTCAGGGTAGGCTTAAACCTTGGTGAGCAAAAAGATAATCCAAACAAAGAATGTAATTTTTAACACTGTTGAGTTATTCTGTGGAGCAGTGCTGACTGCAGTATCTTAACATCTCTTAGAATTGTGGCCTTCAAACAAGACACTGTCAGGGTTCATCAGTTTTCATTTGTTTCTATAATACTTGTTTCTGAAGAAAAATGCACAAACTATTGGTATTTGCTGTCTCTAAGTGAGTAGTTGGGATGAACTGTTAAGGAATGGTCAGGGTGTGCTCTTAAGGAATGGTCCTCGTGTAGGACCTCATCCTTGCTCTGGTTTCCTTTTCTCCTGGTGAGCATGGCTTTATCCCTTGAGAGCACGATGGAATTTGATTTCTTCTACAGCCTTTGAGGGCATCAGGGCCTCACTCAGATTTCCTGCCAGGCTGCCCAGTTCCAGACCAGGGAATTATGCACCAGGCCATGCTCGTTGGGATGTTTAGGGTCCTCAGTACTTTTCCTAGACCCTGGATCTGGCAGCAGCATTGGGATGACAGCAACTCTGCCAGGAGTTTCCCTGCCTGGGGATCTCCAGAGGGTTTGAAAGGACAGGGTGGAGCCTGGCAGTCAATGCTGTGATGCCCTTTGTGACAGGCTGGAGTGGCTCCTAAGAAGTAATCAGCTCTAATTAAGGAGCTTCCCCATGTTTTTCCAAAACCTGACCCTTGGCCAAGGTGAGAACACCTTTAACCAACTGCTTCACTCATTCAGAAATTTTCCGTAGCACCAGCTCAGTGCAGGCTGCAGGAAGCCTGAATGGCAAAGGTTCTTGAACCTGAGGGCACCTTAAAAACCACTCAGAAAGAGCCAATTCTCTGAGGCTCATAGTGTCACTCTCAGACTATCACAGCTCAGAGGGCTTGGTGCTCAGGATTTTATAATGAGATTTTTTTTCCCATACAAACCCACACTAGATTTTCCTCTACTAAGGTCCTTTGGGAACAGCTAGTGCAAAGTTAGTCCTCCTGCAAGATATGAAAGTTAATCCAAGCATTCCCATGTCCTGTAGGAGGCTGATTCAGCCCACTGAGACAGCTTCTCCTTGCCTCTGCATATTCCAGTTTGAACACCAAGAAAGGGGCTGAGTAGGGTGGCTCTCGGGTGATGTCTGGCTCAAAGTGCTCAAGAACAACAGGAAGCCAGAAAAAGGATTCTCCAGATGTGCAAAGACTAATTTCTACTGCCTGTTGATTGCTGTGTTCTTCCTACCATCCTGTCAGCACAATATTCCCTGGGCTTGGGTTTTGACTGTCTGTGGAGAAAGCACACTCCCAGGTTCTACACAAAAATTGTGTGTATTTTCTGCACACTCTCTCGCTGACCTTGATCTCTTTATTCTCACCATACAGGCAGGCAGCTGTAATTATTGCTTTATGTGCCTGATACACTTCATCTGAGATAATGCATTTCAGCTGGAGGCTGATTTGACAAAGGGAATCCGGAAAAACAGATTTGTTTACACTGTCGGGCTGGCAGCACGTGGATTGCTTGNGTTTGCACAGGAAGTTAAAAATCAGTTACATAAATTTGCTGGTGAAGAAACTGAACAGACTTGCCACTTCGACTTTTTTTTAAAAAAAAAAAAAAAAAAAAGCACTCTGTGAAGTGGTTTCCAAAGTGCTGCTATCAAGATTCAAAAAGTTAGTCTTTTTCACCATTGAAAAATGTGGCATTTATAGCTCACTTGCTGAATATTTTTTGGTTTGTTGTTTTTTTTTTCCTTGTGTGAGTAGCTCTCAGCACATTGTAAAAGGAAAACTTGAAACGTCCATTAAAAATAATTGAAGCTGGGGGAAAAAAAAAAAGTGAACAGATAAAATTACTAGTTTTTCACTTTCATAGGAAAAGGCCAAGAAGGACATTGCATAACAAAAGCCAGAGGAAACTTTTTAAACATAAAACTTCTCAAGAGTTTAGGGCAAGTGTCCTGCAGTTCAGTAACTAATTAGATGTAATGCACAAACACCTTTAGTCTGGAGCAAATGCAGTGAGATTCTGTGCTCCAAGTCAGTTTTCCTTGGGATTTTTATTACTAATCTATATACCAAAGAAATGGATAATATTGACTATTAGTTCAATTGCACTGCTGACTCTCTGCCTTCAGATTATTTTACTTCAAATTTTTTCCTTAGTCTGTAAATTCAATTACCAAACAATGACCTCTTCTGCATCACTTCTTTGTCCTTTGCATACAGAGTTTCACATGTACAATGTACAATCCTTCTCGTTTCATACACCTAATCTCACTCCTCCCTTTAATGGCCAGTGTTGTGGTTTTGTCAATTTGCAACTCATAGTAGCTGCTGCAAGATCTGTAGGACAAGAGTGGCCTTAAAATGCAGCAGGTTCAGCTCAGGAAAAGCTTCATGAAGATAGGGCCAGCAAAGCCCTGGGAGAGACTCTCCAGAAGGCTTAGTTGGAGACGTTCAGGGACAGATCAAAAAGGCCCTGTGATGAGAGAGGATCCCCTCTGGGATTGCCTGGTGCTTGTTCTGTTCTTGTTCAGTGATTTCCTAGGAAAACTCCCCTGTTTATGCCAACAGAATATGGAGTTACCTCAGGACTGACACAAGTGTGATATCCTCACATTGTTCCTCCTGTCCCAAGGAATGAGAACTTCCTCCTCCACTTGCCATGACTGGCCTCCATGAAACTGTCTGACCCCAAATGCCAACTCCTCCCCATCCCTGCCTCTACAGATGAATCCCTTTCCATCCACACCTTCCTCCAGGCACATCTGCCCCTGTCTCAGGCAGCCTCTGACTGTTCTTTCTCCTCAGCCCCATAAACTCCCTTTTAAATGCTCCCCCACAGCTTTTCTGGACTTTTCTCTGCTACTTATTTCAAAACAAATATCCACAAATGTATCTTACTCTTATGAAATGTGTGTGTTAGTAAATAGATATTTATGCTATAAATATAAAATAAAAAATACATCTTCTACTACTTCAATGAGAATACATTCTAAAAATATATACTTTTCCAAAAATGTGTTCTGCAGTAAAAATTCACAGGAGAAATAGGAAACACCAGCTGAGTTGTTTGCTAGGTGTTTTAGGCAGCAAATGCAGTCAAGAGTCAGGTGTGCTCCCAAGTATTTCTGTTTACCTTCTCTCTCTCAGTTCACTGGTTTCACAGATGAGAAATTGCCTTTTAGTGTATTTGAGGGGCTTAAGAAGGCTTGGAAAGAGAAATTAGCCTGAGGACCCTTAGAGATGCATTTTGACTTATTTTGTATTTAGCAAATTAGTAAAGAAAAAAGAGAATTAAACATACTACTGAGGTTTAGGAAGTGGAAAGAAGCCAAACTGAATGAAAGAAATAACAAATGTGAGACAGAGAAGCTGAAATGAGAAGAATCCTCATCAGGGTGAATTCAGTAATGAATTCAGTTCAGTTCAAACACCAGTCTTTATAACTCTGCCCTGATGGCACCTCAGACTGGTTTGATCATCAAAGGATGCAAAAACTGCCCCAGCACCACGGTAGTACAGAAAACAAACTAGTCAGAGAGCACTATCAGGAAAAGAGTAATCCCTAGTCCTTGACTGCCCACTCCCTGTTGATAATCCTGTGGGAAGGGAGGCTCCAAGCAGAGCCACAGTGTCCCTGCCATGACACCCACATCGCCCAAGCAGCTCCTGTCCTGTCCAGCTCTCCAGACTCTCCTGGTGTTTAATCCCCTGACAGGCTGCACCAGAGTGGAGAGATTTCAAACTGCAGCCCAAGCAGGATTTTGTGTTTATCAGGGCACAGCCTCCCAACTGACAGTGTCCTTTGGCTGGTTTGCTTGCTCTGGGAAACCTCTTGTGCCCAGCTGCCACTTCAGAGCCTTTTGTTTATTGGGAGCAACAAAATGCCGGGATGCTACCGGCTTCCCTTGCGAGTTTTGCTCCTGGGAAAGCTCCTGATCAACAAGTAGCAGTTTGGACACAAATCTCTGCAGCTGAAGCATTGATCTGGCAGGACCTGTTGCAGGCTCAGGAGCACAATCTCAAGCTGTCACAAATGTGACCCCCTTGCAATTCCTTCTGCTGTTCACAAGGTTTATTCGACAATGTGAAAATGCACTCCTCCGTGGTAGTGAAAGGCACTGCTTCATTATCCCACATAAACTGGCATAAAATAGACTAATCTTTTATGGTTGTGTCACAGTGAAACCTGTGCTTGGCTAAGGGTGTGAAATGTAAATATAAGGAAAAGCTGCATGACACTGAGAGATGCAACTGAAGGGAATCTGTTGGCAGTGGTCAATAACACCCTTGAGAAACAGAGTTTTGAATTTCTGATCAGAAGAACCAGGCATGTTATGAGTAGGTTTTCGTTTTTTAAGGGTCTAAGGGGATTTGTTGTGCCATAATGAGGTAAAGGTCTCCCTCTCAGAGATGCCCCTTTATCACACAGCAGAGCAGATTCTCTGTGTGTGTGACTTGCTGCAAGCCACCAGAGCTTGTGATGTGCTCTGTTGCACATCACCTGTCATTAGCACTTAACAGGAGTTCATTAACAGGGTAATTTCACTGTGAGCCTGCAACAGCCACTGCTGAAACATGTGCCAGAAACACAACTGTTTATCCATAAATACCCATTTTCTTTTATTTTGGTAATAGAGCAATATGGGCTTTTCTTCAAAAGCAGCTGGATGGTTTGTTTGGTCCATGCATGGCTTCCCACTGAACTGAAGTGGAAAGTGCTTGCTAGTTACTGGAAATATAAGTCATCTTTAGCATCTGCTGCCAATCTGACCTTCCTGGGAAGGTGCATTCTGTAGGAAATTAGAGGCAGAAGTGGCACGGAGTGAAATGAAGTAAACACAATCAGTCAAGCACAAAAAGGCAGATGCTGCACATGTTCCTGTCTTCTGGAGCAATGCATGCAAGTGCCATGGTAGGGAGGGTTTCTACAGGCCAGGAAGAATCAGCACAAGCTAACATAAAATATAATATAACATAATCAGGTAATTAATATAATGTACTAATAGCCTAGCACGAATCACTGCTTTCCAATACTGAGAGATCTATTTCAAAGTATTTTGCTAAAATAGTATTTTCTCCTCTAAATGAACTGGCAACAAATCTGAACTTCAGCAAGCAGTGTGGGGGACTTAGATGTTGGATGGGGAGTCAAGAGCTCCAAGCTCTGCCAACAGAAGGGTTCCTTGAGCAAGTGGTTCCTCCTTGTCTAACTTTTGTTCCCTTGGGCATTCACACTGGCAGTCCTTAGGGACAGGGGCTGTCTTTTATCATGTAATATAAAAACAGGTTTAGCAAAACAATCCCTCCCCTGCCACCCTCTCTCCCTCCTGTAATCCTACCAGTCTTTAGTTATTATTTGTATCAATATTTCTGTTTCCAGGGGATTTAGGCTCTTCTCAGGTTATTGCAGTGCCTCTTCCTCAGCACTTCTGAAAGAGACAAAGACTCAAATTACTGAATTACTGTAAATTACTGAAAAAAACAGGCAGGCATCTTTACCAAGATGTATTTGTGTGGATTTGTGCTGGCAGAAGGATGCACCTGAAAGAGTGCTAGTGGGAATTTGGCTCACAGGATGCATAGGAACCCAGAGGAGGTTTGTTTTAGCAGTGAATAGTTCACCCTGTTGAAAGGCTGCAATCTGTGTGAGGGTGTACACATATATATTTATGACTCTTTTTTATGCACTTGCATAAAGATGCTGCTCTAGCAGCTGTTCCAAATAAAAAAGCCTCTGTAACTGGCGTGTTGGTAAAGATCATTTGTAAAGAAAAGATCTTACAACACTGTGGATCTGTGTCCTGTGCAGAACACTTGTTTTAGTCACTTATTTTAGCACTTCTGGATTCCAAGGCAGAGAAAACAAAGGATCACATTTTTTTTTTTAAGTTTGTTTGTTTGTTTGTTTGTTTGGGGGGGTTTTGTTTGTCTCTGGTTTTTTGGAAGAACTGAGCCAAATTGTTTAGAATTAAGTAAAAGAATTCTGAAAACTGGAGCCTTCCACCAGAAACTCTTGATGCTGAAGGCAGAACAGGCTAGGGTTTAGATCCTGGATGTGAACTTGGATTTGCATGTTTTCTTGTCAGAAGTGTATTTTTAGCTCAGAGGCAGGCCAAAAACCAATGACAAAGCTTCACTGAAATTTCATAAAATCAATTTCTAAGCCTTCTTGGACCTCAAAGTCAGTAAAATTCAATTTGCTTTAAGCCACAAACCATATTTCTTAATGTGTTTTGGTGGGCAGCCAACAGTTCACATTTGACAAAAGCTTTTGTTCTATGTGCATCTTCTGAGCTTCTGGCATTCTCTGGGGGAGCCTTTTTCCTCTCTTCTGGATTATTTGAAAGGTGCAGACTCCTGTCCCACTGCTGAAGTTCCAAGAGCACAGAGGCTCCCTCTTGCAGACAAAGAAATGGTGGAAGGGGACAGAAAACTCTTCATCCTGCAGTGGGGCTGTTGAGAGCCTTCCTGAGCTGAAAACATCCACAGACTCTGGACTTTGAATTCAAGAATTGGGAAAATTATGCTGATTTGAGTATTTGTTTTCCAAAGGCTGCGACAGTGAATATTTAACAAAACAAGCAGGATTTTTTTTCAGAATCTGCTTTAAAAAGCATCTGGCAGGAGGCAATACCTGTCCAAGCTGCATCAAATGTGGCTGCACTCACATTAAAAAGAGAGGCTTTTTCTCTTTGTACCACCAAAATGTGAATTACAAGAAATCCACTGTTACAGCACTGCAAAGAATTTCGACTGAGTTACTCTAGAGCTACCCTGGTTTAACTTGAGGCAGAAATGGGAACAGAAGTTGACTCCCAATTATTGCCAGAAAATTCACGATGACTGAAATAAGCAGCAAAATCCCACATAGCTGTGATGAGCAAAACTCCTGCCAGCTTGTGCTGCATCTAGAAGTGTAAACATGTCATGGCAGAGAGACAAAACTGCTTTGATTAGCGCGGGTCACCGCTCGTTTATTCCAAATCGTTCCATTTTTCAGAATCCCGTTGTGCACATTCAACCCACTGTACTACTTCTGTGGGAGCAGAGACAGATTCCACAGCTCTGCAAGAATTGGTTTCTTTCTCCCAACTCTGGGTGTGGGTTGAGGTGTTGTTTTCAAGTTTGTCAGCAGGCTGTTCTGAAAAGGATGAATGATAAAGCAGGCTCTGATTCCAGGGAGATGCGATGCATGGAGGGAATGAGGGACTGAGTAAAAATCTTGGAGAGCAGGGGGAAAAGAGGACATGGGGAAAACATTTAATTCTTCAAGCTATTTCAAAAGATGTTTGTTATGATTTTGGAGGTCTGTCACCCACAGCAGGTGTGGATTTATTGCAGAGATGTGCCCTTCATTGACTCACGGGGTACAGGCTTTGTGTGTGTGTTCTACACACTCCCAAAGTTTTACAGCTTCACCGATTTCTGCACTTGAGCTTGGGTGGCTTAGAAAGCAGGAAATAAGCCCTCATTGAATATAACCCATAATTTACCCAAAGGTTAAAAAAATATAGGTGAGAGAGAGAAACATCATGGCTATCTAAACTGTTTTCATTTTTCTCTGAGATGCAGATATGTTTGTCTAAGCCCTCATTTATTTTTGTCAAGTATTACAAATCTTAGTTGCAAACAGCAATGTATGAGTCCACAAGATGTGAAAATTTCAGTAAGGTCTGGTAAAAACTAACATGTGAGCATTGTCTTGAAATTGCCTTCCTTTTGACCCAACAAGGTCCAGTTCCAGTTCCTTCTGTTCTGAGCAGTGATAATCCAGTAAAATCCAAACAATTTGTTCCCAAAGCCCACTGGAACTAGAGAAAAAACCTGTTGATTTCAGCAAGTTGTGGGCCAGGCACTTCTGTTCTCAGACAGGAAGAGGGATGACCAGAAAAGAATTTCTATCATAGTTTGCCGTTAGGACAGAATTTTAGAATAACATCACTTGAAATGATAAAGAAAGAGATTTTACTGAAGATAAGAAAATTACAAAAGTGTGGAAAATAGTGGTATGGATAGGCATACCTATAGTCTTTTCCTTGAATTTATTCCATGACATTTTCCTTGTTACAATGAATTTCTGCATGCAAATAAGACATGGTTTTGTTCCCATGGGAGTTAAGTTATGTTTTAGAGGGAAGCTTTTTTCTCACTGCTGCCTAATGATAAAACAAGCTGGATGATTTGTAAGGAATGGGGCATGTTGAAGAGAATACAATGAAATACAAAAAATAAATAAACCAAAACAAACAAAAGAAAACAAGAGAGAAAGAGAAAGAAAGAGAGAAAGAGAGAAAAAGAGAAAGAGAGAGAGAAAGAGAGAGAGAGAGAGAAAGAGAGAGAGAGAGAGAAAGAGAGAGAGAGAGAGAAAGAGAGAGAGAGAGAGAAAGAGAGAGAGAGAGAGAAAGAGAGAGAGAGAGAGAAAGAGAGAGAGAGAGAGAAAGAGAGAGAGAGAGAGAAAGAGAGAGAGAGAGAGAAAGAGAGAGAGAGCGAGAAAGAGAGAAAGAGAGAAAGAAAGAAAGAAAGAAAGAGAAAAAGAAAGAAAGAAAGACTTAAGAGACTGCATCAGCTACTGCTGTGAAGTGAGGCACTGTCCTCTTGGTGCTTTATCTCCACAAGCTGGCCAGCTGCCATTGTGTTTTTATTTGATAAGGTGACATTCCAGGCAGCCTCCCTAAACCCTGATAGGGATAGGCTGAAAAAGAGCAAATTGACAGTTCATAAATGCATAAATATGTTTGACATTTGCAGTGGTCACTGACTTCAAAGCAATGTTGCTCTATTAGCACAAGAAGTTTAAAAAAAAATCCCTTTTGAGCCACAGTAAAGGGCATATGATCATTTCTTCCAGAAATACTTCCAATGGATGACTGCACAAGCATTTTCATTAACATAAGACCTTTAATAAACCTCTCTTAATAACAAGAAAACATGCACAGCGTGTGGAAGGCTTTTCTCTGGGTCTCCAACCTAAACATTTTCCCTCCTTTTGTCTCCTCCTTTCCCAGAGGTGTCACCAGCATTGTGAGGGCTACATCTGCTTGAGAACAACAAATCTTGACTAGAAGAGTTTCCCAGAGGCAGATCTCAGCGCTGCTGTCTTTCTTTTCTCTGAAATATGTGGCAATTCTAGTTAAAAACTGTCAAAAAGAGTTGATAAAGCTGGAGAATTAAACCTAAAACATCATTTATTATCTTTCTAACCATATAAGCAGCAGCACCTCTGCCTGCACTCTCATGCTGGCTTCCAGCACCTGGCCACATTCACGACCCTCCACATGCAGAAATCCATTGTAACAAGGAAAATATCACGAAATAAATTCTAGGAAAAGAGTTCTATGCCTATTAATACCACTATTTTCCATACTTCAGTAATTTTATTATCTTCAGTAATAAAGATTTTTCACAATAAACCTTTTTTACAAGGTTCTTTTCTGTCCAACTACCAGAAGGATATCACAGCAATTCTTCTCCCATTCAAATACAACAAAGGAAACCTGCTGACTCAAAGACATTCAAACTCCTCTTTGCAGGAGCTGTCACGCTATTTAGAAGTCTGGAGAAATTAAAAACCAAAATAAACACAGGCAACTCAAGCAAGGAGAAAGGAAACAAAACCCTGTCTAGTTTGGGGTTCTGAGGCAGAACCTTGCACCCCACAGCTGCTGGTGCTGCAGGTTTGCAGACATCTCTGGGTTTAGCTTTACTTTCATGTCTGCTCTTGGTTTCCACTTTCAATCCAGGAGCAAAACTGCTCCTCTCTTCCTGTTTTTTGTCCCAGATCCCATAATATCTGACTTGCAGTGCGTGCAAGGTTTAGGTGAAGTAGAATCTAGTGAAAGGATGTGAAATACATGGAAACAATGTGAGATCACATGAAAAGGGTGAAGAGTTTAATGGAGAGCCGTTTAAAATGCAGGATGAGAGCTATTCTTAGACAAATGATGGTTGTTGTCTGAATTCCAGTTTTTCCAGTTCTCCTGAGAGACATGAGGAGCCTCCAGAAGATGGAAGACCAAAATAAAATCAAAATTTTGGAAAAGGAACCATGACTTTATACTCAAAACAAATTTATTTTCCTCAGAGCAAATGATAAATACTGTTTGAGCCTTTCCTAGCTGTTCCCATAAAAATCCAGTATTTCCCTGGAGGATTCTAAATTTATTTTCAGTTATAACATCTAGATCTTCAAGGATAAAAAGGGGGACTACCAAACTTGCCTCCAGGCTGTGTTTTTCACCAAAGTGCATTGCCTGGCTCTATTCATCAGCTTTTGGATGCTTAGGGCTACAAAACTCATTCCCAGCATCTCAATTCCTGCTTTCCACTGCTAAAACTCTACCCCAATTGCCTTGTCTTCCTACACTTTTCCTTGCCCTTCTTTGAATCTTCATCACTTTGACTTTGTGATCCCTTTCTCCTTGTGTGCCAGAGCCAGGGAAGCTTCACCTCATGTCCCCAGACTCAGTGAGAGTGCTTTATTTCAAGTTTTAGGTTCTATTATTCTATTTAGGTTTATTTCAAGTTGGCTTGACCTGTGTGTAATTTATACCCTGTGACTAGAAGGGAAGAGAAATAAACTGGACTTATCCCCAACAAAGTGAAAATCACTATCTTCAATGAGGACAATTTTGTACTCCTGGACTGGAAATTCAAAGTTTTTGGGGTTTTTTTAACAGACTTTGTAAATTTCTGCAAGTTATTTTAATAATTTTGATTTTTTTTTTTCCTATGCAGGAAAATAATCCCAACCAGATGTAATATCTTAGTCTGCATTCTTTTTCTCACCAGTCTGTTTAGCAATGAAGTTTTGGATGGTTTTATTTTGGGTTTTGGTGGGAGAGGAGAGAGATACTGGTGTTCATATAGACTTTAAATAAAGTTAAATGAGGTCATAATTTTAGCTATATTACAAACAGCTCCTATGATTGGTAAAATTAAATCTCCTAGGCAAACCCATTTTATTTTGAGAATTAGTCTTGCCTACATTAGACAGTGAAGAAGAAACACTTTTGACCAACTTTTCCAGAAAGAGAAACCAGAACAAACTGAGAGCATGCAATGTTGTTTTTTTTTGACTGTCACTAATCCCCAGGATGTTTCTGAAAATTAGAAAAGCTACCAGTCTGACATGCAGAAAATTATCCGTCAGATCCAAACTGGAGAACTAAAAATAATGTTTGCCAAAGCTGAATGGCTTAGCAAGGCCAGATCCTTGAAGCTGGTAAAGAATAATGAAGACAACTGAGAGATGGAAATGAGAACTACTTAAAAAATATGTGATTTGATGGCAGGCAGCAAAGCCTGGAGATTACATGGGGAATGCCCTTCATCAGTAAATAATTGCAAATATGAAATTAAAAAAAACTGCTTATCAAAGAAAGCACAAAACTTTATTCTAGAGTAGAAATAATGTTAATATTGTACGTTCCCTAACCTTGAGTAATCTCCAAAACACACAGGGACTGCTGATGCAAATTAAGGCCTTGAATTGGTGATGCCTTGGTTTAAACGTGAAGGTTCTGCTGCTAAAGACTTGAGTAAATAGCAATCAATTTAGGCTGTGATTTTCAGTGTCTGTATTCCATGGGGACTGGGTACTGCAGGTTCTCAGAGCAGATCTATTATCTCATACCCAAGATGATTTTTCATTAGTGCTTTTATTAATTTAAATCAGATATGTGCTGCGGAGGAAGCTTTTATAATCCCCCTGCTCTCATAAAGCTGGTTATATTACAATCTAAAGAGAGTGCTCAGTTTACAGCCTTGTTAACATGCTAACAAGCAAGACTTTACATTCTGCAGGCCCCTTAATAAAGTGATAAATTAATTAGCTTGCCTGGACAATAAAGGTCTGAGACCATCAGCTAATATGAGTTTAATTTTGCTTGTGATTCAGACATGGGCACTCACATTCTCATGGCAAAGCTTTCAAGGTCAGGTCAGTGAGTGTCAGGACTGGGTTTCTACTTGGCCTCTCCTCAGAAAAGCAGGATTTGTCCTGCATCCCTTTCTCTGGCAATCACAAGCAGAAACCCCAGGCATCACTGGAGTCCTTCTTTGCTGCTATAAAGCCAACAGTAAATAATATTTTCCTTCTGTGGGAAAGGAGGTTTCTGTAAATACTTGGCTCTCAGTACTCAGTGACTTTATTAATCTTTTTTTTTCTACTTCCGCTCTTTTTTGTCTCAGTGTAGAGAAAGTTGCCCACCTCAAATTGCAGGATTGATCTGTATTTCCTGTTCCTGTTTGGGGTTTCAAAAGTTTATCCTTGCTTCTGCTTCACCCATACCTATCACTAGAATTTTTCGTCATCCTCTGAAGTAAAATATCTTTCGCCCTGCTCTTCTGGCTCTATCCTCACACCCCATTTCCTACCCTTCCTCACCCAATCTTTTATTTCTTTGTCTCTGTGTTATTTTGGTTTTTTTAAATCTGTTGTTAAGAACAAAAAACTCAGAGCTCAGCCCGAACCTTGCACTTCCAAACTGTTCCTGGAAAACCAAAAAAAAAAAGTGCTTCCTGGAAACCAATATTTGGTAGGGATGCAGGGAAACCAAGCAGCCATGCAGCCCAAGCTGGGAATGGCACACAGCTGGATTATTGGCAGTTGGCAAAGAGAGAAGCAAAGGATTACAGAGGTCCAATCTATTCTGTGTGAAACAGAGGCATGAAATATTATAACCTTTTAGCATTAGCAGCAGCCATAAAGCTGAGGAAACTTATTGGAATCCTGCTCGTTTAAAATGTAATGATGTTTTCCTGCACTGCAGATATTGTATGGCCAGATCGTAGTTAAACACATTATAGAATTCTGAACTGTAGACATTAGTGGAAACAGACACTAAAATCCAGAAGGGGGTATCACTTTCTGAGTGAGGATAAGAGGTGATCAATCCATGTCTTTCAAAAAATCTCATTATGAAGTCTAAATACTTTATGGATAAGAGATTGAGATAATTCCCAAGCTGTTTAGCAACTGGAAACATACCTCAGGTGATAGCTTTACTAATGGGTTTTCAGCTGCAAACAGCTCAATTGCAGCTCCAAGGTTCTAGAACTGTTTGTTTGTTTGTTTGTTTGTTTGTTTGTTTGTTTGTTTGTTTGTTTGTTTGTTTGTTTGTTTGTTTGTTTGTTTAATGTTTATTTCTTCAAGAAGAGAAATAGTGGAGCAAAGTTTTATTTGTTTGGCTTCTTTGTTTTTTGTTCTTTTCCCCTAGAGATCTTAAGGTGACACCTGAAAATTTCTTCATCTTAAAGGCAGGCAAATAAATAAGAAGACTTTTATGAACAAGAAGCCTCAAGTATCTTTGTTAAGATTGCCATGGATATCTAAGAATTGTCTGTCCAGAAGGATCTGCAGTGAGCAGCCTCTGTTTGGGTGACACAGAATTCTCACAGATCTCTGCACTGTCAGAAGCAGGGAAAGAGTCCCATAAATCAGAGGAGCAGACATCAGTGAAGGCTGAGTTTTAAACTTCTTGTAACCCATTATTCTTAAATACTTTCTAAAAATTAATTAAATAATCAGTGAACTATGCTGGAAAGCAAAATGCAATCAAATGTTCAAATAGCTGCCATGTTGCATCTGAATGAGAAAGAATTTTTGTTGATAGTCCCATTTCCTAGACAAGGTTCAAAAATAGCTCTTTTGCTATATAAGAGGGAGAAAATTGTAGATTGAGGGGGTGGTAATGGATAGGCTTGGAGGAGTTTGGTTTGTATAAGGAAATAAACACATTTGAACCTTGAATTATGAAAAGAAAGAGGGCAAGAGCATGTGATTGAAAGATAACACTTGTTCAACAAATAATTTAGAGGTAGGCTGCAAAAGGTTGGGAGAATATATCAACATGATTGCAACTGTGACATTAGGAAAAGAGGCTTAAGATTAGAATTATCTTTTAAGAAAAGAAATATCCTGCTTTTAAAGGAAGCATTAGCAATGAAACACTGTACAAGGGAAAAATGAGAAACCAAGGTCAAGTCAAATTCTTACACTCAGTGCATGTTAACAAAGAAAGCCATTCTTAAACATTTTTCAAATCCATCCTTTTTTCTCCTTCAGTGTCAAATTAACTATTTGTGGTGAGAATGGGAAGAGGTAAAAAACCCAGTGTGTCAACAGAGCTTGGGTGCACTGTGCTCTGTGCTCAGGTCCTTTCAGTGAGAGCACTGGTTTCTTTGTGATGCTGCACACATCTCCTGACACCACTCGGGTGACACACAACCCCCTAAGGTTCAGAAGGCCATTCCTGCATGAGTGTGTGTTCAACCTGTGATCTTCAGCAGAGCTGGACACCTGTATTTCACTGGCACAGGCATCCGTCCACCAGGAATTGGTGTAGGCATTGTAGGTCACTGACACAGAGTGTGGTGGGCAGGAAGGGGAGGAGGGAACAGCTGCTATCAGAGCAGAATTTATAAGTGATCTGAATGGATCTTTGTCTCATTTCATCTGAGACACCTTTTTTTATCAACAGCAGTAAGGTGTATTTTTTAAAGTCTTTCCTTGTTGGCAATTTTTCCAGTGGGACAGCGGCGTCTTCAATGCCTAATCAGTGTAAACCAGACTGAAATGTTTTTCTTCAAGATTTCTAGTGAGCTTTAAGTTCCCACACCAGGGGTGTTTCATTAAAACCCTGCTGTAGTTGTCAGGAATAGAGCATCCATTTCTCCCAAAGAAGTGTCAGACTCCTGTTACCTTTGGCCCAGGCCACTCTGGTGCTGCCTGGGCACCCCAGTGAGCACAGATACTTGGGCAAAAGCTCTGACCTTGGCCCTGAATTTGGGGAACACTTGTCAAGCATGAGTCATTCCAAACCAGGGGTTCTGGGATTGGAGAACAGATCCAAGCAAGCGCCATTCCAAATCAAGTGTTCTGGGCTTGGAGAACAGATCCAAGCAAGAGCCATTCCAAATCAAGTGTTCTGGGGTTGGTTGTTTATGGTTGCTTTCCATAAACAGAACTACCAAGTGTGCAGAAACCAAGTGTGCACAAGGAACTGCAACTGCTTCAGAAGAAATGTTGGATTCTAACCCTGTTTCAATATATTATAGGTATGTTCTGAAAAATGGTATCGGCCTATCCCAGAAAATCAACTTATTATATTCAAGGGGAAATAACCACCAAGACAAATGTAACTGACTTAATTGCAGTTCTACAGAAATGGTTCACAAACAATACTATAGCTAACAATGCCATGCTGCTGGGAAAAGGGAAAAAAAAGCCATCCTGGAAAATGTAACCAGGCTAAATAAGGCACAGACCAGTTCCCTGTTCTGCCCAGCCCTAGTGAGACCTTGGCTGGATTAAAGTCTCTGTAATATGGGATATTTAAACAAACACAATGGCCACTTCATATTCACAGAAAGACAGAGGCAATGATGCAAGCTGTAGAAAACATGATCTATGTGGCAAGGTTGAACCAATTGGCTTTGTTCAGTTAAAAGAGGAGACAGAAGTGGGCTGGGTCTTCTCTTGGGGTGCACAAACAGCTGCTGCTGAGTAAAAACACAGGGAAAACAGTCAGTTTATATTTGAGCTAGATTTCAGCTAGGTAGAGGGAAGAGTAACACAGTGACAGGATAGACTGAAGGAGATGTTATGGGCTTTTCACTGCAGGAGCTAAAAAAAAAGGGCTGGGCAAAAATCTGTTAGGAATCAGTATTTCTCACCATGCCCTGGGCGTGAGCTAAACAGTTCCTAACATCTTCTGCCTCATCCTTCCCAGACTGATTCCCAACCAGCTCTCTGTGTAACAGGAACAAATTTATTCAAGGCTTCTGCAGAAAATATTACTGCCCTTGATTGGAAGAGCCGGATAAGTCATCCTCAGTGTCACAAAGAGCAGCCCAAGAGGAAGGAAAAGGCAGGAGATCTCCGTGCAGCCTGGCTGCCTGAGGAACCCTTCCTGCTCATGCTGAGTAACCCAGAGATGTTTATTTGCCTCCCTCTCTTTCTCCTCCCCTTGTCTAAAAAGCAGTCTAGACATTAAGATTTAGATTTTCTGGAAAACATTTGTTCCATTTTATCAGCACAGGTTAAGGTAAGAAGATTTAATGTGCTAAAATAGAAAAAGTAATTGATGTTTTATCTAGGGATAATTATCTGTCTTTCACATTGCTTTTTCCCACACAGAAGCTCAGCTAAAAACACTCTTTTACTTTGAAATTATATTTCTTCTGGAAGACCTTTTGCTTGCTAAAGCTTTTGGAATCGTGGAACAGGATCTACCTAGTAGGGCTAACAAAAAAAAGGCTCTATTAATCATAATCATAAATTGTGATCAAGTCCACTACAGGTATAATTTCTCTCTCTCAAAATATGATAAAAGATAGGATCAATCATCTAATATGCTAGTCACTGCAGTATTTTTCTTTTAGACACATTCTGGATATACTGGATATGCTGAGTATCACAAAAAAATATTTGAGAGAAAAAAATAAAAGCATAATACTTATTTGATGGGAATTATTGCAAAGAAATCTGGTAGTTCTGGTTTTCTTTTTCAACTTATATCACAATTTAGCCTTATGCTAGAAAATTCATAACCTCCAAATCTGCCTCTTGAAGTCCCCAACTTACAGATGTTGAGATCATAGAAGGGGATCCTCAATAAAATATCAAATGTGTTCATCTACAAAGGTCATGAAGGACATAAATCAAAATCAGGGTTTTCTGAAAAGTTTCTGTCTCTGTAAGACATGAAAGCAAAGTTCAAGATTCACTGTGGATTTTTAAAACTGTGGCTAAAGCTCAGCAGTTTTGTAGAGTCCTCATTAAATTCTAATTTTATATCCAGGATGGGCAAGAGTCATGTAAAGGCACCCAGATTTCTGCCTGATTGGACAGTCTGGAAGATGAACATGGTTGTAACAGTGTTTCATCTGTGCTGTATAAATTTGCTATTAAAGCTATGAATTACAAGTTGTCCTTTTAAAACAAAACCCAACAGGCTAAATAATCTAATTTCCATCTCCACTGAGCTCCATCATTAGGGTGTTCTGTGATCTTGTTAACTTCTGTGTCAGCAGTTTTGCTGGCCCCAAGACCTTAAAGCTTTCTTTAAATAGAAACTTAACAATTTGCACCGATGACATGGAGAATAAAGCAAAAAATTCCCCCATTTGGAAGAGGCACCTAACAGCAAATCCATGTGGATGTTCAATGCAGGTTCTTAATTTAGGAATCCCAACGGTGAGGAAAAAAGAACAAAAGCTAAGGGATCACTCACTCCTGTGCAGCTTTAGGTCATACCAGGAATATTTTGTTCAGTTTTTGATCTTCCCAAGTTTGATGAAGATATCGGAAAAATTGCCAATATAATGTCCTTGAGGGATTTCACAAGATTCTCAAGGCTAAAAATCCTCATCTCTGTTTATCCAATCTATAACTGACAATAGGTATCTCTTGGCATCTATCAGTAGCTACCTACCTGTCTAGGCTCCTGCCTTGTTAAAAGAGCAGTACAAATATTTCCAATTTAATTTCTGATTTCAAAGCTAAGCTCTTTTATGTTTTTAGGAGGACTGTTACCTCAGTCAAAAATAAAAAAAATCAAATTTTGTGCCTGTGTTCCAACTCTTCTAGAGGTAACTTAAAAGAAGCAGCTAAAAAAACCTCTAGATACTTTTTCTTTTTAAGAATTCAGGCCTAGAAATGTATGAACTTATCAAGATGAATTCGTATCATTTCATACCTGCCTCTCTACACAGCAGCCAAGACTCTGTAAATTTCTTTTTCTGCTTGGATGATTTTCTTTTGTACCAAGTGTCATTTTGTCCTCTGCTATTTTATGTTTATTTCACACAAAAACTGTCATACAAATGTGTGTGAATGTTTAAATCTGCAATCTCTTTACCCTGTTACATGTGAATTCTATTTATACATATTTGTGCTGATAGACAGAACTCTATAGACTTCATCACTTGTAGAACTCTTTGCCACTGGAGATGAAAAGGTGATTTTTGTCTTCCTTTTAGTTAAAGGAAGCTAAACATAGATGAGTTCAGTTCAGTCCTGTTTTTTCACACATCTGAGTTATGTAAGGTGTCTGATAACATCTTGACCTGAAGATGTTGAGAAAAGAGTTTTATGATTGCAAATTCAATTAATTTCAAAGAGATGATAATTTAAAAGGCTGAAGAAAATTGTGTAGCATTATTTTCTTCAGTTAATCAAAGAGGAGAGTTGATGGCAGAGTTCAAACAAAAAAAGTCTCTTGTTGAACCAGCTCCTTGGATAAGGTAGATGCTACAGAATTTTCTTTCTTACCCCTTGTAAAATGTCCAGGCATGGTGAGAAGACATGGGCTGAAATTAAGCATAAAAATAAAGCAATTATTAGACACTCATGATCTTTTTTCAGGGTTTGGAGGTTCTTTTTCATAATTAGCATGTACAAACCACCAAATTTGTCAAACAGTATAACAGATGAAAGCCATGCCTTTCTTACATTGCCCTCCTGGAACTGCTCCCTGACAGATGGCCTTACTGTCAGCATTAAAGCTGATTTTTAGTTTTCAGGCATGCTGATGAATATTAAGGCCTTTTAAAAAGAACGAGCGTGTAGGTAAAATCCTCTACTGATTGTATTAATAGCCTGAAAGCCTTGATTAAAAATTTAGGATTTTGAAAAGATTGGTCATTGCTCCACACTGGAAGGAGCAGGAACAATGTTCTAGGCATTGTTTCATAGTATTTCATTCAACCAGTTAGATCTGTACATGTTTTAAGCTGCACAATAATTTATTCTGCAACTGCCAAATCATTATATACTTAAGAAAAAGTGCAGCTTCTGAGTTTCAGCACAAACATAAAGAAAATGGAGAGGCAGGGGCTGCAATTACCTTCCCAAAACCTTTCGCTTTGAATTCTGTGGTTGGTTTTGGGGAGGCTTTTTTAATTTTTTCTTCTTTTCTCTGTGTTATTTAAGCAAACAGTTATGAAATATCCAAACAAATTACAAAACAGGCTCCAAGTAAAATTTAACCTCAATACATCTCAGAATTTGAGAAGGCAAGTTAGGCACAGGCAGCCTTCCAAAATACCTCAGTCCAGCTCTTCCAGGGTCAGCAGCCAGCACAAATCCTCAGGCTCTGACTTTATCAGGAGAGGAGATAGCTGTAAAGGAAAAGCAGCATTTGCCCTCAAGTAATGTGATTATTTTTATGCTTCCTTCACCAGAGGTGCCAGATGACATCTTTACACACAGAGAAATAGAATTTCTTTCTTAACAGCCCTACAACTGAAATGGGAAAAAACTGACTGTTATCTTCAGTTTGTAGCTGGGTGCCAGTGTGGAGAAAAGTTTCAGCTTTTAACTAAGGATGTGACCTGTGGTAGAATCCCAGCAGAGCCACCTGAATGTGCAGCAGAGTCCAGTCCCCTCTGCTCCAGTGAGGGGACAACAACACAACAACATCACTGTTATAAAAACTACACACTCCTTAAACTGCTGCTGTTCACTCCAGCACAGCCAGGAAATCTGTTCCTGCCCCTTCCCTGACTCTCCCATCCACAGGGAGACCCAGACAGTGACATGTGATGAGTATAAATGTGAACTCACCAAATTCCATCCAAGAAGCCACTCCAGGAAGGACCTTCAAAGTGCTGTCTTCTCTTCCAACAGGATTTCCTGGCCTGTCCATGTAAAGTCTCAGTGTGAGCTCTCCAGCACAAGGGAGGCATCTGAGGGACACATTTTCCCCATAGAACTCAAAATTTAAAGTATTTAACATTACATAGTTCTGGCTTCAAAAGTGGAACTACCTGTCCATTGATTTTTGAGTGGAGTGCAGCTACACCATTCCTTATGAAATCAATGCTCCTTGGAGCATCACCCACTGTGGGTTTGTGCAAGAACACCTCTTAAAAATTCCTTAACCTGTAGCCTGCTCAGTAATTCATTTTCTGGATGACAAATGCATGGGTGACTTTGACACTTTTCTTCAATTTTGACATTTTCTGTCGGTGTTCCTCTGGTGCTTGTGGAAGTACAGGGAATCTCTCTCAAATCAATAAATCCTGTCAAAATATGGGGAAAAAACCCTCTTAATTTATTCACTGTCCTGGATACACAGAAATAATCCACAGAGCTAATGAGATCACCAGGCCAGAAACCTTAAATTGAAAAGGCAGATAAAAAATCTGTCAGCTGGGATCAGAGATATAATTCTTTTTTTTCTCTTACTCAAGCCATTCTTCAATGCAGACAGGTTTATTCTCAGTCTCTGAGCTCTCATCTGCTGCAGTAAGACAGTAAATGCCTCTTCATGAATGAATCCACTAAAATTTAACTAAATAAAAGAAATTACACTCAACAGAGAGGCCAGAACATGTTGTGTTATATGTGTGGCTATAATTGTCCACATAGGATTTTCTCATGGTTGGTGAAAATGAACAATAAAGATTAATGCTGGCACCCTAAAGACATTTTGTTTCATGCATATGTGAGTTCTTATAAAGTCTCATTATGCTTCTATCCAGACAGAAGTACAATGAATTATTCTTTTATGCAGCTTCACCTTCCTTTCCCCAGCCTCCCCTCTCTGTGCACGGTACAGTCACAGGCAACACTGCAAGGTCAGATAAGATAAAATGAATATATGTGAAAACATATTAAATATATAACATGAGTTAAATATTTGCTCAACATCTGTCAGGGCAGGTTGAGCACTCTCTGTAGGCAATCTGCAGTAAAACCCTGAGAAGATGAATCTTTCTGAAGCTTCCCAAAATCTTGCTCACCTGTTCCCCAGTTTGTCAGCACAACTGCAGCTGTCCTGTCCAAACTACAGGGTGGCCCCATGACATTGACACTCAGCTCATTCTTATTTACAGCCACATCAGCCAGACATCCCCTCCTAACACGGTTCTCACTCAGAAGCAATGCACTTCCAGAAGATCCAGAAAATCAGGTTTTCAGAAACCACCATGGTTCCTCTGAGTAAGTCTTCCTCTATGAACTGCAGCTGCAGCTCATGGCATCTGGCTGCATAGAAATTATAGCTCTGAATATTTTCTGAAACTTATTTCCTGCCTGGTTTTCTCTGTGAAATTCTAGTTTCCCACTCGGTGACATTAGAGGAGGGTTGCATTACAGAGAGACTGTCAGGGCACTTTGGAGATGCTGAAATATGATGGACAACATGATGATGGAAATTACCAATGCCTTGGGAACACCAGAAAGGTAAGAGTTTCTCTTTGATAAAACGTATCTTTGCAAAACCAATCTTAAAATACTTTAAAAACCTTCCTGCACTGGAATTATTAAACCTGACATTACATAAAAAAATTCAGAGGAAATATCAGTGTCTTTAGACATTACTGGAAACAGGATTATTCATTAAGTCTAATTACCCACTTCTAGTTCAGAAAAGCTATTTCATTTGTGGGCTAATCCCTCTCAGATATTTCAGGGGAACTTTCAGCTTCATGAGATCCTGTCCCTGAATTACCCTTGACAGCTTTTAACATTTTGGCATTTAATTTTTCTCAAGTTTGTGACACTAGAAGTTGTATCTACAAAAAAACTTGGTGTTTCCTGGCAGAGGGGAGATTTCAGGGGTGGTGATGAGTATCTCTGTGCTGTTATCAATTCTTACATTTACCTTTGAAATTTTCCTGCTGCTGGTCTGCAGACCTTACAGGGCCACCTGAAATTAAACGTGTGCCCATCAGGCCATTTCTTTTTAGGACTACAAGAAATCTAACAGCTCATACATGCAAAAACTCAATAAAAAAAACTTAATACCTTGTTGAATATTCAGGCAAGTGGGCTTCAGGAAGCTCATGGAAGGCACTGTTGATGAAAACATCAGAGAATTGAGTGACAAGTGTAAGTCAGTTTTTAACAGCTGGAGAGAATCAGACATCAATATATCTTAGTTGCAAATTACTGACTGTCAGTATTTGTTTTACAATTGTGATGTTTCAATTGCTGTTGACAACTGCTCGTTGCTCAAAATTGCAGAGAAGTCTTTCCATAAAATACGATATAGCAATTTTTTCAAATCATCCTTTCTTTCTCTAGTAATAAATTTATTCAAAGTTATATAGAGATCACTCTGTTTTCATTGACAACACAAGAAGCCTATTTTAGCATTGACCTTTTTGTCCCTTTTAGCTACTTTTCCCTCTTTTAGAAGGAGTTTAGGATTAGCAGAATAATCCTAACACATAATATTAAACTGCAAAATATTTTCCCATTTGCTTTTCCTGTCATACATTTCCTGAAGAATCAATGTCTTCTGAACTGGTTGAACACTTAGATCTCTGTGTAACACAGCACAACACCTGATCAGCAGGGTCTATTTTTGAATTTACTTCCCTCTTTATGTTTTTTGTTCTGTAAGCTGCACAGTGTGGGGTGTGAGGAACTCCTCCTCTTCCATGAAACCAGGAGGCAGCAGGTGCAGCACCCCCATGCCCTGACAGAAGAAAAGACATTGGCAACAGGTAAAATCAGCAGTGCCTCGAAATCAAACAGTGGCTATGAAGGAAAACAGGTGGGATTTTTGTGAACAACACCTCCTGTGCCCTGTCTCTGAGCCCTGCCTTGCCTGCAGACACTGCAGAGGATCAGGGTGCTGCTTTTATCATATTTGGATATCTGTGATCATCCATAAGTTCAACAGCACAGAAATAAAAGGAGAATGGAAAGGGTGAGCCCTCCTACCACACCTGGGATGTAAGGTGTTCATGGCTGTCTCAGTCTCAGGTAATTTATAACAGCCTCAAGTTCCAGTATAAAAAGCACATTGCTGCAGGGGTACACGTCAGCTTTCCTTACCCTGGCTGTCATCCCCTTGGAAACATAATAATTAAGATGTCTGCTGTAACTGCTTCTGTCAGAAATATTTTTAGATTTCAACCCATTTCAAGAAACTCAGAATATAAGGGGGAAAATTACTGTATGCTGAATGACAAACTGAGGGAAGTCTTGCTACTGTCAGGAGAAACATTTGAACAGATAAAGAGGCAAAATTCCTTGTCAATAATGTGAAAATTGTTTTTTCCAGAAAATATATAACTGACCAAAAAAATAAATAAATAACAATAGCAAAGATGAGCATTTGTTTGACAAGGAGCAAGGGCAGCTGCAACAGAAGTGAAATGGCTGTTAGTGATGTGAGAGATCTCCATCTGGTTAGATACTGAGTTTTCCAAGTTTTCCAGGTCTGCAGGTGCTGGTGTGAGGCAGCAGCTGCCTCTGCAGGGCTGTGGATGGATGTGGGATGCTGGAGCTGAGCAGCAGCTCAGAGCTGTGCTCTCACAGCTGGGCACTCAGGGGCTCTCACCTGCCTGAGAACAGCCCACAGGAGATGAAACAAATGCAGAGAGATGGGCACGATGCTGAGGGTGCTGCTGGGCTGTCAGAAATAGTTAATTCTCATTTAGCATTAATCAGTGAAATAAGACTCAATTAAACAAGTTGCAACCGGGATTAACAAAGTGACATTAATTTGCCAGTTAGGAGAGGATGATTTTTCTGCCCAGTTACACACTTTTCATGTAAGTTTCCATCTGTGGAGCTATTTAAAGGGAGATAAGTCAGCTTGTGTTGTGTTCCCAGGCTTTTCTCTGTAAATATTGCCACTGAAAGGCTACTCAATTATTGAGGCCCATATTCTAACATACATTAAAGGCCAGGGAAGGGCTCTGACTGCTCAGTGTGGAGGCAAGACCCCTTGGCTGCAAGTGCTCAAACATCACCTGCTCCTGAAGCAGATCAGAGAGAGTATTGAGCAAGGATCAGGCAGAAATCACAATTCTGTGATTTTGGGAATTGCTCTGTGCTGTCACCCAGCAGGTTTGGGGGTCAAAGAAACAAGCACGGCCACAATTAAGTAGTAGTCAGGAAATAAAACAACAAAAAGGGAAAAGGGAAATAAAATAACAAAAGTTAGAGAACAAAAGGTTGAGAGAGGAGGAAGGAGAGGAAAACTGGTCGTGTTTTCAGCTGGAACAACCCCAACTCCGTATGTTTCCAGGAAAGTGGACACTGAACTCCAGCTGAGGCAAAGGATGCAGAAATAAGTGAAGCAAAAGGATTCTTTTTCACGCCTTGCATAGGTGGGCCCAGTTATGTACATCATTATATTGTCTGTTGTTCTTGCAAGAACACAGTGTTGTTAACATGTGTTTGCCTGATAATTGTGCACTTTCTTCCCCTGCAAAATCGGCATTTTCCAATACCTTGTCACAAGTAATTGTTTCCTAGGATTTCCACCTTGCTCTTATTGTCCTGTGCACTTTTGGTGCCTTCCTCTACCTCAGCAAAGTCATCCTGAACCTCAATTGTTTTCTCCGCTGTGTTTGAGGCATCCCTAATCACATGTCACCTCCAAATTCCATGTTCCATATTTTCCTACCCAAGTCACTCATGAGAATTTCAAGCCATCATGAAATCAGTTGAATCTCATTCTGGGCATGCCTCTGTTTAGACATCAATGATTATCTCCTTGTGGAATTCTAAATACATTCAGACAGAACTCACATTTTTCCTGTTTTACTTATGTTTCCCTATGTTGTGGATAAGAATGTCATCTGAGAAAATGCCAGACTTTATCAGGTTTCTGACATCTATTTCTTCTCCCTTTTCCAATGAGTTATGATTCTGTCTTGGAATGAAATTAAGTAAGTCTCAAGCCACTTTTTTTTCTTGATAAATGAACATGGGTTCTTATCTTCTCCTTGTCTTCTGGATGCAAACAAATAGTTTGTTGAACCATGAATTTCAGCATATTTCCAGGAAAGATAGGTCAATCAAGTTAACCTTTATGCTTTAACTCATTCTTCTTCTCCCTTATGAAAAATAGCTGCCTTTTTCCTTGTCTTGCACTTTTTTAGTGCAAGAATTACCTCTGCAACTGCAAACTGTCAGTATTTTTTACATAATTATCTCAGTAGATATGTTAAATTGCCAGTAATTTATTTGCATTCAATGGCATAGACAATTTTTCTATGAAGAAATATTTATTTTCCAATGAAAATTACAGGTCTGGGTGATGATAAAAGTAGCATAAAATTCTCTAAATTAATTGTAAAAACTTCATCTTAAAGATACGAGTTTTACTTTTCCAAGCATAGTGAATCACTGATTTTAAAAGTTTGGGTTTTATTTTCTAGTGAGTTTTTCTCTGTTAAAGATTCACAAGATCAGTCATTTTCTATATTAAGGACCCGAATTTTTTTTTCCTTGCATCAGAAGAAAATCTTGCAGAAAAGAGTGATTTACATTCACAGACTTTGGAAAAATGTCCTGGCTCCAAAATCTGAAGCTTGACACTGAAGTTTGGATCAGGGTTGTAGACACCATGGAATTACAGCTGGACACACAGAGAAATCCTTAATAGAAATAACCTGAAATTATTCTCAGGACTGAAGACCTTTGAATGAGATGGTGATAAAAACTTTCTCCCACAGTGTGGGTTGCAAAGAGCTCTCCCTCTTGCGAGACAGAAGAAGAAAGAATTTCATTAAGTAGATACGAAATTTGATCAGATTAATACAATATTATGCACTATCTCCAGTCACAGATCTCCATAATTAAAACATCCTTTTGAAGGGACTGATGCACTCAGTTTATTTTTGTCCTCAATGACTCCATCTACAAAATTATTTTTTTATCTAACCTTCTGTACTCCCATCTGCCTTTTTATGATTATTCCAACTAAAAAATTCAATTCCCTAAGCTGTCCATAAATAAATATTTTGTTGGCTCTATTTTACAGCTGCCAAAAGATATTGAACAACAGAGATTAACCTTGTAGATGTACTAATTCCATCTCCAACTATCTTTCAATTAATTTATTCAGTTTTAATTACAGAAAGGAATTCCCCAAACTTTGCAATTTAAAACTAAATATGCACTAAATTTTATTTATCTACAGCTTTATTTCAACCATATCTTCTGACACAGTTTTCTTGCAGTTCTCAAAGTTGCTCAGTTTGTTGGTGATTTGACCTTGTCACTTGAAGTTCACGTCCAAAATTGGAGTAATTCCCACTGTATCCTGCATTTTTTCCCCTATGAATCATCCTGGCTACTTCAGAGATTCCCAGTCCTCTGAATAATGAATGAATAATTTAAGATTCAATTTCTTAATCTGTTGCATTCATTCATTTTGCAATGACTTTGATGAGAAATGAAGGCACTAACCATCTTGCAGGAATGAACATATCAGACGTGATTTTTTTTTTTTAAGACTAGTTCTCAGGAAATACAAAAAAAAAAAAATTAGATAGAATTTGAAGGAGTAATTGAAAGTGAAAGCCATGGGCAGAGAGACATTAATTAACCCCCCCTTTATTCCTAACCCCAGCAGATGAAGCCTTTAGTTGCAGTTTAATGGATAAATTTCACTTTCACCACCTCAACGGTACAACACTGAGGTGTGCAAGCACAACATCAGCCATGTAAACAATTTTCCACTCATTTCCACTCCTTGAGGAAATGAATATATTGCCAAAAGATATTTTTAAATCTCATATATCTATATATATACTTTTATATATATATATATATTAGAATTCTCCAGATTTATTTGAAACAACCACCTGCATAATATCTTCAGCTACGAAGGCACTTCTTTGTTCTGCTGTCTTGATGATTAAAGTAATTTTAATAGAAAGCATAGGAATTTTAATATGTCATTAATAATTAATATTTCAAGGATAAAATCTCTTAGAAGTTCTTGTTTTAATTCTGTTCTTTGGAGTTTCACAGAAAATCTAAAAGAAGACAATTTAAGGTAGTTAATATGCATAAATGCTGGAGGTGAGACTCACTGGAATCCAATTTTTTGAAGTCTTTAATTAAAACACTGTCTGTTTATTAATAAGTTTCTTTAATTTTCTACCTTTGTCTATACAGGCCTGATTTTAGGTAAGAGAAGTTAGAGAGAGCAAAGGAATTGGGATGGGAATAAATAGATAAGCAAAATAAATTTGAAACAGAAAGGAGTGGTTGATTTTAACCCATGAGATACTTGTAAGTGCTAAGAACTGAAGGAAGGACTGCTCTCTACTGGGAGAAAACGCAAGGAAAAACAGTTTTTAGGGTACCCAAACAATTCTTATCAACGAGAGATTTCATAGCTGGTGTTGGTTTTGTAAATGTCTCTCATTTATGTGCCCTGATGAGGGCCAGCATGTCTGAAATGTCCCTTGCTTTGACACGCAAATCATATAATCAGCAACGATTGTGGAGACTGAAGCAGGTGCTGAGTGTTTCTACACAGGAGAGCGTCTGGGGTTGCATTTTACGAGTTAGAGAAGGCTCTCCTGCCTGGAGTGCTGACTCCTAGAAAGAGGCAAGCACAAAGTGAACTTAGAGCTGAACACTGTTACTGACAATAACACTGCTCCCTGACACAGAAAATTAAAGAGGGCACTGAGACCCCCCCGCACACGGGGTGATGGGGACAAGAACCTGTATTTATCACTGGTGACTGTCATCAGCTCTCCTGAACCTGACTTGGGCTTAGAAAATATGTCTGGTGTGTTCATCTGCTTAATGAGACTGTGGTCTCTCTTTATAGCCTCATTCTGGGTATATTGAGCTTCCACCTATCAAAAAAGCATCTGATTTATTTATCTTTTCCTTCCCCAAAACGTCCTCTTTGCTACACATAAACATTATCCAAAGGCAGTGGAGTGCAGTCTCTTGGTTGGGGATTTTTGGATAGACATGAAGGACTGAACTAGGAAAACAAGGCTGCTGTGGGACTGTTCACTCCATTCCTGCTGACATTTTGGCTGCCCCAAAAGCTGGTGCTGAGCCCTGATGTGTGCTGGGAGCAGCAGCATTAGATGAAAGCAGGGCTTGGCAGGCAAGGCAGGAGGCCAGGAAGGGCTAAAGGGCATTTATGCAGCCATGGTCACCTGCAAATCCCTGTCTCCTGTCATGTTTGTTTATTTTAATTCTAATTGAGCTCACAAAAGAAAGTTTAAGCCAGAGTATAGGTTGTCCTGCCATTTTGAGAGATCTAAGTGGCCCTTGACGTGCTGTCAGATTTAAATTCCTTAAGTAGTGGTCCTTACAGGAATTGCAAAAAGAAAAAAATAAAGGAACCTAAACTGAAAAAAATTGAATGCAACTGCTCTGAGTTTTACTCTTTTTACAAGCAGCAAATCTTGAGCTTTGTTGAACAAAGCTCTGAGTGGTTTTCTTGTCACAGTGTTTAGAGAGAGCAAACATTCATTGTTACACAAGTTTCACCTAATTAACCTAACACACATACCATGCTCTAAACCAGCCTTCCAAAAAATTAAAAGGTTTCCAATGTAGTCTTGGCATTTGTGTCCAAATAAGATCCATTTCCCTCATGACATTTCCTTAAAATATAAGAAAGGCTTTTTTTTTTTTTTTACCAGTACCCAAGCTGCAGTGACTTAACTCCTTCACTCATTAAGAAAAATGCTACAGTTAGCAGGTATATTTGTACACCTGACAGCCCAGAATCCCCCATATGTGTTTTAAAACCTAACCCTAGGGAAGAAAAAAAAAAACAACCAAAAAACACAAACAAACAAAGAAAAAAAGACAACCAACACCAAGTTTTATGAACATGTGATTCTTATTTACTCACTGGACATAACCAGTACCTTTTTCACTACACTACTTACAGTAGATTTGGGGTTTCTTTGTCTGAGCATTGCAAAAAAATCCTCAGATTTTAAGCGGCTTAATTGATGTTTCTGGTGTGTGGAATCAGGTGTTTGAGAATACAAAGAGTTTGAGCTCAGTGCGGCTTTTCCAGACTTTAGATATTCAAAAAGTACACTTCTTGTTAAGAAGAAAAGACATATTTGATTCATTTACAACAAATTCCTCCTGAATTTTGCCCACTTTGCAAAAGGAAACATCAGCAACATGCAAAAAAGGCAAATAACAAAGGTTTTGCTGAAATGAACTTACAATTTCTGCTAGGATGTTAAACATCAAAGCCAGATGCAAATCAGTAAAGAGATTCCTTCCAGGCTCATCATCATTTCCTTGAAAATTCTCAGATCTGCCCAACTGTTGCAAATCTGCTTTCAAGAGACCCATTGCATGAAATTATTTTTAACATTTCTCATGGCCTGCTAAACCCCATCACCTCACACATCATCAACTCATCAACTCATCTTCTCTCTCTGATACAATTTTACCAATTCTTCAACAATCCTTTCACTGGAATATGACAGCCTGAGAGAATCCACATCTTACTGTCTTTCATGCAGCTGATCTTTGTTAAATCATAAATGATCTCCTCGCTTTAGTAAGACTATGCCTCATGTTCTCACCTAAAATAAAGCATCTGAAAATAACAGAGTGCCATGTTTCCAAAATCTTATCCTAAACTTTAAAAGTGTTTGGGAGGAAAAAAATCCTTGAAGGGTGTTTATTCCCAACATCCATGTTCTTCTCAGTATTAACTACCCCGACAGTAAAATAAATGAGGCACTGTCAGTAGGGCACAAGCTATTATACTCAGCAAAAAGAATGCAAAATCTGTACTTGTACCTAATCCTAACATGTTCAAGGCAGAAAAGACACCAAATTTTGCAGATACAAAGTTGCACCACTCTACCGCTTTTAGTGTCTATTTCTCCTAAAAATTAATAGGTCTTATAGATTTCAGACCAGGGAATTGTCTCACATAAATTGCTTTTCAGAAGAAAAGTGAAAATATTGAACTTGCATGAACTCTGGAATTAATTATTTTTTCATATATATATTTAAAAGCAGGGAGGAAAAGATTTTCTGTAAGACTAATGACATACATGTTTTTATCGAATTAATTTTATATTTTTCAGTCGCTAGAATAAAAAATAACCTTGAGGGTTTATTCTAACAAGTTTTGCTTCTGTAACTTCAGGCTTTGCAATCAACCCATACTCCAACTTTCCAAGGTATGCAAATTTGTATTTGCTCAGCTAATGCTTGGTTACAGTAAGTACAGACAGTTATTTGCATTTGAGAGCTAATAAAAAAACATGAAGTTCCAATTTTAATCAATTTAACTTAGTCCCCATGGTAATCCTGGAGGAAGTATGAGGGGAAACAGGGTGTTTTGTTCCTGTAAAAAATAGCTGATTGATTGATTAACAGATGATATGTCACTCACAAAAGAAGATCAGAAGCCTCCACCATCATGCCAATACCATTAAAGGCAATAGTTCCAAATGTGAGATGAACATTGAGAAAAGCAGCTGCATTGTCAATATACCTCCACAAACCCTCTGAGCAGTTTTCCCTCAGTGTTTCACACTCTCCTGCTTGCATCCATGCCCCACACCTGCAGAAGTCTCTTGCTGACAGATTTCATTACTTAAATTCAACAATGGGGTAACAATTTGTCCATTTGGAGCAGAAGGATTTGCAGCTTGGCAGGAACTAGAAATACTGAAAAGGCAAGTGCCAGGTACCATGTTGGTTTTGCATAATGGATTTTTGCCTTTGTTTTTCTGAAGAGTTTGGAAAAGGAATATGAGCACTCTCAAGTCCAAGGAAAGAGCTGGAATAAACCTACCAACTCAGAACTAATTGGCATTCAAATGAATAATTACTGGCTTTGTCAAATAGATCTATTCTGATTATTTTCATTTATTAGGTCTGTCACTCCTCCTAAATTCCAACACTGTGTTTACATCAACCTGTCTTTAGCAATTTACCAGAGCTACACATTTGCACAGGTAGCAATTAGAGTGGCCTGGGCATCAAAAGCAGCTCCTAATAGAACTGTGGATCAGTACATTCATTCATTAGGTGATTATCACTGATAACACACATTAATTAAGGGATTTCTTTTCTAGATAATGATTGTTACATTCAAAACTGTATAAGGAGATATTTCCACTATGTCTTTTTCAATAGGAGAAAGATCTGTGTGGAAATAATAATTAAGTCACTTATAAATCCGTCAGATTTTCTAACATTCATGTGAATTATTTAGACAACATACATTCAGCTGTGTACACAGCACACATATTTCCCCCTCATTATGTGTGATTTTACCTTTTCAATGGGATGTCTAAATTCACTGCCTAGATTATACACAGAAGCAAGGACTTCTAAGTTCTTGCCTTACAGAAATGTTTCTGGAACCTCTGGTGCAGCACAGGTTAACATATGGCAGATGTGTGAGCAAGTAAACAAAAAGACTCAGCTTGGTTCCAGACAGTGACAGCCCAGAGCTCTCAGCTCTGCCCTGGTCCTGCCTCAGTTTCCCCCTCCCAGCCCTCAAAGGGGGAACAACAACAGGCCCAGGTTCCTCCTGTGGTTAAAGCATTATTCATGCACTCCACAGCCCACTCTGCCTGGCTGGCAAGAAGGTGCAGATGTGTGACAAGGGCATGGCTATAAAACAATTTGGTTTTCAAAAGCATGTTACAAACCCAGATCTCATTAACAGGTGTGAAAAGGTTCCCTACATTCATTAGCCCAGAGGTACCACAAGATGTGCCCCATTTTCCCTCCTGGTGGTTTTCCTCAAGAGTAATTTCATGTCATATAAACTCATCAGTCCCTCTGGAAAATTTCTCTCAGGGATATTCAAGCACTCCCTGGTTTTTGTGGACTATTTCCCATCATGCTGTGGGCACGTGCAAGGGAGATGACTGCACATAACTCTTGGAGCTCTCTAGAGGATATTTTTTAAGATATAAGCAAGTCCCTAAGCATGAACACTAAAAGCCTCTTAGGCTTTAGGCCTTACAGGAGAATTCATATCCTTGACTTGGACACAGCCTGAGATTCAGCTCTCTGATTTCATGTGCCAAGAGTTGGATAGATTCCCAAGTGAGCTGGTTGCTATTAATGCCTTTTATAATTTATTTACAGTGTCTTCCAGAATGACATGCACATGACTCATTTCTGTGACTTGTCAAGGATTTTTGCTGACTCCTTGAATCAGCGAATCTCACAAGTGCTCACAGTAGAACAGCACAGGTTAACATGCAGGATTCCCAATGCCAAACACATCTTCCCTGGAATCCTCCAAGGACAAATACTAAATCAGAGGTGGTGTAAGAGAAGTATCAAATGTAGGGTTTACAAGTGAATTGGATGCCAAACTGCTCAGCCCTATGAATGTAAAAATTATTTCAGTCGAGATGAAGATCCTTGCAGGACAAGACCACTGATTTTCTTTCTCTCTTTCCTGATTTTGCACTCAGCTTGGGCCCAGCAGAACAGTGGAGCTGCACATTTGGAACAGTTTTCCTTGTAACTCAGACAGGTTGCAGCTGAACAACCTTTTTTCTTTATCCCTAGAATCGGGAACGCTTGCGAAGTTACCTCTCTGAGCTTAGAAACCCAAAGCAACACTCACTTGTGCAATTTCAATAAAATCACACTTCCTACTCAAAACCTCACCTTCAGTCACAGAAGGTGAGGTCTATCAAACCCCTAGACAAGTGAAATCTATTCCCATTTGCACAATTTAGACATATTTTGTAGCGTGTTTTACAACATTAGCTTGATTTAAAATAACCAGCCACTCCTACATGAGAAAAAAAGGCTGGTATTATATAGAAAATCCATAGAATTTCCATGTTGATAGATCAATAATTACTGAGCAGAAAGAAGTACAAAAGACAAAATGATATGACAGGTTCATTTGCAGAAAATGCATGGTGTTTTGTATTAATAAAAAACAATCTCACTCTAAGGCTGGTATTAATGAGAAACGTATTGATTCATTCAAACTTCTTTAGTTTTTCTCTAATCCATATTGAGCTGAATTTAAAACTCACTGAGTTGTCTATAAATATTTTGCATAGGAATAGCAATGTGCTGATCTGTGAAATATGTGGGCTTTTCTGCATAAAATGTTGCTTTTTATTTTGCTTGAGTGTAGAATGTATGAGTGTACACATTTTTTAAATTGCTTGGGTTTTATTAATGCTTAGATCTGTAATACCTTACTTTTTTAAGTGCTGGCCATTTCACAGAGGATATAATTCTTCAAGTTACCATCAATAACAATTAAACAACAACAAAAAACCCAAACAAACAAACAAAAAAAAAACCCCACACCCAATTGAAGCAAAGAAAACAGTATATTTAAGATCACCTAATAGAGAAGCACTTCTTCAGCTCAATGCTGAGATCAATTGTGCCAGATGAACTGCTGGTGACAATCCAGTGGAGACAGAAAAATGAGGATATGCTGGAAAAGAATGGTTAACAAAATAGGTTAACAAAATTTTTTTTTGCTTTGATCACTTTTGTTGTGGGGTTTTTGGGGAGGTTTTTTGTATGTTTGGGGTTGTGGGGTTTTTTGTCTGTGTGGGGTGTTTTTTGTTGGTTTTGGGTTTTTTGTTTTGTTTGGTGTTTTGGTTTTGTGTTGTTTTTAATGAAAACACAAATCCAGACCCAGACCACTGGCCACAGTACTGGGAATTCAATACGTGTGAGGTCACAAAAAAATCAGTGACATGATTTATAATAACAAAACACACCATTTAAAAGTTGCAAACATATGGAAAAATGTCCTCCTAAAAACTAAACCCCTCAAGTTCACAGTAAATCTGATGCCAGCACACAACCCCTGTGTTCCCCAGCACCAAACCAATCTGTTTTTCTGGCTGTGTGCAGGAACAGGGCACCTACATGCCTTGCCTGTGAATCAGTACATGCCATAAATAGTCGAGCAGCTTCACTTCATGATTTTCCTCCCCA
Source organism: Illadopsis cleaveri (assembly GCA_013399915.1). Classification (NCBI taxonomy): domain Eukaryota; kingdom Metazoa; phylum Chordata; class Aves; order Passeriformes; family Timaliidae; genus Illadopsis; species Illadopsis cleaveri. Next base: position 38,828 of record VXBB01018029.1, on the reverse strand, counting down.
CTCCTCCACCACTGTCATCGAGAAAAAAACTGGAATATTTGTGGGCACAAGGCCGCAAAAGAGTTTCAGTTCAGGAATTTTATTTCTGCAAACAGAGTGCAAGTGTGCATCTCTATTTTCCTTCAATTTGTGCTGTGCTGCCAGCACTGAATCAGTCATCAGTTACATCCTTGGTCACTGAAGTCTGCACACTTGTGCAGAGATAAAACTGAGTATTATTTGTGATTTGCTGGTCCAGGGTTATATTGTTACTTGTTTACCTGTAAACACACTTTTCCAGCTGTTGCTTTGTCTCCTAACCACACTTTCTTTCTTGCAGGCCACTTCAAACCCAATATACTGCAAAATGCACCACCAATATTTTTAAGTACATAAAGAAAAGCAGTGAACACAGATCTTCACTGCCCTTCTCCTCATTGTCACCCTAAGGGAATAAAAATGAATATTCACAAAAAGCTTAAAAAATTTTCAGATTATTCCAGGACTGATACTGATAGCTACATCATCTGAGCACCTGGGAGAAACATTTTAAAAGGGAGAAATGTAGAAGAGTTCACATTTCTCTGATTTTCACAATCCTTTGGTTTAGCCAAGTGCCTGACTCTGTTGTGGTCCAAATAATATCCAGTTTGTGCACTTCATGGGCGAAGTGTGGTGAGTGGTGACCACTGGAAGATTTCTTCCCAAAGCCCACTTCTGATCTGAAATACAGTGTTAAAGTATGCTTGAAAATACCGTGAAATCAACCAGCTAAATCTCAACTTGTGAACATCTATATCCACAGTACATCACAACAGCAATTACAACACAAGTTTGGGAGTTTCTGAAAGTTCATCAGTGAAAAAACACCTCTGGAAAGCAAGGGGAGCTTTGTCTGTGAGAAGCAGGACCTATTTTTGCCTCTTCTGCTGCTCACCCAACAACTTCTATCTTGCAGTGGAATCAGCAAATTCAGCATGAACACTTTCCACAGCCACACTGGCAGCTGCTCAGCTTGAGTCAGCAGGCAGCACACTGAGCCTGTAACTTCCCTAGATCAGGAGGATAATGCACAAATGATGCAAATTAGTTACTATCAAGCCCTCTGTTCACATAATAAGCAACTGATCAAAATTTTCTACTCAAAAAAGAGTCAGCAGAGTAAAGCAGTAAATTTCCTTAGCATCTGTTGTGATGGAGATGGAGTAATGGTTCACAGGCAGGAGCTGGAGTTCTCAATCAGCTTGGTGCAGTTATGGGAATAATCACTGTGGACAGGAGTGTTTCAGGGAAAATAGAGTTCTGAATTAACAAATTGCCTGTGAATCATTAAGGGATAGGGCATGAAATGATATTAAGCCACAGCAACAAAGGACTTCCAATTATTTTTGAAAAAAGTCAACCGAGACAAACTGCTGTAGCATTCATTAAGCTAATGAGGGGAAGCACCATGGACTGCAGGTTGAGCATAATACCTTGAGGTCAGAATGCAATTTGATCCAACTCTGGTTTGATCTCTCTGCTGAGAACTATGACACTGTTTAAAAATTAAATTTTATAAAGATCTGAAGCCATAGATACGGCTGCCCTTCCTTCACAGAACAAAAGGGAGAAAAAAACATGAAAAGTGCCTCTATGTGGTAAGAACATTGGAACCTGAAGGACTGCATTTGGGTTTGATATTAATATTCTTGAGGAATAAAAGCTGGAGAAAAGATGAAGTGGCAGAACTGGCCTAGATTTGCATCTATCCCTCAGCACAAGCACAGCAGTACCCTCAGACTTTTACCATATCCTGGCTAAATTCTGGTGTGGGCAGAAGGACTTCCAAAGTCAACATGACATGCTACTCACAATTCTGTCTTATTGCTAGGTAAGTTTAAAGGGAAAATCATCAGCTCAGAGCCCTAAATATATCCTTGAGCTGTGCAAATTCTGGCATGAAGTATTCAAAAGCTGGGGAGGAGGGTTTTAGTTGCTTACACCCTGTATGAGCAATGACAAGCCTAGAAATCCTGATTCACATTCTGTATTTTATCCAAGAGATGAGCAAGTAGGAAACTTCCTCACTGCCCACAATTGCTTATTGAGGAAGTAATTTTCTAATACCAGAAACTTGTCATCAGTGAAATTAACCGGATACAGCAACGAGGTCAGAGATTGATCTAGGCAAAATTAGACAAAAATTGGGAGCAATTTTACCCAGTGCTAAGACTATAAGCATTGGAATGGAAATGGTAGGTGGGAGACAGGCTTGGGAAAGAAAAGGTACATTTTCCAGGGATTACTTTCATTCTGAAAAAAAAAAAGAAACAAAATTGAAAAAAGCTTAAGTTCCAAACAAAATTACATTGTTGTTATCAAAATCAGGCGCTTCTATTTTAAATGTTGTGCCATCCAGGAGATCAGACCAGGCAATCTCAGTAAACCCAGTCTGGATTTTAAAATCTTTACACACACAGGACAGGAGAATTATCGTAACACCTGGGCAAGCCCAGAGCAGGAGTTTGCTGAGACATTATGCATGTTAGCTCTGAAATCAAGCAGGCTGTCTAACAATCAGCTGCAGCACTGGGATCCCAGACAAGGGCACTTTTCATCTAGCCCCACCTTGCAATCACTTCTGATTTTCTAAAAGTAACAAAGCTGTTATTATTTCAAACAAGAGGGAAGGAGACAAGATAATTAAGTTTTAAAACTCCTGCAGAAGCAAAGCAACCCTCCTGGATTCAGATGGAGCAACTTTATTTGAGCACCAAGCCATTGCATCTCTCAAACTCCTGTCAAGCCATGGAAGTGGAATGACTTTAACAGAAGTTTGAAATAGATGTATGTGCTTGATCTGGTTTGGGTATAACACATACTATTTGAATTTAAATTAAATTGTAAATATTATAATTATTGTAAATAATATTTATTATCCAGACAAGAACTGCATAAGTAATATTTCTACAAAGAAAAGGCCACGACAAACAATTAAAGGCTTCTGAGGCTGTAAGCAACTATAAATTGCTGGAACTACAGAATAAACAAGAATAAAGAAAGAATGGTATTTCCACAATGGCTCAGAACATTCATTACTCAAGTCTGATGTCCTGTCTCTGTCCTCTATCACACAACTCACAAAATGAAAGTCCTTCAACACACCTGCTAAGCTGCAGCAAAAAAATATTCCCCTCAGCTGCTGAAAATAAGAAACCAGCCTTGACAAATGAGATTTGATTACTTCTGTTTCAGCCTGAAAAATAATAAAATGTCATCACAAGATTATCCACACACACTGTCAATTCAGAAATTATATTTGAACCAATTTTCACTACTGATGTACGTTTTATTATCTCCACATGTTATGGTAGTTTTAGATCAGAATTGAGTTTGTCCCTTAAACCTTTAATTTTCTCCTTCATGAGCTCACAATAATAATCTGGCCATGCTTTAAATTATTCAGCTATAATTTGCAAGAAAGTCGCGTTTTCTGTGCATCCGCTGGTATCAGTGAAAGATTAAAATAAAGTGTGTTGTGCTGCAGCTGAAATGTGCTGCAGTGTGCTTCAACAGAGTTGCTTGAAAGAGCAAAAAAATAGCATTAAAATCGAATATAACTGCTTTTTATTGATTGACAGGATCAGCACTGCAGAAAAAACACACAGAATTGGATCATGCTCCAAAGAGAAATGAAGGGAAGGAGCCAACTTCAGAGGCTCCTTCAGAGGAGGACAAACTGAGAGCAAAAGGAAATAGGCTTATGCTTTCCAGAAACCATGATGTTTTTACACACACTGAGAAGAAAAGCAAAGCAAAACCCACAGCAGAATTCTCTGACCATTTTCCTTTAAATGCCCAAGGTACTGCTACAACTTGGATTATGATCTCAGCTATTCCTGCTGGAGCAGATGTCTTTCACATTCCAGGCTCACAGTGCTCAATCATTCCTCGAAGGGGAGAGCTGCTGAAAATGCAGGGAAACCATTGGAACTTTGAGCACTGGACACATTTTTTACTTCTTTGCATTTTCAGTAGACAAAAAAGAAAACCCCTCATCCATCACTTTGATGAAAGTCCACAGGGCATCCATTTGTTCTCTTCCCACCATGATCCGATGAGTTTGGATCCTTATTTATGTTCTTTCAATGCTCAGATGTTACATTTTCTTGGCCATTATCTGAGCATTGCTATTTGTTATTAGTCCACAATGGAGATCCTATTGTAATGAACTGTGATGCACTGACATATTTCATGTTTGCTGGTTATACCAGATTTATTGCAATTACTCTTGAAAGGGATGGAGTAATTTACTGAAATCTCATTGTGGGAAAAGGAACTCCTGCAGGAGGCTCTCACTGAATTGTCTATGAAGCTGTGCAAAGATCTTCTGTCCCAAGAAGTTGAATGATTGCCAGGCAGCCTAAGATTCATGCTTAAAAGTTTTAATTAAAAATGAGCAATAAGTTCATGATAGATTTGTTTCATATCAATAGCAAGAGCACACAGTTCTAGCATTCTTATTTTTAAAGATAAGCCACGTGTTACAATGAAATTCTAAGCAAGATAATGAGGAGAAGGCTTTAAAATAAAACCTTTCTCATGAAATCAGGCTGTCTGTGGAGATGCTTGTTTTCCAAGGAAGTTGGATATCTCTGGGATTTTCCCACTTCAGCCCTTAAAAATCTACACCCATGAACTGAGCCCTGCCCCTTCCTGAGGTCAGCAAGGTGTGTGTGACATAAATATGCTGACACAGATTTTCAGTGGATTGGCCCTTTTTCCAGGATGAGCTTTGGGATAGATACTGTGAGATTTCACGTAATTAAGAAACGTGCTTGAAAATGAAAAAAAAATTTCAATCAAAATGATCAGACAGACATCTTGCAGCGATGTAGGAAGATTTCTTCATTCATTACTGTTACATTATTGATTTTGTTGATGTTGCACTTGGGATGAATTTGGCTGCTTCTTTCTAAAAAAAAAACCATTTGAAGTCTTATTGATAGTAACCAAGTGAGCATCTCATTATATTATCCCCTAGATTCTTAACAATAGGAGGGAATAACCACCAGGGAAGGAGGAAAAGGCTAATCCATAAATTTCTCATTAGCTGAAAGAGAGAGAAACATTTGCTTGAATAATGGAATATGTTTAGCATCACAGCCTGCAGTTAATCATGTTTACTTGCCCTTACTTTTCCAATATTCACAGAATGAGACTGCATGGATTTTAGCACAAAATCATCAGCCATCAATATGTAAACTGACTGTTCAAAAGCACATCTAAAGATGCACATTTTTAAAGCAATGAGAATACCTGTGTTCAGAGGGATAATAAAAACAATTAAATTTGCATATTGCACCATTATTCTACTTCAGCATCAATAATAAGCAGAACTTGGAAACCAAGCTAATGTGAATAATTCACAGCAAATAAATTACCCAATTAATTTTCTCTATTTTTTGGCTTAGGAATGTTAGGATTTTTTTTTAATCTACTCATTGATTTGAATTTTTTTTCCTCATAGACTATTAGATTCACCAAAATCCAAGTTCTGTCCTTCATTTCTATAATTTTATAAACTAGTCAGAATAATAATTAAAAAAAAAAAAATAAACCCTTTGACAAGATAAATCCAACTGATCACTGGAAACAATTTGTGACATGAGAACAGCTTGGGAACAAGAGAGCCAAGGGTGATTACAGCACTGAAAAATTTTAGGAAAACTTTTCTTAAAATCTGTTCTTGTCTTTTTTGCCATGTATAGGGAGAACAAGTTGTTCTCTTGCTCTTCAGGGAGGAGCTTATTTCAATATTGAATATCTTTTTTCAGGATTGAAGCTGACTCAAACTTTCCTTGCAGCCTTTGCTTTCTAGGTTTTCTGGGTTTTGCCAGCTTGTTTTCCTTGCCACATTAGTGGTGATGATTTACATTGATTTCATGATTTAACACAGAGAATTGGCACAAAGTCTGTTTCTCAACCTGTATTTCTGCTTATCAGCACTTACATCTCAGCAAAACTTCTTTCAAAGTTCGCATCTCCTACATGTCAAGATCGCCTGAACTCCTAATTCCATCTGCAAACTTTCTTAGGCTGTCTCACCCACACGAAGGCATAAGCAAATTTTAGTCAGCAAATTTTCACCTAAAAGTAACAAAAAAAAAGTTGGATACTCATAGGTCCAAGAGAAACCTTCAGCTGTATTCAATTTTTTTTTTCATTTTCACATGTGCATTAATGAGAAGTCACTTACACTCGATTTTCCTTTTTTCTTCAGTCCTATTTTATATCATACTAAACTGATATCCTGTCATAAAATATCTTACACAAGAAATGGAGCTCTAATGTCACAATGGAAAGGTTTGTGTAATTTCTGTGATTACAGTTCACTTTATTGTACTTTTTTTTTCTTTGGCAGCTCCCCAGTTAAAATATCAAAGTGAAGCTTAAATTTTGAGCATACAGAAACATGACTGTTGACACACCAGTGGCAAACTTAAATTCCTTTGGTGTTTTCATTTGGCAAACAGCCTCATATTTCCTTCTAAATGCTTTGATTTCTATTGGACAAGAGAACCACTTTTCTAAGGCAAAACTCCTACTGCAAGGAGGTAAATTGGCAAAAACATTCCTTAATGAAATGGAACTCTAGGCAAACTGAATATGGCAGTCAATGACATTTAACCCCTTCACCAAGCAGGGCCTCAGATGCCAAAGTAATCCAAAATGCTTCACACTTCCCTGTATATCTTGTGTATTAAAATATTGGGTTTAAATGCCTTAAAATTCCAACTCCATGGCTGACAGCAGGAGGATCATAAGTACCAAGTAATACAGATGCACTCATAATGAGAATACTCCAAGTACTCAAGCACAGGCAGGTGTGACACATCTCTCTGACAGGTTTGCACAATTTCTGAGCCAAAACACCAAGCAGGTGCTTGCAACAGCACAGGGCTAAGACCTAACAGAACTGGCAACATGATCCATCTTCTCAGAACTGACACAAGGGAGTGGCTTGCCAAAGCTGGGATGCAGGATGGAAACACACCCAAAAAACCCCAAGCAATAGTGGTTCTCTGGGTCTTCGAAATGCATCATTTTTGTGTATTTTTTTAATTTAAAGGTAATAAACTGACAGTGTATTCACAAGTGGTGGTCCTTAAAATACATAATATGAATGGTTTAATGCATTTTTAAGGGGTTTTGTACCAAAATAGTGTTATTGGCACGATCTAAGTAGCTGCACATCTTGGATGAAACCTTCTGTACCAGTCTTTCATGAAAATGTGACTAAACATCACAGCTTTGTGTTTCACAGAAAAACCAAGGCCTTCAGACCCTTTAGATACACATGTGACACAGAATATCTGTACATCTAGAGAATGAATGTTTTCAGTTAATTTAGAAAGTAACATTGAGATTATTAGTCTCGATAGCATTTTTGAGACTAATAACTGGGTGGGTACACCAGAAACCATGCATTTAGTTTGACTTCCCATGCACAGATAATTGGTGAAAACAATTAATTTTCTTTGCAATGCAGACCACAGTTAGTTCTACCTATGTTTTAAAATCTAACCAGAAATCCTCATCATCCATTCTGTGCCTTCAAAGCTGCATTTCAAACCAGGCACATATTATCTTAAAGTTTTTTAAGTAGCCCTTCAATATTTTTCCTAGCAGAGTAGAGCTATTTGCTAAAGACAACCTGTTCTCAAGAACAGAGACCTGGAATGTGCCTCCTGCCTCAGCAGTCTCTCTGCCCTGCTATTTTAGTGGCTTTACCCTCTTTTTATCATCCCACTTATCAAGCTATCAAAAGCTATTTGAGAAGTGTCAGCTTTCTTACCTCCTCCAATATCTCCACATCCACACAGTTCCATTGGAAAAAACCTTGCAAAGATGATCCTTTCAGAGCTGAAAAGATCAGGCCCTTTCTGTCTTTTTGGGTAAGAGAATCTCACTGTTCCACTGATCTTCCCTGAATTCGGGTCAGTCTGAAACCTGTCCTGGAGCAAAGCTGGTCAGAGCTGGACACAATCCTTCCATGTGTCAAGAATGCTGATACACCTAAAAATCTCGGTTTATCCTGCTGCACAAGGAAGAATTCCTATTTTAGTTGGCCAGCTGAGCTGGGAACTTCCAGAAGAGCTGAGAAATCCATGTGCATGTGCTGAATCACTGCCCTACATTTCTGCTGTGCAGGGGGTCACCAGACAGCAATCACAAGTTTCACAAATACACTGAGAACTTTGTGTGGGATGCATTTGTCCATCACACCAAACTGATTTTGCTGTATCTGTGTTCAGGACTGGTTTTCAAAGCTGGTCCAGCAGTGTTGGAGATGTTAATGAGGTAGCAGGCACAAATAGAACAGCATTTATCTAGTATTTCAGAGGAATTGCTTTTAAAACCATCAGGGTTGGTTAGTTTACATTTCAGTGATTTTTAACAAGTTCCCTGCTTTGAATCCTAAAGTTGGTAAAGCTCCATATTTATTTTCCATTAAAAAACTGAAACAGGCTGTCCTAGAGTCTGTAATTTTCTTACAGTCTGGCTTTCCACTGTAGTCTGAGCTACAGAGCAATATCCCTGAAAAGAAAGCAAGTCTTTAGAGATCACAAATAACCAATTTCACAGTACAAGCAGTTGTAAATAGAGCTAAATTCCCTTTAGTAATAAACTATTCATCTTTGTGCTTCATTGAGTTCAAAGAAAAGCATTTTTCAGAGTTTAAGCAATTAAGTTTACATTTTATTTTCTCCTCTTGAAAGGAAGTTATCACAAAAGCATGGGATTGAGAAGCCACTGTGGTATTGCAGGTATTCTCTGCGTATGAAATTTCAATTTAGCAAGGCATGCAAAACTCTACAGGCAGTGCAAAACTCTACATGCAGTTAATGTTCAATACACTAAAGCCACTTTGTTTTCAC
>VXBB01018029.1:0-29525 GCA_013399915.1 Illadopsis cleaveri | reverse complement strand
GGTCCAATGCAGTGCCTGCCTGAGGGTCAGCACCTTTCAGCACAGAAAGCCTGAAATCCTCAGCCTCCAGGGCTCCAACAACTCCTCCTGTATCCTGTGGCTGTGAGCCAAGCACAGGAGACAAAGTGGCCTGGCTGCTGTTTTGGGTGCTCAGTTGCTGTCCTGTCAGTGGGGATGTAACAATATCTCCCTCTGAAGAAACACAAGATGAAAAACCAAGATCCCAGCCACTTTGAGATGCTGGTAAAGTTCCCACGTCTCTCCTGTTAAGTGCAAAATTGTTCATCTCAGTGTCTTGGCCAGATTCCACCTCAGGTAATTACAGTTTGTCAACCTGAACTTCCCATGCAGATCAGAGTGGGTTTCTGTGAAGTTAAGCAGCCCCTTTGGTTTCACAGCTTTTCAGCAGAGCATGAAATGATCTCTGCACAAGATTTGAATACCTTTAAAGTTTGCCTCCAGCTGCACAGAGGTAAGACCATAATTATTAACACCACATAGTTGCATGCCAGATTTTGTGACTTCACTTTTTCGCTGGTTCCAGGATGTTAGAATTGTGTTGAACATCCATCCCACAGAAAATGTCTTTGCTTTTACTGAAAACCAAGTTTAAATCATGTCTTGCAGAGCGGCCAGGTAAAATCCCTTCAGAGATCTTTAGTCATGTCCTGGTAATTGTTTTCTTTTGCACTGTAATAGATGAAATGCAGTTGAGCCAGTTGCTTTGCATAGACTCATTTGTATAATCTTGACCTTTTTTCCAGTTAGCTGAAATGTGTGGCACACCATGATTGTTTATTTGCACATTGATTCAGCAATAAACTGAACCAGTAGATTGGCGAAATTACTGGAGCAAATCTCCTCATGAAAAGGTGAACGAAGACAAGGTGCAGTTCACTGAAAATCCCTAATTTTAAAACAAGCCAGAAATTTGGAAACAAATAAGGAAAGAACTGGTGAAGCATGTGACCTTGGTGCTATAAAATCAGATGTGGGAGCCTAGAAGCATCTGAAAGAAATGTTTCTGTCAGGAAGAGGCCTGTGAAAAAACAACGCCCCCAATGAGCTTTTTCCATGAGGAAATATGAAATCTAAATATTCTGGTGCTAGAATCCAGGCAAGGGATGTTGGAGCAGCTGAACTCTTGAAAACAGAAGAACAAGTTACCTCGGGAATATTATCTTTTGATGCAGAACTCAAACAGATACCATTCAGTCATTCATTCCATATTCTCCTTTCCACATATGAGACAGATGACACACGAATGAAAGCTCTGCCAATTCACTGTTGGATTTCAGTAAATCTACTCTTTACCCAAGCCAAACCAGTTGCTCGAGCCTACAAAGCACTGAAAAAAATATACATTGCTGATATAGTATTTTTTTGGATTCAAAAGATTAAAAAATTTAACAAGCCAAATATTTCATGCGAGCATAGCAGGTATCTTTAGGATAAAAATCCTGACATCATGGTTAAGGTGATTAACTGCAGCTAAAGAATATCACTCCAGTTGTGACTGCCATTCACAGCACTTCTTTATGAGGTACCAGCAATACACAGCCCATCTTTCCACCAGTGCTGTACTAAGCACACTGAAGACTGGTATAAATCCCAGATTAAGAAACTCAGAGTAGTCATTGTTCATTTATCCAGGGAGGGACGGATAAGAACAGCAATATTTCCTCTATCTTTTTCTCTTCCTCACTTCTCAAATCAGATACTGCTTTAGATTTCATACTTGAACTATTTGAAATAATGTATAGCAGTCTAAAGGATCAGAAATAGTAAATATAATGGTAAATATAGGCTCATTATGTCTTTTCCCATCTGAACAATCCAAAATGTTTCAGTTAAATATCATCATTTCCATTTTTACGGAGGAAAGACACAATTCAGCTTGTCCAGAGCCATGGGGGTGTTTGGGTCATTGTAGTGACCTAACAGCTGGATTTGTAGAAATTGAAAATCATAGTTTAAAATGGCAGAATGGCACAAAACTCATTCCGAGGCAGCTCTAAAATGGAATATTTCTAATCCTCACCTCTGTTTTTCTCTCCACATGCACCATAGTGTGGCAAAGAGGAAAGACTGAGAGCAATTTTTTGGTTACAATTAAGTTTTCAAGTAATAAATAATAAAATTATGTCAAACATGTGCCATTAAACATTTTGTACTACAATTTCAACACCCATATAACTCTACACTGTAGAATTACAGCTGTAACATGTACAAAAAAAATCAGAATGTGGCATTACCAAGCACTGAAATCCATGCACATCCCTATTAGATAGATGCTCTCTGCACCTGAATACATGCTCCATATTGATATGGCCTCTACCTACCTTCCAAACCAATTCTTTTTTTAATTTTCTAAAGCTAATTTGTGCCTTTGGATACATTTGGTAAAATCCCATGGGACTTGTATGTGCATATCTGGGCACTTCAATAGTGACAAACCCTTCCCCTTCCCAACACGTTGCATTGTCACCTATAACTCTTGTCTTTTTCTTCCTTTTTTTATCACACCTGAATCTTTGGGGGACACTGCAAAAAGAAGCGCAGCACTTTCCATTTGTTGACAGTTTCATTTCTAAAAGAAGATTCAATAATGCTGTACCCGTGCTGTGCATGGGCAAGTGTAAATGGGGTCTTGCTACCAGTGCTGTCTCTCAGATACATTTCTTTTCTACTCTAAAAGTAGAAGTTGAGAAGGACAGAAAAATAAAAATGAGCAGGGGAATGCAAGCTACCCCTACCAAGTTCACGAAAATACAGTCATCTACCATAATGCTAAACACAGGATAAAAATATCAAAAGAGAAAAATACTACATCAATTTCCTCTTACACACAAATACTATAAACTTCAGGGTCCAGCTCTTCTCCTTCCACTCCACTTGACTCAACACATCTCCTCAAGAATTATTAAAAAATAATAAACATCCATTACAGTATTTGCTACAAGCTTATGGATTAGCACTGATCACAAACAGAGACATACTTTTAAGTTACTGAGTTCAACCAAAATGAACCTACATCCAAACCTTCAAATTTGGTTTTGACTTAGGATCATTCAGTTGAGAACTAATAGTCCAATGTTTCTTTCCCAACATCTAGATTCAATTTGCTTTTTTAACACTGTAATTTTTAAAAAAGTGAAAATTCATAGTTTAAGTCTGATGAATTTTAGCAATTCTGAAAAAACTCAATAATAAAACTGTTGTCCTTGCTACTACAACTGTGCTTTATAAGCCCAGAGTCCAGTTTCCAGGAAATGAAAAGACTTTGTTATTTGCTTTCCATAAGAAGAAAATAGTTTTCCACAAGTCAGTTACTTTGCAATACACTAAATTTTCGATTTGTTAGGCAATGGTTGCCATGTGGCATGCATAATGCTTTTTAATTATTATTTATACTGAATCTCATTAATGCTAAGGGACTTCCTGCAAGGGGTTCAAGGCAGGTACCTACAGGAATCAAAGACTTTCTACTTTACAAACTCTTACTCTGGATATTTAATAATGATTCAGTGAAATTCCTGACCATCCTTAAGAACCCAACAGTGTTCTCCAAAGTTGCCTTGCCCCGAAAAAAAATTCTTCCTTTAATACCTTGAATAGAGGATGCCTGAAAACCTGACAGCGCTGCAAATAATTTTAAAGTAGCTCAACACATCTAACTAAACACTCCTGTATGAAAGGAAATCCCTGTGTAATGTCAATAGGAAAAATAACAAAGGAAAAGAAAAAAAAGCAAAACCACACTGGCATGCAAAGGAATTTTACCTGTAATATTTGCCTCAGGTTCAATAGGCTTCAGCTAATCTAAACTTTTATATCCTAATGTCCTATTTACAACCCAAAATCAGAGAGACTGGCCATTCCTACAACAAAAAAAAAGGAGGCTGTTGCTGAGGGTGAATTTACCAGGCTCCTTTATCTGGATGTTTAATACACTTGCATTGTGTTGTCTTCCCTCCCACACACACCCTTTCCTTAAAAAAGGAAGATACAATCCTTTTAGCAAGTTATTTATCTACAGCAAACCTTCCATGACCAGGCCACAACCACCATCCCAGCCTAAGCTTTTAACTGAAATAGATCACCATAGGTTTTCCTACATTCTTTTTTCTTCAAGCACATATCAAATCCTCCAAATCCAAGCTTTCTATTTTCAGACCATTTAAAACTATTTAGGGCTTTGAATCACCATACTGTCATTAGTGGCCTAGCTGCCAGTCACATATTGTTGTGCCTCTCTGTTTTGAATGGCCTAAGATTTCTTGTTAGCTTTCTGAAAGCACAATTTTTTTGTTTGAAATAAGTTTCTCAAACCATTGTATGCAGCTTGCAGTGTAAAAATAAATACAGGGAAATGCTGGAAATAAATTGCTGTAGAAATACTGACATGGAGCATGGCCTTTAGAAAAGAAGAAAAGAAATCTGGATATGGTAGTTACTGTTTGCATTATCCTTCCTCTAGGAGAGGAATTCAAAAGCAGACACACAGTTCCACCATTTATAGAAAAACCACAAGTCCATGAAATCAGAAGCTATAAGAAAAGAATGTTTTGTAGTTTTTTTATTGTATCAAAATAGCAGAGAATAGAGCTTGGCTGTTGCAGCTCCCAGAGAGCCTTGAAGCCTTGAATCATGAATCTGTTTAATAAGCAGGTCTAATTTTGCAGCAAGTACAAACAGGACAAAACCTCTTTGAATGGGTTTGGAGCTGCTAGATGCTGCCTGTGGTAGCTGCAGAGACCTTCTTCAAAACAGACTTGCCTCTGTTTTCTATGCTTTGCACATCAGGAAAACCAACCCAAAGTAGGAATTAAATAAGTGAAAAGGTCTGTGATGCAAAGAAAAATTAAAATCTATCCTTTAATTTTACCTAATCTATTTTTTTTAATACAATGCTTACAGCACAAGAACAGGGAAATAAGAGAACCAAACCATTTAAACACCTCCCCAGTCCAAACAAACTAAAAACCCACTACATTTTTTTTCTTTTTTACCAAATGAATAACAAGCAAAATTTATTGTTAGATTCAGGCTTTGGAGGTTACAGTTTCAGGCAGAAAGAGAGGCCTTGTGCTTTTAAAAGATTCGTTCAATATTTAATTCCATGTGATTTGTTTTCTGCAGTAGGAAGAAAAGAATTATTTCTGAAATTAGAAGTACTGTCAATATTTTCATATGTTCTTAAACAAAAAACATCTGGTTATGTTTAGATATGGAACAATGCTTTATCTCAAGAATATTTGCCCAGTGACTGGGGAAGGACTACAGCAAACATTTGGAAAACTACAAATTTGAGGGAATTTGAGCTTTTTCATTTTTCTTATCCCCATGGAAATAAAATTTTTGCTAGACTTTAAAAGAAAAAAAAAATGTGGGGAGGGGAGAAAATAAGATAAAGTACATATTAAAAAGCACCTTCACTGTATTCATTAATAACACACAGCTACTGTGTTGTTGTGTGCATACAAACATACAAAGATTAATTTAACAGAATTCTAAATGAACCACTGGTCTTTGCAGGCTGTCTTGTTTCCAAAATTCACAAGAGCAAGGCTGGAATACTAAAACAAGTTCCATTTGAAATCTCTGCTTTTCCTAATCACTAACTGGAATAGTGAATAGAATTGAATGAAAAATACACAAAATTATCTACTGTAGCAGCTATGGGCTCTGCTTGCTGTACTCTGTCTCCTTTTGATATAAATTCTGGCTCTGTGGTAGATATTCACAGGATCTAAACCTGTTTCAAGTCTGAAGAAATGCTTCTAATAATCAGTGCCTACCAAAAATAGATTTGAATCCTAGATTAATGTCTGTTTACTGATGTCATTAATAGACAACCCAAAGTGTGAAAAGCACACCTCGTCACGTGTCCTTCATTTGAGAGCTAAGTTTTCATGCACTGCAGCTTAAAGAAATGCTGGACTAAATATATATTTCCCTTGTAAAAATCACCTGGAAGCTGCAGAAACCCATTAACCTCCATAGTTTTCTTCTGCTTTTATCACTTAAAACAATTTTTTAATCCAGATACTTGCCAAAGCTTTGTAACAGACAAGATATTTTGAACATACTATTTTAGAAAATGAGAATGAAATAAAAGATTTGTTAGCAGTAGAGATGCATATTCTTTTTAAAACAGCACTTGTTAAAAATTATTGTGCACCAAGAGGCAGAATAAATATATTTTACTCTTCTTCTTGCTGTTAGTGTAAGTGTCCCTTTTCTCCAAAGGGAAACAGAAAGCTGTTATTGCTCGTTAAAAACTCACTATATTTTACCAATGAGGCTTTGGACTTGTTATGGAGTCCCAAGATCTGCATGAGGCCCACATGAATAAATTTCAACCCACAAAAATGTTTGGAAGTGTCGGAGAACACTCCTAAGGATTAGGAATGTTTATCAACTTTTGATGACACATCAGGACTCAGAAGACTTGGGTTTGATCCATTAAGCTCACTGAGTTTACAGAGCATTTTAAAGGGATATAGTTTGCATACTGAAAATTTTCTGCAAATATAAACATTCATTAAAATGTATTAGTATTTGTAAAAATAAATAAATTATAATGTACAATCCAATGCCTGTTCACAGACAAGAAAAACCCAGGGACCTGTCTTAAAACTAGAGAGAATGCTTGATTTGCAAAGTGCTATTAAAAAACATGCGTGGATGAAGTACTGAAACCCAGTAAGATGAGACAACTATTTTTTCTTTATTCCATGTAGAAAAAAAAAATATGCATATTTAGTACACAGTTTTCTAGATCCATCATTGTTTAAAAGCTTCTAATTTTGCTTAGAATACTTTGTATTACTTTCATTAAAAAAAAAAAATCTGTCCTCTGGCAGAAATAGAGGATGCATTGGGTCCTTTGTGTGTTTCCTGTCCTTCTAGAACTATCTCCATCCAGAAATGCAGCGAAAATGAAACATCAAAGCACACAAACACTTTGAAAAGCACATTTTAGAAGACTCTCATCACCAATTTGCCAGAGTGGTTTGTATTTTCTTAAAAGACAATCTTAAAAACAGCTGTTAATCAAGGTGCTATTTTCTGTAGGTTTGAGAGTGTAAGCAGCTTTGTAGGTTTGCCACCTTGAACAGCTCCTTCCCTAGGCAGAGTATGAACAAAGATCTGCACCAAAGACCAGATTTTTTTTTCAGTTCTCCATCACATCCCAAGGCAGAGCCTCAGTTCCCCTGGAGGAACAGCTGTCTTTTAGGTTTGAAGATTCTGACTTAGGTGCAGAAACAAATTTAAATCTGACATTTATGGAAGTTGCTGAACGCACATCTTGGTGCCTTTAATCTTCCCCCCACAGATGCTGTCCCCACCACAGCAGCTGCTGCTGCTCTGAGGTGGTGCCTGGTAGCTCAGAACAGAAATCTCAGGAACAAAGAAGAGAAAAAAATAAACAGGGGGGTGACTTCTAATGTGCTAACATTTGCAAAACAGAGTTCCAGTTGATACGGAGGCAAAATAGAAACAAGACCTTTAGGATGAACTTTGTATTTTTTCAGCATATGGCCTTTCTGTGTGCAAAAACCTCAAAGCCTTTTCTGCTGACACAAATAAAATTTAATGAGAAGTAAGATGGTTTTGCCATTAGGCTAATTATTAAGTTTTGTACAAACCAATGATGCTAAGGAATCAGGATGTTTTGTTTCTTCTCAGTTTAGTGGAACATTGGCATTTGGATGCCCTAGGCAGCTCCAAAAGTCCTTGTCTTAATGCTCATGCTGATGAATCAGAAATGCATTTCAACCTCTGAACTTACTTTGCAATACAGGCACAATACTAATAAGCACAAAGCCTTAAAAAAAAAAAAAAAGCCTGTATTTCTAAGCATTCCCTATAGAGCTTACTGAGACACAGGAAGGAAAAAAAGAAAAATCTGAGAAACAGATTATTGTCACAATTTACCCTGAAAGGTTTTTACAGCGCAGTGGAAGACTGGGCAGACAAAGGAAGACAGTGTGAATTCATCTGGATTTTAGCAGAAATCTCAGGGAACCTGACAAAAAAAGACCATGCTACAGTTAGGGGTAAATGGTGATGGAAAGCAACACCAATTACTACAAATGATGTCACATAAGAAGATTAAAAGGTATCCTACAAAACAGCATTCTCCTTGCTACCTAGGCTAGTATTACTCAACATGCCAACAGAAGATCTGGGGGCAAAAATCATCTCAACAGCATTTTTCAAAGCAGCAGCAAGATATAACTAGATATAATCAAGTTGAGTATGGATTTATTATATTATGTTTTTACCCAGAATTTTGAGAACTGCTTGTCTCATAAAGATGAAGGGAAAAATGAAAGGATTGGTTCAGAGCAAAAAAGAAGCATTTAAAGATTATCCCCATGTCACTTTTTGTAGTCATATGATTTCTGGTATACTCTCAAATAAAGGAAATACTGTCTTAAATGCTTGATTGTTCATGATAAGCAAACGTGGGGTGAACATGCAGTAGAGATGAAAGAGTAATTTCTATTCCTATTTACTGACTTAATGCCAGTGATTTAAAGATTATCACTTCAGGCCCTCACCACAGAGAAGAAAATAATTTTCCAAGAATTCTTTGCCACTTTGCTCCTGTCTAGGAGGAGTGTGAAAGTCTCTCCTCACCCTGCCCTACAGCCCTCACTGCTACATTCAGACTTCTGGTCAATTCACAGACATTTCAGTGGCACTCTTCTTTCCAGTAAGAATATTCATTGATCTTATGCGAGGAGCAGAAAGCTGATGTAAGTGGAGCTGGCTGGAACAGAGATGATGAATCGGGATCAGCACACTGCAAAGCAGCAGAGTGCCCCAGGGCAGCATAAAAGGCAGCATCCTCATGCCTCCACTGCCAGGGATGGCCTGGAGGAAGGCAAAAGGCATCTGAGCAGAAGTCCTTGAGAAGCTGCTGGAGTTATTGAGCAGGAGCTGAGGAATGAAGAGCAGAGGCTGGGTGAGGCTGCTGAGGTGAAGAACAGAACCATTAATCACTCAAGGTGCCCAGGGCTATCAGTCTTTTTGTTGCTGGATGACAGTGACAAGACCAAGGGAATGCCTCCTCAGAAGCATTGCAGAGCTTGCCATCCTCATCTCCCACAGACCCAGGGCAGCAGCCATACGAAATAGGATGCACAGATGTTACCAGGGTCTCAGCACTTTGGGGCACCCAAAGCCTTCCCACCTTCTCACCCTGCTGTCCTGCCAGGCATGGGAAGGATCCTTCACCTCCCAGGCTGAGCAGGACAGAGCCATTTCACTACTCTCAGATGCCTGAGATGGCTCCAGAGTGAAGGAGGACTTGGACATCTCACTGCAGGACAGCAACATCTCCCTTGGACAGCCCTGGGGCAGGAGAAGACCAGCCTCAAGAACATCTAAGGGACTAAAGGTACACAGATCCACGGGTCCTGATGAGATACATCCATCACTCCTGAGGGAACAGCCTGAGGAAGTGGCTAAGCCACTATGCAGCACTTTTGGGAAGTCAGGACATCCCAATGAAGTTCCCACTGACTGGAAACATTGATCAGAGAGCTGGAACACCTCTCCTAGAGAAACAGGCTGAGTGAGTGAGGGTCATTCTGCCTGGAAAAGAGAAGGCTCTGGGGAGACAGTACAGCAACCTTCCAGTGCCTAAAGCAGGCTACAAGAAAGGTTGACGTGTTTACCAGGGCATCACTGGGAGGAAAGGGTTAAAAGCAGAAGATGTGGTGAAGAGGGAATAGCTTTGCTCAAAGTTACTTAGCAGCTGAGAATGCTAACAGTGCTGCTGTGGGAAACTTTCCCATTATAACTATTGTTCATCCTCTGCCTGCTTTGAGGGGACCAATTCCTGTGTGGAGATAACACATTCTGAAACACAAGCTTGAGTCTCCTGCTGGGAGAGAGAAATCATATACTTGTGATAAACTGTGTGGACAAAGCTCTTTGAAAAGTGGAGCAGGCAGCAGCCCATGGATGAACTGAGCCTAACAGAGCCCAAGTCCCTGAGTTTCTGTCGCCCAGAGTTGTTAGAGAGGAAATTAAATAATTCTCCTCTTTGCATTTCAGCCGTGGTTTGATGATTACCCTGGTTACCCACACGGGCCCATTCCCACAGGCATGTGGTGAGTGATAAGGTAATGGGGAAATGGCTTCAGCTGAAGGAGGACAGGTTTAGATTAGAATTTAGGAAGAAATTCTTTCCTGTGGGAGTGGTGAGGCTCTGGCACAGGTTGCCCAAGAGAAGCTGTGGCTGCCCCATCCCTGGAAGTGTTAAAGGCCAGGTTGGATGGGGCTTGGAGCAACCTGGGATAGGGGAATTAATCCATGTCTATGATGGAATGAAATTATCTCTGTGGTGCCTTCCAACCCAAAGCATTTTACTCAACAAGAGCTCATTGGTTGATATATCTAAGAACTTTTTGCTGACATACACAGACCATCTAGGCTTTGCAGTCCTATTATTTTTGTAGCTGACACTCTGACCCACACTTCAGCAGAACAGTGTGGTACGTGCTTACACAGCTAAATTAACTTCAGAGGTAACAATCCCACCCACTGAACTGAGGATAAAAAAATAGTAATAAATGAGGAACCGCATTGTTAAAAGAAATAAAAGTCATCTTTAGAGAGAAACAAAAATTAAACCAATCAAGATATTTGCTACAGCAAAATCTTATTATCAAATGACACCTGAATAGACACACAGATTTATATAAATAATGAAAATAATGAATATTGGGTATGGAAGAGGAGGCAATCAAATAACCAGGTCCTATATACTGCCACCAAAAAGAGTAATGAAATTACAGAATTTTCTCCCCCCACGTCTATATGTTCTCATAGCACTGTGATCTTCAGTTCATGCTACACTATTTCACAAGTGCTTCATTATAAAAACATTTTGCTGTTGAGGAAACAGCTTTGAAAATATATTTCATCTAGCACATGCCAAAAAATTGAAGTTAGTGTGGATGAAGCAAGATAAAAGCTTAGGCAGCCACTCCTCATTATTATGCAGTGTACAGGTTCCCAATTCTCCAAGAAGTGCTACTCATTGTGTATTAACTCATTTTATTAAACTTATTTTAAATAAGTCATTATCTGCAACAACAAAAAAAAATTTAAAAACCAACAAACAACAAGAAAAAAACCCATTCATGCCTTTTTCTCTGGTCTTTCTTCCTTTGCATATTGCTGCCTCATGTTACAATGTGCACAAAGCTTTTTGTTTGGTCAGTCTGTAATACAGTCTGAGGAGCACATACACTTTTCCTTTTTGGCATAAAGATGTCTCAACATGAACTAGAGAATAACATCATCTTATGCCCTAGAAGCACACAATAATACTTGCTTGCTTCGAAAGAAGGTTCATTTTTAGGCCTTACTGCTTTAACCTGTCCAGAGGCAATAAAAATCCAAAGGGGAAAAAAGTCAATTCTGAACAGCAGAAGTTCTTATAAGCACTGCTTTTCAGACCTTGGGAGCTCAAAAAACTCTTAACTTTTAGGTATTTTGCCAAAAAGGTTTATTAATTCACAAGTCCTGCAGAATTATAGTCAAGAGTTCACATAAAGGTGGAGAGGAAAGAAAAAGATAATGATGAAAGAGAAGCATATGCATCTCATAATGCATATAACCACATGAATTTACATATTTTCAGTAGAACTTTATGCTCTTGGTACTTTTAGCCTTATGGGTAGGCTGAAAAAAATAAAAGCTGTTTATTTTCAGAATTATATTTAAGGTAACTTACTTCCCCTTCCACCCTGTTTTTGAATATCTTATTGCCTGTAGCAAATTTAGAATACGTGGTTGAGTCCCACAGAGAGCTGTCTGATATGGCACCAAACAGAGAAATAAATTTTTACTAAAATATTTACCAAAAAAAAAAAATATACTGAAAGAAATCATAGAAAAATGAACTGGATACCAAGTATGACATTTCCAAGAGATATGGAAGACTTGATTTAAGGATGCTGTTACATAAAATAAAATGAGTCAGAATTTGTTTACCCTGAAAAGTTGCCAGAGGTCTTCTGGTCACTGTGATCCATCTCAGAGGGCTTTGATTTGACAGTCGTAAAAAACATTCTGATCATCTAATCTGCTGATTTGGCTTTTGCCCCATGATCTATTTTAAAGTATAATAAATGAGTTTCACTTAAAGTTGGTTTGTTGTTGTTGTTGTTGATGCTTTCAAAATTCCAACAGAGATCTTATTCTTACAATCTATGCATATAAGTGTTCTTGAGCTTCATTAAGCTCAATTGCAGAATTCTTCATGTTAGTTTCAAGGGTTTTTTTAATGTAAATTCAACCACTGGCAACCGAGCTTTCTTTCAATTCTGTGTGAAATAGTCAAATCTAACAACATAATTACATTTCTTTTAAAGTTCTGATGTTCTTTAATGAGTTGAGCAGAACACATTTCTGAAGATTCATTATGAAAAGCTCAAATTCTGTCTCCTTAAATAGAAAGTTAGGTTATTTTAGTGGCCTGCCTTTTTTACCCTGCCCAGTGTTTTCTCCTGGCCATTGACTGCATTTCAAGAAAGTCCTTCTAGTGACGACTTGTGCACATTATGATGAGGAAAAACACAAAAAATATTTTAAAAATCCATTTAAGGAGAGGTTGGGGCATTTTTTCCCCTTTCTCCCATTGACTTCACATGGAAAACATCTGATTATTTCAGAGAAATTACACAAGAAGTGAATTCAATACTTATTCTCATTCTGCTCCAGGCTAACCCTGTCAAAATTATGATTACAAAATATGCCCAGAACTGGAATGCTCTGCTTTCAATCTACAAATTAGGGCTCTTTTCAGCACACACAGCAGTTTTGTAAGAACCAGGAACAGTCACAGAACTTCTTTTGTGCTCTCCAGCACACCATTAGTGAAATGATGAAATGGGGATTTTTCAATGAGTATTGGCATATTTATATTAACTCTCCCTGCTGGCTTTCCCCAAAACACCTCTCAGCACAAAGCATAAAAATACAGAATGAGAGAAATACTGTTATATTTTGTTCTATGTTCAAGTTTTTTTTCCTGCAGGAACATATTTTCAAAGCTTGCTTGTCCCCCTTTCATTTCTAGCATGTGACATGCACATCTTTGACACTCACCCCAAATACTGAGGTGGTTTGCTCCACGCTAATAGTGATAGAGAAAAAAAACCAGTTCATAATACATTAGAAGTATAAGAGAGGCATCCTTATTGTTGTATGCAACTCCCATTACACAAGTCCTAGAGAAGCCCAAAGACATGCAAATATTCAAAAAAACTAATTTTCTGTTCTGCATTTCTCTTTCTGAGCTACTGAGTGACTTATATTGAATAAGATTCAATTTTAAAGCTGATTTTAAAACTTGCTTTCTCATTTTGGATTTGTTTTTAAAAGTATTTCCCTCAAATCCAAGGTACAATGGGACCAAACAGGTCTCTGGTTCTCCACTGTTATGCAAGCAGGCAGATTGCAAACTGACCTGAAGCAAATGAAAGTCTGCAAAGGCAAAAAAAAATGTACCTGTAGAGGTTTGGGGTGCAGGAGTACAACTAGCATAGAATTTTCCTTCATGTTTTCCTTAATTAAACTATGTATAAAAACCCCCAAACTCATACAACCAGTTATAGATAAAGGTCCTAGTTTTAAAGCCCTCATTTAAGCTGAATGTTTATTTTAGGTCTAGGAGTGCTGGAACAGATGCTAAATAAATTTGAAGTGGACTTATGTGCAAAATTATTCATATTGGTTTTGACTGGAATGGAAGGAAGTTATATTCAAGCTGAACTGGCAGCAGCAGTGTTAAAACTGTCCTCCAAGCAGCCAGATGTTCCTGCAATTAACTAACGAGGGTGGGTGGATTACTGGGTGATCCATGTGGTAATGTTAATGAAACTCATTTCCAGCAAATGCACGGGTCCAGGGAGGTGTCAGGGACATAAAAATTGCATAGAAGGGAGGGTGGAGTGGACACATTCTGTACAAAAGCAAAGCTATTTACATTTTAGATGTCAGCAGTATCTTCCCTGGCACTTCTCTGGCTGAAACAAGTCATATTTTAAACGGTATTGACATGCCCAGAGCAAGCCTTGCTTTATCCTGAATCGATCCCAGCTCAGAGCAACATTATCATTCATCAAGCTATAGACAGGTGAAACCTGTTTATGGACCCAGGACCACTCATAGGCAACAGAAGGACTTTTCACTGCTTGTTTCAGCACTGATCAAAATCCTTGTGATCCTAGATTTGTCTTACACACAGAAAGAGGGAGATTTGGTCTATAAGCCTTGATTTACAAATAAGTCACGGTAATGCAAGTCTGAAATAGCAGATTCAGAAAGTTATGTATACAAAACCCTACCAGTTATTCTCCATTCTTTATCCTTCACACCTGAATATTGATGAAAATACATGATCTTTCCTCTACTTTTCTGCAAAACAGGGAGAGAGTGAGTTACCATTTTGATAACATCTTTCAACCAGCTTCTCAAAATATTCTCTAGAACATCAGACTATTAATGACTCTTCAGAAACTGAGAAACTGAGCTTTCAGATGCTGGAGATCCGAGCACTCCAAATGATGATATCATTCAGGGTAGGTCAGACAAAAGCCTCTTTAGCCAGGATCATAGTGAGAGAGCACATGAACGGCATTTACTCCTCTGTTCCTCTTTTCTCTGCCAAGTGATTTCAAAGACCCAACCTCAACAGTGTTTCAGAAGGGAAAAACCAACCAAACAGAACAACAACAACAACACACACAAAGGAAAACAGCACTTCTAAAAAGGCAAACAGTAGCAAGTGTGACATCCTGAGACTGCCTGAGCCTGTAGGAGTGGTCTACAGTGTGATACTTCAGTGCAGCGATGGGCAGCTGCAAGCAATCACAAACACTTATTCTGCAGTTAAAAGGAATGCTCTTTTATTTAGGATAAACTTGTTAGCCAGACATCTCAGATCTTAAATATTAATTATTTTACCACCACCCGAGGCAAGCAGAATAAACCAGTGAGAGTGAAAAATGACACCTCACCCAAGTCTCCTAAGCACTCTCCTGTTTGTCATAATAGTTCTCCAGTGAAAAAAAATTGTGGTGGAAGGGTGATAGAGGCAGATAATCTTTAAAAAATAAGAAAAGAGCTCGAAGCAAGAACATGAAAGGGGAAAAGGTGGGAGGGAAATGTTGTTCTCTTGTTTGCAACATTAAAATTTGCCAGAGATGATTTTGAAACCCTCAGAAAGTAGAGAAAGTAAGAATATTCCGTGAAAACCAACAAAGAGCATCAAGTCCAAATCTGAAGTGAATAAATACAAGGACTAACCCATAACCTCAGCATTATTAGCACCATGCTCTGACCAACTGAGCTAAGTCTTGTAGTCTTAGGTTTTCTGTCAAAAATGCTAAGCTGTGGGAAAACGTTCTGTTCATCCACAAGATAATTCTCAGAAAGTCCAGAGAAGAACACTGGTATCTAACTGATACCAATGTTTGGTATCAATCAGATTCCTGACTCCAAATATTTTAGTGGAAATCAAGCTCTTAACCAAGGGCTTTTATGGCATTTGGGACAGAAATAGAAATTCACAAAAATCATAGTGTTGGAATAGAAAAGCTGAGTCTGAGAAACCACATTCTGCAAATATTTAGGACACAGGATTTGCTAAGGGCACTCCCTCATTCAGGGCTTCACTCTGGAGAATTATAGTGGAAAATCCAGCTAACAGTGCTTTCTGAAGAAACAAATACTGGTCAGGCTAAACCTCTCTTTCCTGGCATTCAATTCCTGGATATAGTTTAGCAAATCTAAGCCCACTCCATGTCACTGGAGCTTTAAGTTCCATGAAGAAACAGTGGCATGGAGTGTTTGTGGAGAGAGCTGCCTGCAGCAGGGGCAGCCAAAGGGAAGAGAGCCAGGATTTTGAGGCAGCCTGTGATGAGCGACACTGCCATGGAAATGGGATCACACCTCTCTCCCAGGAAAACCTGTTTGAGGGAGGGTGAAGGAAGCATCAGCTGATCAAAGCCTCCACGGAGCAAGGATCACTTGGTACATCAGCAGTCACACAGTTCTCCCCAAGAAGTGAGGGAAAAGTTTCCCTCCCACTCGTCAGCTTCAAGTGCACCTTCCCACTTGCAGCAGCTCCTTGGAGCACCAGACCTCATAAAAGCTCAGGTCTAAGAAATTCTCAGAAAGAAGGAATGGGAATGAATGCATTTTTTAACAGAACTCTTTCAGTTTCAGCTCATTTTGTCATCTACATGACACTTGCAGTAAGTAAATAATTTCAGATGGGAAATCACAGATGGATTAGTGTAAGCCTATCGATTGTCGAGGTAATCATTCTGCAGCACAGAAACCTGAGACCTCTTGACCAGGAAGGGAATAGAACATACATCTTACAGAAGGCTTTTATGGAAAGATAATTTACAGGCTTCAGGGCAATAAAGACAAGTTTGAGAGCAGTTACAATCCACTTTTAGATGATATTACCTCTCAGTCCTTTTCTCCTGAAATAACCTGCTTCTCCACCTCCCTCTACCACAATCTTCCTTCTTTCTATGCCTTTCTTCAAAGCAGCAAGGGAATGAACATTATGAATTATTGATGTGAGAAATACAGAAATCTCATCAGGAGAGGGGGGTTTTTTTCTGGTTTTTTTTCCCCCAAAAAAGCTCAGGAGAAAGTTTGGACAGGAGCAGAAATCCTACTCAGCAGAGGAAGGCATGTGCATAACCATCTGTAGCAGCTCCACACTTCCTACTGCTTCTCAGAAATCACTGAGACAAGTGACATAAGTAGAAAAATTCCACCAGAAAAGCAAACAAACAAACAAATAAAAATCCCATAAGACCCAGAAAACACAACACCAACACCCCACACCAAAAGGAACCCCAAACCACCACCAAAAACACCAGCCCACCACCCCATCCATCACAGAATATTCATCACAAGCATCTGTGACTGTTACACTGATTTAGACTTATTGAGACCTAGTCAGTCCCAGCTGGGAGTGCCAGTTGAAATAAGTTACATTCTTTCAAGTTTCATATCAATATCAGAGACATTCTTACCGATCTTTGGAGTTTTATATTAGCAGGGGAACCTCCTCCTTTGTATTGTTACAAAAGGAAGGAGGTTTTGCTCACCTTTTTTTCTCTTCAGCCACCCAGCCTGCATCAAACATCCAAGGCTTCCTGCCTCCAGGATTTCACATTTCATTTCTGCCTCACAGGGTTACAAATGGCCACGTGTGTGAGCTGAGGCCGTGTCTGCACCCAAAAGGACCTTCAAGAGGCCAGGATAATGTAAAGGAGCTTGTAAGACATGCATATAAACCTGTCAAACACCTATAAACTTTCACAGGCACCATGGCTAGAGACTGGTCACCAGTCTGCACTGGAAGACCTCAGGTCCATTCTTTTCCTTTGATCCTTCTGGACATGATTTCACAGATGGAGGTTGTGGGAACAGGTTTGCTGTTCCCTCCATCCCAGAACTCTCATGCACAATAGAGCAAGATACACTCAATATTTGAAGGCAAAAATGTGTTTTTCAGTCACTCTCTCTCTCTGCGTTTGTTTTGAACACACATTAATGGGATTTTAGGGACTATTCCAAGTTCTTTGAACATAAATACATCCCTTCAGCCTTTCTTAACTTTTCTCTCACTCCAGTAAAGGGCCAGTCATGCCAAATGGGAACTGTCAGGGCAGATAGCAATAACTAACTAGATGTGAATCTAACTCCACATCTGCCTTGAGTAGGAAAGAGGAAAATACCACTGATACAGCACAAAAAAGCAAAAGGCATCAAATATGCAAATGGCAGTCTGCAGACTGACTGCTCAAACTGTTCAAGCTGATAGCTTCAATACCACTCAGTTTTCCTTCTCACTTTGGCAGACATGTCTGCCTTAACCAAATGTCTTTTCTTCCTTTCCCCTAGGACTAGGGAAAAATGCATCCTCATTTCTTACCTTTCCCTCCCCCTTTCTTCCACATGCTTCACTGATGTTTTTATGTAAGTTTATTATGTCAGGTTTAGTCTCATCATCCTCAAGAGCTTTTTTATCTCAAATTCTACTTTCCTAAACTGTGGATAGAAACCCATGGCTGTTGTCTAGAGGATCCATTGATTGTTTCATCTTTATTTTTACATATTCTGCTCTTGGTGTTTATTCCTTCTCCATTAACTGCCCTCTCACTTTCTTTTTCCTCACCTTTCCTCACTGCATTGTTTTCTATTCCAAGACTATGACTGTGTTTTGCAGTTAAGCCTCAGAGCAGTTTCAGGCTAACTCCTACTTTGCATTTCTGAAGTGCTGTGTAACTCTGCAGCCAAATCAGTTATTTTTAGTGCTAAAAAACAATTATTAGGATCCTCCATTTTACAAGGCTATAAACTGGTTTCCACTTAAAATGGAAATGAGTGAAATCTTCAACATATATCAATAGGACTTGTTTGTAAAGTTTCATGCTCTGGTAACCCTCATCTTTATTAAGGCTGAAGAAGTCAGTCCCATGTGTCACATTTAGAGGAACACTGGCAGAAATGGCCCTGAAGACATAACAACTCACTAGCCCAAATAATTTGCACTTTAAATGTAAATGTCTATCTTTCCAGCCCCTGAAGCTTCATCTCCCCAAACCACCTCTGGATGTTTATCATCTGTATTCAAACACAGATAAATACTTTCCATGATTTAATATAAATTAAAAAAAGAGTGAGAGAAGAGAAAAACGTAAGGAAAAGAGAGGTAGGATAGCAAGCCTGAAACACTGATTAATCTGCTGTGGTTAATCTATTTGTGGGCTAATTTAACAACTTAACCAGTTGAAATAACCATTGGTAAGTTCTAGAAGACACAGCTTCTACTTTGGTTCTATTTATAGATTGTCATTGCTTTAGTAACAAACATTTATTAATAACATTTATTAATTGTTTACATTA
This sequence comes from Illadopsis cleaveri, assembly GCA_013399915.1. NCBI lineage: Eukaryota > Metazoa > Chordata > Aves > Passeriformes > Timaliidae > Illadopsis > Illadopsis cleaveri. The sequence continues at coordinate 10,553 of VXBB01018029.1, read as the reverse complement.
AATAATGTAAATTATTTATTAAACTGATTACCTCAGACTTTTCAGCCCTATAGAGTTACAGGAGGAGGTCAAGTGATGTTATTATAAATCCTATCTATTCTAGATTTTAAATAGAGTGTATTCTACAGAGCCTGCAAAATGTAGTCAGAAATAGACAGATCATTGGGGGACACATATTTAAGCAAATTCCTGAAAATTGTTATGCTTTGACAGTCAAGTTTACAAAGCTTACAAAGATTTCCTGACTTGGGAGCTGTGATTGAACAGTTTGTTTAAAATAAATAGAAGGAGATGAAGCTCACTATATAAAAACCTAGTTGGAAATTATGAGGGAATTGAGACATTAAGGTCTTGCAGAGCTTTGATTAATTCAAATAATTAACAACTCAAAGGAACAGGCAAATAATATAAGATTATCTATATGCACAAATTCTATATCTGTAGTTTTACAGTGCAAAACCTTAGTCATTACATTATGAAGTTCTCCTACATACCTGTTATTAACAGAAAATTACTAAAATTTTCAATAAAAGATGAACTCATGCAATGACATTAGAAGTTGAATTTAGAATGGGAAACTTCCTTTTCCCTCACATCTGCACAATTTTCCCACTTAATTTACATAACAAATGAATTCCACTCAGGCTAAAATACTTTGGGCTCTCTGTTCTTAATGTATTTGATCATGAAGAATTACCTGGCACACTGACATTTCAGAGAAAAATCAGGGTTTTGTACTTTTCTTAGGCTATTTCCTTTCATAATATTTTAAACCAAGAAATATTAGCAAAACATCTATATATGCTTACAAAGTTCTATAAGCCAGTAGGAGTAAACAAGGCAGGCATCACTCAACATCTTAATACTGTTTACAATATTGGAGGAAAGAGTTATTATGTTCCATCTTTTCATATTTATAACAAAAAGTTAAATTGTGAGGGAAAAAAAAAAAAGGATAAAATAGTCCCTAAGCTGTCTTGCACCCACTGAAAAATGAATAATGAGGGGGGTTTTTTTGTCANGGCAAATAATATAAGATTATCTATATGCAAAAATTCTATATCTGTAGTTTTACAGTGCAAAACCTTTAGTCATTACATTATGAAGTTCTCCTACATACCTGTTATTAACAGAAAATTACTAAAATTTTCAATAAAAGATGAACTCGTGCAATGACATTAGAAGTTGAATTTAGAATGGGAAACTTCCTTTTCCCTCACATCTGCACAATTTTCCCACTTAATTTACATAACAAATGAATTCCACTCAGGCTAAAATACTTTGGGCTCTCTGTTCTTAATGTATTTGATCATGAAGAATTACCTGGCACACTGACATTTCAGAGAAAAATCAGGGTTTTGTACTTTTCTTAGGCTATTTCCTTTCATAATATTTTAAATCAAGAAATATTAGCAAAACATCTATATATGCTTACAAAGTTCTATAAGCCAGTAGGAGTAAACAAGGCAGGCATCACTCAACATCTTAATACTGTTTACAATATTGGAGGAAAGAGTTATTATGTTCCATCTTTTCATATTTATAACAAAAAGTTAAATTGTGAGGGAAAAAAAAAAGGATAAAATAGTCCCTAAGCTGTCTTGCACCCACTGAAAAATGAATAATGAGGGGGGTTTTTTTGTCATGTTTCTGTGTTTTAATCCTTTATTGCAGAATGTGAATTATGACATCCAAAAAGGGAAGGGGAGGGGAAGATGAAATATTAGNGAATGGGAAACTTCCTTTTCCCTCACATCTGCACAATTTTCCCACTTAATTTACATAACAAATGAATTCCACTCAGGCTAAAATACTTTGGGCTCTCTGTTCTTAATGTATTTGATCATGAAGAATTACCTGGCACACTGACATTTCAGAGAAAAATCAGGGTTTTGTACTTTTCTTAGGCTATTTCCTTTCATAATATTTTAAACCAAGAAATATTAGCAAAACATCTATATATGCTTACAAAGTTCTATAAGCCAGTAGGAGTAAACAAGGCAGGCATCACTCAACATCTTAATACTGTTTACAATATTGGAGGAAAGAGTTATTATGTTCCATCTTTTCATATTTATAACAAAAAGTTAAATTGTGAGGGAAAAAAAAAAAAGGATAAAATAGTCCCTAAGCTGTCTTGCACCCACTGAAAAATGAATAATGAGGGGGGTTTTTTTGTCATGTTTCTGTGTTTTAATCCTTTAATGCAGAATGTGGATTATGACATCCAAAAAGGGAAAGGGAGGGGAAGATGAAATATTAACACACACACACAGAAAACCCCAAAAAGTTTTTTCAAGGGCCAAGTTCTGGCACAATCCTGGTTATTTTATGCAGCAAGACTGACAACACAGAGGGAAGGCAGCCAGTAAAGAAAAACCTTTATGGCCAGGGTTTTGGAAAAAAAATTGTTTAGTCAGATGTGGGTCTAAGAAGACTGGATATTCAGTCAAGACCCTGCCTTGAAATAAAAAAAGAGTTTGCACAAAGCACTGTAGGAGATCACTCGCTGGCATTATGCAGCATGGCTGGCAGTGCAGCTTTGGGGATTTGGGTTTGTTCCTGTATACTGCAAGGGGCTTTCTTTTGTTTCTAAAGAAGAGTTCCAGAAAGACCCTGGAAATAAATATGTAAATGAGGTGAGGCTGTGGAAAAACTGAAAGAACAGGATTCAAAAAGTTCCTAGCAGAGCCTCTAGCCTGACCCCAGATCTCCCTGGGTACACCCAAGAGGTCACCTTCCTTGTAGGATCACTGAAAACTCAGCACAATCCCAAGCAATCTTCTAAGCCTCCTCTCTTGGAATTATTTCTCATTATTCCACAGGAGAAGCTTAGCACATGACCCATTCAGGCCTCTCTTCATTGTTTTACTGTCAATCACAACCTGATCACGAGGCTTGAAGAGGTTTCATGAGCCACCATTAGTTCTGTACAACTTCAGCACCTCCCATCATCAACTCCTCCCTGGAGTTGTCAGGTCCATTTAATATTTATTACATTTGTTAAATTATTACATTTATTAGCCTTGCAGTTTCAAGGAAAAAAGCACCATCATCCTCAGAAAAATAATCTCTTATTACAGCACTTCCTCACGGCAGGGAATGAAACAAAACCACTAAAATAAGCTCTTAAGAAGTTAAATTGGGACACATTTTCACAGAACAAGGAAAAAAAAAAAAGTAGATTGCCAGTATAAAAGATTCCACAGCAGAAAAACAACAAAAGAGTATTTGGGCACAAAAAGAAGGGGAATAAGTAATTGACTAAAAAAATAGCTGTCTAAAGGGCATTAAGTCATAAAGAAGCAAATGCAGAGTTTCTGTTGCACTTGTTCGTATCTGTCTCTGCAGCCAGTGCTGTTACAAGGGGTGCTCTCACTGAATGAGTAAATTTACAGTGGCATCTGGAAGTACAGAAGGCTGCAAGGACAAGCTTATGCCAGCATTTGTAACCAAATGCTCTTCTGAGGAGCTGAACTGCTATTTAGCATCATTTTAAAATTTTTATCTGAAAAGGAGATTCATTTGACACTACCACACTAACAAGGTGAAAGCAAAAAAAGCGTGTATTCTCTGCTGTAGACACTGACCTCTCAAAAACAGTTTTTAAATCAGAAGAGGGCCACAGTGAAGGTGAGAAACCTGGGAAGATGTCCAAGAATGACACTACAGTCTGTGAAGAAAATGTCAGCCTGAGGCACCTGTTTATTTATCCCAGAAAGAATCTGCTGGCCAAAGTACTTGAAGCTCAGTCAGACACCAGATACTGAGGTGGTTTTCTCTCACAGACATTGCAAACCTTAGGAAGTCTGTGAAAAACATTGCCAGCCTTGTGTCTATTACCAAAACCAGGCTGAAATGTGCAACACAAATCTCTGGGACATCTTCAGCCATTTTCTTGCTGCCATGGCACAAAAAAATAGTGACACATGGGCGCCAGCAGTTTAGAACCTTGGCTGTACTTCACCCAAAGCAGAAAGCTTACCCTAAGCCACAGCTACATTTCACAGAAGACATCTTGCCTACTAATACTGAGAAAAAAGGAAAGCAAATTTAAAATTCAAAATTATCAGGAAGCTCACTGCAATACGGAATCCATCTTGAGCAAATCTTGCTCTGTCAAAGCCAATTGTGGTCAACAAAAAAGCAACCAGAAGTTTAAGTGGCTAATCTTTTTCTTTCTCTTTAGATTAACTGGCATTGCATTTTCCTGAAAAGATGCAGATTTCATTGCTCTGACCCTTGATTTTGAAAGGCAAGAGCTGACAGTCCTCTTGAAAACTCAGGTTGGTGGCAGAATTATGCACATGTTATTCCTCGTGCAAGAAAGTGGACAAAGAAACCTGGCATACATGTATATGGTGTACAGGGAGGGAAAAGAGAGAGGGGAAGTAGCTCAAGTTTAATATTTTGTGCTTCACATTCACATACTCCCAGCATAAGACAGAATTTGCAAGTGTCTACCCAACAGATTTATATTTTAATACGACACCCAAATTTAAACCCGAGATCCAAACAACTGAAAATAAGTCAGGCATTTGTAGTGCAAACTAAATTTCCTCACAGTGAAAGCTCTAAAATATGTACAAGTTTATGAAGCCTGTCAGGTATCAGCCAATGGAAAAAAAAATTATGCATAGCAAGACATATGCACATTACATAAGCAGGGAGTGCAATCAGAATGTTGAAAAGTAAAGTACCCAATTTCCCTGAAAAATCAGCGACTTCTTAACAGAGTTTAGCAACCAAATCAGTTGCGTGATGTTCATGCCTTCCCTTCCAAAACAGCTGTCTGAAAATGAAAGTCATGCTGAGGTGAAATGCATTTCTGCACACTCTGAGGTAGGGAAAGGGTCATCCCTGAATCACACAGTAGTATTCCAGAATTCACACAACAACTGACCATGCATTTCCACAGTTCTGAGGTTCTGTTGGGCAAGAGGAGTGGAATTACAGCATAAAACGAGTCTATTTAGGGTAATTTGTAGCATGAATATGCTAGAAGGTGCCTTCAGTCATTTCATTAAGCTGCACTGTTTGCTTACCAGTTCAGGGTAATGACTGAGGGAAATAAAGGAAACCTCTGAAGGCTGTCCTGAAATTATCAGCAGATTTAGTGCTCCCTCCCACAGTCTGCTCCCTTTCATTCAGTGAGACTCTCTGGTAATTGCAGCTTTTAACTATATTATTGCACAAAATCAGAACCAGCCAGCAAGTGCTTAAGATGATTTCACAGGGAAAAGCCACACTTTGAAATCAGAGCTCCAATTTAATGACAAACATCCCTGTCCAGCAGACTTTGGGTGGTAAGACTGCCTAGTTTAAGAAGTTTCCACAGGTCACCCTCCCAGTTAGTTTTAATAGTTTTAAGTCAAGGACATGACATTTAAAATAGCAAGTACATTGATATTCTCTAATTTATGTCAAATCTTTAACGTGTTTTGGATTCAAATGCTGCCACAAAGTGACTTGGCTCAGTGCCCAAGGTAACATTCCTTACTCTGCTGTCTTGACTCGCTGCCAAAAGGAGGCGAAGGAGGCATTTTCCTCAGACAACGGTGCTAATGGAAACTGCCAAAGCCCTTTCAGCACCCCTGGTTTTCTTGTGCTTGTCATCTCAATTGTGTGGCCTGCTAGATTTCTGTTCTCAGCGATGTATTTCTTAGCACTATGCTCGTGCCTTAACGATAACACTGAAATCTCTCCCTTTCATCAAAAAGAGCACTCTGAACACAAGAGATTTCACCTTTGGTTTTGATTAAAAAAAATATTAAAAAACAACAACCAAAAATCCCCAAACCACAACTCCTCACACTCAGCACCAAAAAAATAACAAAAATCTGTTCTTCCTTCCACTTTGTAGGAATTATCACCTCCCTCCCACCCAGCAAAGTTCAGGCTGGGAAGGCTGTGGCAAGGGAGCCGGAGCTCTTGCCATCCTCTCTGTCCTGCTGCACAGCTGTGTGGCTGAAAATGCCTCACTTCAGGTGGGAACATTTCCTGAGAGCCCCAGCACGCCAATCTTATAAAAGTTGTTTGAATAAGAGCTGTTATCTACAGCTTTTCCACAACAAGGAAGCATTTGGCCATAGCCTGATGGCAAATATTTCTGAATCAGCTGAAAGAAATATCAGATGACATCTGTAGCCCCTGCCCCCCTGGAGGAATGAGATATAGTACGATTCAGGTGCACTGTGAGGAAGTCATCACTTCTCCTGACATCTGGATAAAAAGACAACTCTGTTTACCAGGGCAGCCGAGTGCACCATTCACACAAAGAGAGTTTGTCAGACTGTCTCGAGGAGAAAAAGCATTGCTGTGCTCATATTCCATCAAATTGGAGGCATGAAAGCCACAGGAGGATGGTGGCTGGAGGCTGAGCATCTGTCTCACACATAATCTGAGCACCATGGAAAAAAGAGAAAAAGGTGGGGAGAGGAAGAGAAGTGGAACAAAAACATCCTTCTGACTTGGAAACTCTATCAGAAACAGAGACTACTACAATCATCTCCTCCCAACCCATCCTGTCACTATCACACATGGTGCCTTTTTCCAGGTCTGCAGGAAGAATCAAGCACAGCTGTTTCAGGCCACTCTTTGGTACCCAAGCTTTCCAAGAGCTCACATCTGCTCACAATGCACACGAACAAGAGGGGTGAGAATGAATCCAAGACACATCCACAGGGGCCTCCCTTCAACTCACCAGGGTTTCTTGTCAATTCTCTGCCAGTCTTCCTGACAGGAGCCCTGGAAACACCAGCTATGATGACTGCATTGACAAAAGGAAAACATTTGGGGTTTTTTAAACAAGCCAGCTGATTTCAGAGCTAGCTACCATACAAGACAGGCTGTGGCTGCTGACAAGAACTAAAAAAAAAAAAATATTTGGAAGAGAATGTTTGAAAAAAAAAAAAAAAAGTAGAACTCCCAGAGCATATTCAGATCATTATTGAATGAAATTCTGGTTTACATTTAATATAAGACACCCCAGAAAACAACAGAAATTAGGCACAATGATGAATAAATTTTCCTTCCTGTCACCCCACAGAATCTCACTGAAATGTGAATTGAGAATATTTCATATGCTTAAACCATTGAAAGAAACAAAGAATGATTCAGAATAAATTAGGAAACATAAAATTTTGATTTTTTTTTTCAATCCCATAAAGACCTTGAGCAGGAAGAGATAACATTAAGAAGTCCTACAAATTTTAGAAAGGTGCTGCATACATAACAAGATGACATCAAGTTAACTGGCACAGACTGCCCAGTGAGGTGTAAATTGCCCTTCAACCCTTACCACGCACAGAGTTAACTCCTTTCTCCATGAAAATAAAGTCAGCACTGGAAGAAATCTTATTTTGCCACAAGTGACTGAAGGAAAGCAAGATGATATAACCAAGGCAATCATTTGCATATTACAGTGCTGCTCCACCTCAACCTACTCACCACATTTCATCACTTCACTTCCAAATCCACCATCTAGAAAAGCAAAAAGAAATAGCATCACTATTTCTGTTTTTACATAAGTGAAAAAAAACCCACAAAAAGTGTTAAAAATATCAAAATATGGATCAATTTTCCATTATTTTTCCTAGGGTCTCAGGGTGCAGTCGCTTTTCCTATTAATTTATGCTTTTCTGTTTCTCTCCTCAGATGCACTCAAACATTTTGTTGGGTGCAATTTGCCAATCTAAAAAGTGGAATTTGCACAGCTTAAAACTGCTGCAAGTCTTGGGCACCACAGAGGGGTTAGAAGGAAGTAAAAGCTCTCCAAGCAGCCCAGAGCTGAAAGAGAAAGGGAATTATTGAGTGGTCCATTTTCTGCTTTTGTGATCTTTTCAAAACCAAAAAGAAAGTGAGAGAGTCAGAGGCTGCAATTTCCTCTCCCTGCTTTTCATTTTATGTATTCCTTTACCTGTCACCCTCTGTCTGAAGGAAGAGGACAAACTCCCACCACCCCCCCAAAAAAACCATTTACTCAAACATTTAAGATTTTTTCTATCAAGATCTTAACAAAACTACCTTTGCTGTATTATGATGGCAAGATATTTGAAAATTAAGAGAATAGAGTAGTGCCCTTGTTGGGAAGTTGGTTATCAACACTCAGCCCTTGTCTAGCCCAATGCTACATAACCAGTAGAGTTTAATAACATTGTAAAGTGCGATTTAAATTATTTATAATACACACATTTACACAAGTATCAGCTTATTTAGTTTTCTAGCTATCACACATACAAACACATCTTTTGGAAACTCTTGCTGGCATTGCTAAAATCATTCTTAAACCACAAGGCCAAGTCACATCTTCCTTCACTGCTTACCCTCTCAGCACCATCCAGAGAGGCCTTTGTCCCCTTGGTTCACATTTAGAAGAATATTATTTTCAATTTTATGAGCTAAACACTGAACTTGCACTCCAAAAGACCACAGCAAAAAAACCCAGTCCATGGTTTTTGAATACTTACCAGCCCACACAAAAATTCATCTTTCTTTTTATGCCCTCACATTCACTCCTAACTTCCTTTTTTTTTATGTTTTCTGATAATTCTTCATTTAAAACAACTGCTTATAGACACCTTCGTGCCCAGAGTTCTTTCTGCAGCTTGCTTGAAGACAAGCTTAGATTCATCACAAAGATCAAATCCACCTGAAAAGCCAAAAAAACTTCAGATAGCAGTCACCTGGTTTGGGGTCTTTTTGATTTATTTTGGCAGTATGGGTCCATGTGTCAGCAATCTCAGTTAATTACCTTGTTCCAGCAGTTATCCTGACTGTCCCATATCCACCTCGGGGTAAAATGTCTGTGGAGGAGGAGGAGGATGAAGAGTTGATTGTGATCTGCAATGGCAGAAAACTTGGAATGAAGGGAGTGAATTCCTATTGCAAACAATTTTCCCCCTCTAGTGCTTGCTACTGCCCAGTGATGTCCAGTTTTATTGCTTTTCCAAGGAAGGTTTCATTGGAGGATCCATCTTTGAGAGGAGGCTTATTGCTGTAAATTTGGGGAGATCAACCCTCCATCATAAGCATCTGATAAGAGTTAAGTTTGTAAGAGAAGTTCCCATTTCTACATTTTTTCCTCAATTCTTAATCAATAGAAACATTGATAGGGAAATTCAGGATTTGGGCTGTTCCGTATCAAAATTTCCTACTGTAGAAAGGCATGGAGACTACTCCCAGAAATATTCCCTTTATCCATAAGAAAATTTAGATGCTTCTTCTAGTAATCAACTAGCTCATGGGTAATAAGTAACTTGATCATGGGTAATAAGTAATTTTTAATTTTATATCTGAAAATTGAGGCAATTTAAGAAATGTTTGAGGCAAATTCATCTGAGTGTCTCAGATCTCAGAAGATTTTGTGACTTTGACACCTGGGCACTAAAGTAATTCTTTAAAAATGAGTCTGGGCTAATGAAAAAAAAAATAAACTAAAAATCTTTCTCTTACATCTTTTAAAGGTATTATTCTCCTTGAATTGCGTCATTTCATGTACCATTATCTCAAAAAACAGTAAATAACTTCCAGAAACCTTTTTATGAATGTTCTTTTTACTTTTTTGATTCCTAATTGCCACTTTAAACTTATGCATCAATTTTTGCATGAACATCCCTGCAAAAGAATAGGACATAGTTTCCACTTTTCAGGACTACTGCAGCAAATAGAGGAAGCTGATCTATTACATCTAATGATTTGTCAAGTGGGAGCACAGTTATTTGGGGGAAAAAAGGAAGCTTTTATTCTGCTCTTAATGTAAGACAGAACTGCTATCAGAATGGGCATGAGATTCTTTTCCTTTGATACTTCAGTAACAGTTAATTTTCATAATACTTTAGAAATGTAAGCTGAATTATTTTGGATAATGCACTCCTGAGGGGTTTTGAATGACTCCAGAAAACTTGCACTGTGGCTTGGATTGTATAACTGCTTTTGTTGGTGTGTCTTCAGAGAAGAATAGGAAGAATTTCTAATAATGGATGGCAATTTGAAGTGAAAAGAATACTTTTATGGGTGTCACTCAAACACCATGCTGAAGAGCATGTAAAAAAGGACCATTTAATAATTAGTATAAATCAGAACAATTACATCCTATTTCTTACATAGACAGTCAGTGGCATAACCCGTTTTTTGCTGCAAGATAGTTGATGAGTACAAGCTCCCTAAATTGCCTTTTCTGAGTCCATGTTCAAAACTGTCAAGTGCTTAACAAAGGGGAGAGCAAAGAGAGTTTTGGTCTCCATAAGCCTTCCCCAAATTATATTCTGTGCAACTTCTACTGATTTCTAAAGGCATCATTAAGCTGGGCTGAGGACTTGAGCTGTTTCACAGATGATTGTGTCTCCACTCTGTACTCCAGGCCAGCTGCAAATTGTGTGGCTTCTGTGTGCCACTCATGGGGACTTGAAAGCTGAAAACCGCCTGTGAAGCAGAGCACAGCTCTGTCTCTATGTCCAGCTCTGGAGGAGAAAGGATGGGAGCAGCTTCATGTTGCCAGGGTTGCCCTATAGAGAGAGCTTGGTCAAAGCAAGCCAGGTCCAACCAATTTGGTC
>VXBB01018027.1:268443-314817 GCA_013399915.1 Illadopsis cleaveri | reverse complement strand
TTTTTTCCTCAGATTTCTAATTCAACCAATTCAAAACAAAAAGGAAAATATTCAAACTGTTCTAAGCAAAAGTTGGGAGAGAAGCTGGTCCTTAGTCTGAAAGGTCTGTGTTTCCACTAATGAATGTACATGGCGCTGCTTAATTTCTAATGCTGTCCGCATTCCCCAGGCTCAATNCCTTTAAGGCTCTGCATCTGCAAGCAGCAATATCTTGCATCAAACAAGTATTTTCTCCGATTTAGGATGCGCCTTGCTTATAATCCAAATTACCTCCATATCAAATGATGATGTTTTTAGAACAGAAATTTATTGATGCTGGAAAGGCAGCATTCATTCCTTCCCTTTCCAAGCAGAGGGAGCTTTCCTGTGGCAGGTTCCCATGGACCAGCTGAATTAATGGATCTCTGTTTCCTCAGAGAACATGACTCACAGAGCTGCAACCACCAGGAAGTAATTGATGCTTTGCTACCTCATGTCCTCAAGCCAAACCTTTAATTCTATTAATCCACGTTTACCTGTTATTATATCCAGGAAACAAACAGCAAATAATCCCTTAAACAGAACAATGACTCTGTCGGCAGAGACCACAAAACACCCTGAGCCTTCCAGTTCGGTCAGTGCCTGGAAGGCAGAGCTGAATTCTTCCCTTCTCTAAAGAAAGCAAAGGCCGTGGAGAGCAGAGGGGGGAGAAGCAGCAGCTCTGCTTGTTACCATGAGAAAGGAGCTGTCAAAGCATCGCCTTCTTTCATCCTTCCTCTTTTTCTGACCCGGGCAACGGGAGCTCAAATCAAAGCGTGCGGGTGAGGGCTGGAGCTGCAGACAGACGTGGGTGGTGGGGATGGACAGGGCCAGGCAGGTACAGCTCATCTCTGGCTTCCCCCAGTCCCTGGGGCACAGGCTGCTGCTGCCTGCATGGCCACGGTGGGCAGAGAAATCCCTTCCTTTTCCAGCCCTGATCCTGCCAGGAAGGCTCCAGTGTGGAGAATACCAGCAGTTAGTCAAGAGACAACCAGGATCAAGTGTGAAGAATTGCAGAATGATCTTAGGACATTGAGTGATGGGATGGTGGCAGGTACCACATAAATTAAATCAGATTCATTTTGGGGGCTAAAAACTAAAATCAACCCCAGACAACATTTTCAGCTTCAGTGAGACTGTAATGAACTCAGAGTTTATTACAGCTGCTGAAGAATTACATCTTTGAGCTTTATCACTCCAGGAATGTATCTGTTCAGTTATTAAGCTGCAGGGAGGAAAGCAAATAAAATATTAAAGTGTGTTTCAAAGGGAACAGAGAACAATACAATGAAAATAATTCTGCACATTCACAGAACAGCTGTATCAGAGCAAGGAAATTCATGATCCTTCCACCGAAATCAATTAAAATGGAAGAGGCCTAGAAAAGGCAGCAAGTGTGGAAAACAAGGCCTGGATATTATTTTAGCCTCTTACAGATGTGGAAGAGAGATAGCTTTGGAGAGATGTGAAATGGGTCTGTAAAATTTTCATCCAGAATATGAATGGAGGAGAATTGTTCAGTCTCTCAGCACAGGAACTGTGAGTCAGCTCATGAAAGCAGAGGCAGGTTCAAAGCAGACAGAAAACAAAATGATTCTCACCCAGTGGGTGCCACAAGCTTGGAGCACCTTCCTGCACAGTGCTGAGCTTGAGGAAAGGTTACACAAATTAAACAAGCAACTAAAATATCAATTAAAAAAAACCCAAAACACAAAAACCATTTAGCAGTTATTAAATAGAAAGATGACTCCACCTGAGTCCCCATGGAAATTACTGAAATACTGCAGTGAAAGGCCAGGGGAGGACTAAGGCTGCACCAGATCCATGAAGAGCAGGGGAAATGTATCTCTAGGTATTGTCTTTGAGCCTTTAATATAGATAAAATGACAAAATAAGAGTTTGAGTTTCTAACATCGCTTTGGCTTCATCTGCAGGAGTCCAAGGTCACCTCACAGATGTAATCTCAGAGCTCCCATGCTCTGAGCTGAGCCCTGACTCACACTCCACACCACAGCTTTGGATGTTGTCCCTTCACACCAATTTCCTGTTCTAAAAAGTGATTTTAATGACCACAGAAGAAGGCAGCTATTACCCACACCAGTCACTGCTCCTGCAGTCGCCTTTGAGGTGACCTCCAAGCTTAGAGATGCTGTTTAATTCCTTTGTAACAACCCCCTCTCATTCGGAGGCACAAATATCACTGATAGCTGGAGATTAGCAGGATTTAAAATGGATTAACTGTTCCTCTGGTAAGGAGAATTTCTGAGCTGCAGTGATAAATATTAGCTCAAGTTTGGGAAAATCCCCGACCCTCAGCTTTAGCCCAAACTCCCCCGTCAGCAACCCCTCACGGATTTCTTGCACAACCCCTCACAAGCGGGACGTAATGAGTAGGACACAGGATTAGGTGGTTGAAGAGCCCAGCCCAAATCTGGTGTGACAAAACCCTGCTCAAGTCCGTGCCTTTAGGTCAGGCTTTCCCTTTCTGGCGTGTCCTGGCGGATGCCCGTTGTCCAGCCTTGCAATCACTTCTTTCATCTCCATTCAGAGCCCCGGAGCTCCCTGCTGGGCTGGGAACCAGCACAGCCCTGATGGAGATGTCAGTCTTTGTGTCAGAGACAGCCACACCAGTATTGCCAGGAGCCTTTTCAGCCCTTCGTGCCTACAGCAAAATTAAATCTGAAAAGCTGGGCTTAGTGTTCCTGACGTGCTGGCACAGCAAATATTTCCCTGTATGGCTGAAAAACATCATTTGTTGTAAGAGTGTTGGTCCAGAGGTTCTCAACATGAGCTCTGGGGGCAAGCAGAGCATTTTCAGAATACTCTGTAAAACAGAACAAGGTCCAAATCAATAATCCAAGAACAGGAGGGAAATATGGAAATATTCCCAGTGGACACAGGATCAGCTCCATTAAGTGAAGGAAAAAAAGCCCTAGAAAGGAAACACTAATACACAATAGAAGGTGTCTATAGGAGGTTATTTCCAGTCAGAATGAGAATGGTTTATATTTAGGCACTCTAGAACTGTTCTTCTGCTTTAAAAATCAGACAGTAAAGGAAATCTGGACAAGTTTTGCTCGACTACTGTCATCAATACCAGCTCCTTGCGGTTGTGAGGTGAGGAGCATCTTGGCAATTGGAAGTTTATCAGAAATAGAATATGTGCTTTAACATTTCCATTCCCTTGGCCTGTGTGCTGTTTGCAGCTGGCTGGCACAGACATGCACTGCTGTTTCTCTGGATATATTTTCTTACTTCACTGCAATCTGCTTGGTGTGTGCATGCACATCCAATATTAAAGATTCTGTTCAGTAATCTGTGTGATATCATTCACTCCCAGGTGCCTCACCTGTGTCTGCCCATAAAGACAGCTCTAACTTGGTTTCTCACACTCTGTTGGGCCTCTCAGGGAGAGAAATTGGTGTTCTATAATCCTGGAAAAAGAGATTTTTCTTATTTCTAGTCCAGGTAGTCCTGAGATAGAAAGACAATATTTTGTCTCATTGAAAAAAGGAATTAAGTATTAATTTCCTCTCTTCCTTTAAAACCCCTCAGAGGATATAAGAATTACCTGACTGCACAAATGGAGAAGAACCAGACAGGAGAGCTGTGCTGTAAAACACAAAGCTTAAGCAGATGACACAAAAGGAGTTATTAACTGCAGGATTATTCACTTCAACAGGAGCAAATCATCCCAAACTTCCCCCTGCTAAGGAATACAAGGAGTTGGATTTTCAGCAGTGCCACTACTCCCACAGCAGTGGCTTTTATTGATAAATATCCTCCAGCCACTCAGACTATACCATCAGATTATTTCAATCATTGGGACAGCTCACGTCACCAGAAAAAGAACTGCTGGTTTAGGTGGCAAAATGAGAAAGTAACTTTGTGTAATAGATCTTATTACTTTGTACTGTCCAACCCTGGTCAGGGACTTGGGAATATTTTCAATCTGACATTCAAATTTGTTATTTCAGAAATCTATTTTTATAGAGGTTACACTGTCCTTGCCAGAACCAAAGATATAAAACACAGGCTGTATCCTGAATATTTTAGTTCTAGAGAAATGTCTATATGATAAAGGAGCATGGTGAAATTATCTGGCTAGATTATTCAGAAAAATCTCATTTAAAATCTCTTCACATCAATGCATGTCTTGGGGAAGGCTGAATGCTATGAATTCTCCATCATGAATATCAAATACAGATGATTTAAAAAGCAAACACTGATTTAGAAGAGTTACACTTGGACTGGTTGATGGCTGTCAGTCCCTTCCCACTGAACTGTTTTATTCCACAAGAAGAATTCATCAGGTTTTTAAACGTGGCATTGGAGTTTTCCTCTTCAGGAAATTCATCTTATAAAAACAAACCACGTTCTATCAGATTTCAAAGTTGCAGGTCTAATCCCCACCAGGAGACAGGTGAATTTTTCCTTTATGGGCTGTTTTGAGCTTTTAATTTAAGGAACTTTTTTTCCATTGTTATTGATGCTATGCTGGCAAATGAGTACAAATACATAACTGCATATGCTGCTCCACTAAAATTTATGTGGTTTTTTTGGTAGGTTTTGTATGTGATGCTGAAATCAATCCTTAGAGCACTTTCCAAGTGGTCACAGACCCACAGGGAATGAAAAAGAATTTGATTAAAGCAGCCTAAATGTGGATTGCAGAGTGATTGCTCAGGAAATGACCCCCTGCACCAGCTGAGATGGGTCTGAGGGCAGACTGAGGTCTGCACTGGCAGATTGTAACATTTGATTTGGGTTTTATACATCTTGTGTGTATAAAAGATTTGTAAGATCTTCTTTCTTCTACAAGAAGTATAAAACCCAAATCAAATTGGAAGATCTGATTTGGGTTTTATACGCCTTGTAGAAGAAAAGCCAAATGTGTTGCCTCGAAATGATGTTACTCTGATTTCAGCAGCTTTTACAGAGTTTAGGGAATCTCTTGGGGAACATCAGGGATAATTTGGAGAGGTGTCAGTCACCCTCAGGTGTCAATCACCCTCAGCCCTTGGGCACAAGAACAAGGAGCTCTCAGATCTCCATCAGCCTCGGGAAGTGAGGAAATCCATAGAAGATGCACCTGCCAGAGGCAGTACAACCACTGTAATTATTATTTAAAACTAAACAGGCAAAACCTAACAGCTGTGAAGAGTTGGAGGCACTGGATCCTTGGAAGGCTTGCCATGATTACTCAGTAAATATCTTTCGAGATGGCATCTCGTGGATGTGGAGATTTTTCTACGTTTTCTTCTGCCATGATGTGGTGAACATGAGAATTCATCAAGAGCAGCACGAGCACTGTGGACTCTCTTCCCTGGTTTTGGAAACAAATACAGTTCTTGCAGAAATAAGAGCCCCCAGAACTTCAGATGTGGTGGCTCTGCTGGGTAACGAAGGAAGAGAAGACTCAAAACACAATCCTGCAATTGTCTCCGTCTGTAACCATAGGTTAGTCCCAACCAGCAGCACAGAGCAGACACAGCAGAGAGGCAGCTCTTGTTTAACAGCAGTTGCATCAGGAAATTTAGAATATTCAATTGAATAAGGGCAGTCTGTCTGTGTCAAACTGCACATGGCCAGAACAAAGTATTTCCTTGCTCAGTCTTGGTGGGAAAACAGCCACTGGAAGATCTTCACAGAATCCCACTGACTGGGCCTGACAAAAGGATACAAGGAGCTCCTTTGGAATAAAGGCAGGCCTGGAAGCTCTGCTGCAGGCCAAGGTTTTGTTAAACCCTCTCCCAAACATCAGTGATACACTCTGGAGTCACCTTTGATCCTGGGTGGCCTTTCTAAGAACTGAAGCAAACAGAGGTTTTAAGGGACATTGGGAACTTACATCGTGTCTCTCCTGTGGAGACACAGGGCCTAAATTCCCATTATTCTGATAAAAGTGTTTGAATGGCAGCTCTTGAAGCAGGTGCCAGCACTGTCACCACGAGCTGCTCTCGGTCCTCTCTGGTCCTCACACACTGGGGCATGACATGGGGAAAAGTCATCTGAAACTGATCTGCATTTCGGTTCCTAATGATGTGTTTGGGTTTTAACTGCAGATCTGGGAATGAGCTGGCATTTTAAACAAATACATCTGCTAGAAAATCAAATTTATGCACCACTTGGGTTTTTTTTTTCCCCTGGCTTAGGCCCTTTATCAGATCTGGAGCCTGTCACTTCCCAAACCAGCATTAACAGTGGCCCGCACATCTGAAAGTAAGGTCCTTTCTGTTCCCAGAGGGATGAGAGTCCTGAAAATCACCAGTATTTATCCTGACTGTCCCAGCTCTGGGCAGGATCAATGCAGTTCAATGAGCCTTTGCTAATGCAAAGCAGACTCGTGCATGCTCGTGGGATGCTGTCATTAATCCTTGGAGGACATAAACCTACAGCTGGTTGGGTTTACTGCCAGCAGCTGTCTTTAATGACCCTCCAGATATGGGATGTTTTATATACTCTCCTGGTTTATATATGTTTTCTACACCCCTGCCCTGTCTGAGGAATTTCCAGCCCAAAAAGCAGGCAGGGCATGGTGAATGCCACCTTTTAGCTGTTCTTGCCTGGCTGATCTCTGCAGGTGTGAAAATGCTCTCCCAGGGCACTCTTAGGGCCTCTCTCAGCTCCTGAACCCCATGGCACATCACAGGGCAGTGAAAGATTGCACTGATTGGACTCACAGCAATCAGAAGCACTTTAAAGAACCATAAATGATGGTTTGGAGGGAGAAGGGCACTCTGCTGATAAATCTCAGGCTTAACACTGCAACAACTCTGCACTTTGCACGGACTATATTGATTTTTTTTTTTCATTTAGTTGTTTAAGGTATCTACAGAAACCAAAACCAAGAAATATCTGCATCCTCTCCAAAGCCCTGCTGCTGGTTTTAAGGTCTCTTTCAGATGAAACAGTCTCTTGACAAACACCAGTGCTTCCAACAGTTTTAGCTGGAGCAGCAAACCAAACCCATCAGACTTTCTTGTGGGACTGAGCTGAAAGGAGCCCAGGACTCTGCAGCACATCACTCCTGTTTGAGCTCTGACCTCAAAGGGACCCTCTCAGATCTCCAAAGCCCTCTGTGCTGGCTCTGTTGGCAACTTCAAAAAGCACAATATGTAATGTTCCTGTGAAATCCTGGGGTGTTGCTGGTACGGCTTTAAAAACCCAAGCAGCAGCATTGCCAGCTGAGTGGAGTGGATAAAAGAGGTTTTGTTTCAGATGCTTTTGCACTGTGAGGATTCTGAGCTTTTATTTCATATAGCTCTTGAAACACTATGTGTCTAATTACTAAAGCCCAGCAGTGGAACTCAGAAACATCCTCTGCTTTCATTTTTTTGCCGCTTTCTGTATCAGAAATGAGCATAGAATATATTATCCCTAAGTTCTCCAATGCAAACAATGCCAAATCCATCTTCTTCTTTCTGATGTTTGGCCTTAGGAAATGAAGGAAGTGACAGTAGAAGTAAGGTCAAATTTCCTTTGAAGGATTTACAAATTTAAGAGTTTCTCCCCTCAGAATTGTCCTTCCACATGCTATATCCCCATTTTTGATGGGCCTGTGTCACCTACCTAACACTCCACACCCTAAGAAGATTCCCAACACAGCCAGGTATGGACTGGGACATTTTCCTAGGGTGACTGTTCTTGCTTTTAAGGTGGAGAGTTACAAATTCCCCCTCACTTTTCAGTGCCTACAGTAAAATCTAGAACAACTCTATAACATCTGGAACTTTGTAGGAGTTTGAAGATGGATCAGAAAAGATTGGTGCAAAACCTGTAGGAAGTTTTAATTAACAAATATTTCTACATGTCAGATTTTGTCAAATTTCATCCTGATCTGTCTTCCCTTCTAATGCATAAATCTCAGGATTTGAAACTGAATTACAGAATGTCAAAAAGGGAAGAGATGAAGTCTTATATTGGGGGCAAGAGGAATGGGATCAGCATTAGAAAGTTTGGGATCCCATCCAAGACTGAGACAGATGGGAAGTTTTCCAAAAGGGTTGTCCAGGGCAGTAAAGTGAAAATAGAAAATAGAAATAGAAATAGAAATAGAAATAGAAATAGAAATAGAAATAGAAATAGAAATAGAAATAGAAATAGAAATAGAAAATATGGTGTGAAAACCTGGATCCACAAGTTTCAGTGCTGGTCACCTACTGTCAACCACAATGAAAAGCTAAATATATCTTATAAACACCTGAGGCTTTTAATTCTGCTGCAGCCCTATGATGTTAAATTTAATCACTGTTTTCACAAAAGGTAACACCACTGGTATCACCTACTGCTTCAAACAACCACATTTATTTTAAGTCTTCCTCCTAGTCCTGATCACAGAAAGCTTCTGAGGACTGCTTCCTGTTTTTCATACAGATTTCCCTCTTTTCCTGTGGAAATCTATTGAGGAAGCTCTCTGAAAACAAGAGGAAGTTTCTGTTTCTAAATACCTGTGAGAGTGCCCAAAGGAAGGGTCTTTGCCCCCTGTGGGCTCCTGGGGAGGGCAGGGGTTGCTTGTCCCCCAAAAAAAGCTGTATCCCCTCACACACAGCTGGGATCCTGCATGGAGAGGCTCCAATAATGAGGGGAAAACTCAATTAAGCATTGGCTTCTTTTTTTTCTTCTTCTTTTTTTTTCTTTTTTTTTTTTTTTTTTTTTTTAAGAGGGAGAAGCAAAGAGCCAAAGCCTTTTGTTAAAATATTACTGACTGGGAAGACAGGAATCCTGTTTACCCAACTTCTCCAGGAGGAATTTTCCTACAACTGTGACCATCTCTCTCCTTCATGTCATTTAGCAGCTCTGCACTGCAGCCTGTGATGGTCACATAATTAGAGCTAAACTCAAATTAAACTGGGTTTATGTCAATGAGATGCCATAATTGGCTAAAATTATGCACCTGCTTAAGTGCTGTGCTAGGAAAGAGTCTGTGTAAATTTAGACTTGGATAAGTTGAAGTGAATTTAGTGATGAGTACAATGCAAACCTGCTTGGTCTGGGGTTCAGTGAAGAAATGGGAGGTGCTGCTGAGACAAGCAGAGGTCCAGCCATGGAGAAGGGAGAGGAGCCAGAGGGCTGAGCACTGCTGAAAATCAGTTCCTACACCCAGGGAGCAGCCACATGGTCACATTACACTCCTGTCAGGGGCTTTTTGACTTCCCAATAATGTTTCTTATTCAACCATATCACCAAAAAAAGACAAAATAGAAGTTGTTATAACTGCTGCCAAAGCATGGGTAGGATCCTAATAAATGCAGAATCACTAGGCAGCATTTTCTGGTCTCTGGGAACTGGCAAATTACTCATAAATGTTTGCAAAGGAAAATAATTGACCCTGAGATTGGCTCAGTTGCTCAGAGCATGGTGTTAAAAATGTCAGGATTGTGGGTTTGATCCAACTCTGGGCCATTCACTTAAGATTGAGCCTTGGGAGTTCCTTTTGACTCAAAATACTCTGAGTTCTGTGAATCAATTCAGGAGTTACTTTTCAGTCACCTTCCAGAACAACACTTGAAGGTGGCAAAGGACAGGCTGCTGTCAGGAAACTGAGAACTTTCAAAAGGCATCAAGCAGGCAGGGAGCTTGGGCTGAGGGAACATGCAGAATTGCAGAGTCTCTGGTGGAGAGCAGCACTCTCTGCAGCCCCGAGGATATTTTTCCAAAGCAGCAAACACAACGGGGTGAGGTCACTGTTGTTCCTTCCTGATGCAGGAGCTGAGGAGTGGCAGCTGCTGGCTCTGACACCTCAGCTCTGCTCTCCCAGTGCCTCCTTTTCCCTCTGCACAGACAAAACCCTGGCACGGCTCTGCTGGGGAGCCCCCAGGCACCAAAAACCCTTGAGGAACACCCAGGATGTTCTGGATGCAGAACTGAAGCTCCCCTCACACATTCCTGTCAGATTTTCCCAAATAATTAAGAAGAGCCAGTCAGAAATAATTCCCAGCCAGCTGAAGGCACACTGTTTGCTGTTCAGTGAGCCATCTTTCTCTTCTGTCACTCCAGATCCACTCCAGCTCAAAATCTGTGAGGTGCTGACAGAAATCCTGAAGGAATTTACATGCCTGTAAGGAGGAGCTCTCAGTCTGTACCACACTCAGGCATAGCTGCAGTTTTTTAGACATCAAAAAGAGCTTTGGCACATTTTTCAGCTTTCAGAGTGGAATTCTGTAGGATCTTCACCCAGCTGTTAGGAAGAACACTTCTGAAGACACTAAGAGGCTCCCTGGACATTTGATTTTTCCTGACATACACCACAGCACCCAGGAGATAAGGGAAGGATTCCTGGGGATTAAACAGCACAGTCTACGTGAGGGAACACACGAGGTGAGGGGTGTTACACAAGCAATGGCAGAAGGAAATGATCCACAGGAGCACAGCTCTTCTTCCTCTGCCTTCTATGATTTAGGTCAGGTGCCTTGGTTAGAGCTGCCCGTGCTCAGAGCACCACAGTGTTTTAGTTATTCATTTTTGATTGTAGGCTTTCAAGCATCTCGCTGCAAAATCCAAGTCCGGGCAGCAGGAGAGGCAGAATTCTCCAAATATGAGTTTGAAAAGCAGGAAGGACAAACAGAATGTCTCCAGGCAGTTCTGGCATGGGGGTGTGGCTGTGTTTGCTCCCACATGCCTCTGTTGCTGTCCCTCATGGACTGGGCTAGAAGCAGAGCTCAAACAATCCAATTTCATAATGTGTGCACAAAGGTTTATGCCACCCCAAAGTGCTCCAAGTCACCTCAACAAGGACAGCAAGGCACAATCCTGCTCCATTCCAGGGTTTGCCTGCTTGTATCCAACAGGCAGGAAGAGGGAAAGGTTTGCAAGAAAACACATGGCCATCACTTAAATGATTTTTTTTTTCTAGAGTCTGCTGATTTTGGCAAGAAAGTGAAAATCATCAGCCAATAACAGGAAACCTCTGAGAACTGTAACCATTATAGTTGAAGTTATAACTGTACTTTATAACTGCCCATATAAAGCCAGGCTATTTAGTGATCTTTATTATAGCCACTAAAAATTCATGCTTTTAAACATTTATCTTTATTGCCTGACAGATCAAGCTAGTTAAAAGCTGAGATTAAGAATCTGGATTGATCATAGAAAGTTCATTCATAGGTTTTCTGTTGGAGAGGAGCTCCCAGCACCAACCAGAGACAGATGTATTCAGAAAACCCACACAGACACTCAGCTCCGGTGTGAAAGCATAATCCCAATAGCAAATGAAAAGTCATAAATAATTCAAAAATGTGCACACCTCTAATTCCCGCAGGGAATAAGCCAAATCTGAAACCACTCTGAGTTCCCTGAACTCTGACAACTTAGGTAAAATAGTACAAAAATAAAAATGACACCTCATTTGGGTTAAAAATCACAAGTCCTACACTTGGAAAATAAAGTATAGCTCTGAGTATAACTGCCCTCAGGGCAATGTACACACACAGCTGTTTGATCTGCTCCAAGGAAGTCTCTAAAAGAGACGAGTTAAAGGTCTGTGAATGCCAAGTTAATAATTCCTCAGAGTTATTTTCTGATCAGTCAGGAATTATTCAAGCCCGAGGTTTGCTCAGCACCAGGAGCAGGTGGGTTTCCCTGCAGCTCCATGTTTCCATAACAATACTGCAGAGCCAATTAAAAGCCAATTAGTCATGGACATTACTTTAAGGTCCAGTTCTTTGCAAACTCTCCCCTCTGCAGTGTTGCAGTCCATTATTCTGGGGACAAAGGCTCTGGGATGAATGGGGCTGTTTCCCTGTCTCCATGGAAGCCTTGCCATGCTCACCCCACACAAACCTTCCCAGCGCCTCTTCCCCCTCTGATCTTTGCCCCAAACAAATGTGCTGTTTATTCACTCTTCTTCTCATTTATGGAGAGCCATTTGATGCTGGATGAATAGCAATGAGGAAAGAATTCGACCCGTGTTTGAGAAGCAGTGAGGATTCCTGCTTCCAGCTCTTCCTCCGACCCCCGTCACCCACACCTGCTGGAAAGATTTTCATGATACTTGAAAATTCTCCATGTTTTATAGGTTAAAATCTTAATCACTGCAATAAATCTTCACTGAAATATCAGCATCTGTGTTATGTCAACTAACTCTAGAATCTGAAATCCAAACAACCTAAATTATACTGCAGCTCAAAACTGAGAACAATCTGCTCAGACACCGGCTACAGTGCTCCAGGAATTGTAAAGCATTCCTGGAGAGGTACCAGAAAATCAGCACATTGCAGGAAAGTAAAATGCAGAATCCCTGTGAAAGGAACATCCCCCAGCAGCTGCCCAGAACTCTGAAGCTCTCTGATATTCCTCAGAGCCCCCACCCTGAACATCCAGGCTTTACAGTGCGTTTTATTTGTGCACTTCTCCAGAATTATTTTTTCCAGAGCTGATGGTTGTCCAGGTTCCTTTCTGGGGATTGCTGTTTCCCTTGGCTTTACAGGAAATCCAGTTGTTGCTAAGCTGAATGATGCCATAAATTGCAAATGGAGTAAGTCATTAGTTTTTAATGCAGCCAGGCCTGCTCGAGGGGGTAAAGTAAGTGCTGGCTTCTCAGCAAGGTTTAGCTCAGCTTCTCCCCTACAGATGTTTTCAAACAGAGACTTTTGTTGTGAAATTCATGATCTTGTTTACTCCTTACGTTTTCACAGGCAATAAGGGAGCTGCCATTGGTGTGGCTCCTCAGGAGCAGCTGAGTTAAACAAAGGCAGTTCTGGTGTCCAGCGTGGCCTCAGCTGCTCTGTCCCTGCAGCCAAAGTCCCCTCCCAGCTGCAGCTGAATTTAAAGGCAGGAAGCACAAGATTTGTACAGAAAGCTCACGTTATACAACTTGTGTCAGCAGGACCTGTCTGCTAAGTGGTTTAGGTCTCATTTTTTTGCTATTTAATGCATTAAATAAAGGAAATATTCAATATTCGCCAGACCAAAACTAATCTACGGAAGAATTTGGAGGGAATTTTGCACCTTTGAGGGCTCCTATCCCTCAGTTACATTATTTGATTTGTATCCCATCCCTTGAAAGCCATTCCTTTAAAACATATAAATGTGATATCCTCTTTCTGACCTCAGACAATTCCAAAGGAGGCCATCAGCAGTGCTGACACCCATTCTGAGATGATTCTCACCTGCAGGTTTCCAGGTGTGCCACCATTTCTGGATCATTCTTTTTGACTGCTCAGGCTCTGACTCTGCTTCACTCCAGCACTCACAAGACACAGATCAAGCTCCCTGACATTGCTGACCCCATAGGACTGGGTGCAGGTTCCCGTGGCCACAGCAGACTACTCCATGTATGTTTTCTAGAGCTTTTTCACCTGACCTCAAAGTTATGGGTACTGTTCAGCTCTTCTTCTCAAAGGACAGCTGAAATCCACCTTCCTTTGGTTGTCAGGGAAGTCACCCCATGCAGCCCTTGGGGTTGATGGCCCCGTTCTTCAGCAAGTCCCAGCAGCTGCTGATGCCTTAAGCTTTAGCTTTTGTATTTTCCAGATTCTGTACTTAGTGTGTAACTCTGAACTTCGTATAAAGTGTGAGCAAGTTCTCCTCACAGCTCAGTTAGACAAAACAATCCTTTTCCTGCCCCAGAACCAAGGACATCGTTGCAGCTTCAGACCCAAAAAGGGCAAACAAGGGTGAATTGAGGGGAGCAAACAGGGAGGATGGGACTGCATAACCTGAAGCTGGAATTGGACAATTAACCCCAATATGTAAATGGACCAGAACTTACAAAAGTGTGAAAACTCGTGACCAGGTGTCCACCTTGGGTGGAGCCATGACCAGGCTCTTGTACTGCTAAAGGGGTGTCCTTTGAAGGATACACCTTCAATCTTTAGGCAAGGATGTTCCTCCTTACCACTCTGTATACAAAAATCAGAGTAATCAGACTGGGCCTTTCAATAAATTCCTCCTTTATTCCTTATTTCCAACTCTGCCTGGCCTCTGTTCCAGGTACCAGGTTCCTCTGTACCTCTGTTCCAGGTAACCTCTCAGGGCATCACTGCCTCCCGCCAGAGCCTCACTGGGCACATCTTGCTTTTCCAAATTCCCTGCAGGTCAGGCTCACTCTGGGCTGTTTTTCAGGTCAGAAGGGGAGCAATGCCAGCCTGCCCAGCAGAGCAGCCCCCAGCAGCAGGAGGGAGCAGCTGTGGCCAGGGGCACCCACAGTGTGCCCGTGGCACCGCGGGAGCGCCGCTCGCCCGCCGGCATCGCCGACCACGGTACAGCCCCAAACAACCCCAAACCCCAAAAACCCCAAACCCACACACTGCCTTGCCTCTCATCTGCACTGCCAGCAGCAGCAAAACTAACAGAGTTGTAGCACCAGAAAATTCCGTATCTAAAAATGATTCATCACAGTGAAGAAAACAATGGAGATCGCGTTGCCCAGTGTCCGGAATTATGATAACTCCAGGTTTCTGCCAGTAGAAAATAATTTATGTCTTGCATCTTCTGACACTTCAGGATAGAAAACTTGCCTGGGAACTCTGGGAAGAGCTGACAGTAATTGGCAGCTTGTTTGGGAAATCTCAGCCCATCACTGAGGTCTTGGAAAGGGTGACAAACTTCAGGGAACTTCTGTCCCTGTCGAATTTAGCAGCCACTAGGTGCCACTTTGCACTCCCCACATGATTTTGTGCTTAATGAAGGACTGAACTTATCACTTAGAGCTATGATTTAAAACTCCTTTTTTTCCACATGAGTCATCCCACCAAAACATTTTTTTCCTGGCTCAAAACGTACAAAGATTTCATTTCTTGTAAATAAAAACGCAAAGCCTCAGCAAAAATAATTTCCAAGGAAACAATTTGCAGTGAATATTCTGTACAGCCATGCGCCTTGGAAACATCCTGGCTGCTCCAGTTTACTGTTTAGCACGTGTAGCACCAACAACTGCCATAACATTGCACACTCTGGTTTCTTCGCAGTGATTTATTTTTTTGGGGCACATCCAGTTCAAAGACCACAAAAGCACTTATCTGACAATAACTCTGAGTTACAAGACACCTTTACTGCAGGTTGGAGAGCTGTTTGTTGTGACAAAAAAGTGGATTTTAGGTGTGTGTTGAATGGAGCTGGCAAGCAGGTGCTTGGGAATGTTAAAAAATAGTGACATGTAAATACAATTAACAATTGCAGCATGTTCTTCATCTGGTTAGACTTAGAAAGTAAACCTGCTTTTACAAATGTTTTTATCAAATCACACACTTTGCCAACTCGGAGTTTCCACATAAAATTACCCATATTTAAGACCAAACAGCTTTTTTAGCAATGTGTTTTCATACAAATAAATCATATGGTTATAGATTCTGAAATAGGAGAAAATATTCCATCAAGTAAAATAGGATTGGTTAGCCAGAAAAACTAACTCAGAGAGATAAATAAGTAAAAAAAATTGTGTAACTTGAACAACTGATTCTTCACACTTATCCTCACCTTAGACTAACTCAAGGAAAGAAGAGAGTTGAGGTGAAACAGCTCCACATCACCCACAGGAGAGCACTGAAATGCTCAAGGCTCCCAAAATAAGGATCTTGGCTGCAGCTGCCTCAGCCCCTTCCCAGGGATGCTGGGGGACCCTGCCTGCTGTTCCTCTGGGGTTTGAAGCTCTCACTCCTTCCTGGCTCAGGCTGAGGGCTGAGCTGGGGGTCTTGTGGGGCTGCTGTGGGGTCCCTGTGTCCCAGCAGGAGCTGGGGGTGTTGTGGGGCTGCTGTGGGGTCCCTGTGTCCCAGCAGGAGCTGGGTTTTGTTGTTGAGGGGTGCTGAGGGTCCCTGTGTCCCAGCAGAGGATCAGCTGTTCCGCTCTGTGGAGGGCCAGGCTGCCTCAGATGAGGAGGAGGAGGAGAAGTGCCCGGGTGACCGCGCTCCCCAGCTGCACCACAGGAGGAACATCCTGGCCAAGCTGCCTTGCTGTGCCACTGGGTAAGTTTAACTCGTTAATTAATGCCCTTTGAGCCCTTTGCAAAGACCATTTCACCACCTTTTGGCTGCAGTCAGAAGCCTTTTGCCCGTCCTTTGTGGCTCGTGGGGAGCAGCCTGCTGGACATTCCCACTGAGCCCTGATGAGCGTCAGGGAAGACACTCATTTGTACCTGTGCTGCCAAGAAGTCCACAGGAAATCTGCTTTTTCTATGAACACAGACCTCTGCTGTGGGCTCTCACTAACTGTTGTCTCTTAATGATGTGTGTAGATGTGATGAAAAGACATGGAAAAGGCTGCTGTCCTACCTGGAGACCACCAACACTGATGGGAAGGACCCTGTGGAGCTCTCGGGGAGAATCTCCCCCCTCCCAGAGCAGCCACAACTTCAGGGCCACCAGGAGAAAAAACTGGAAACAAACATGGAAGAGGTAACAGGTGCCAAGCAGAGTGTGGAAGAGTTGTTTATGCATCTTTGGAGAGCTGCATCTCTGTGTTTGTATTTTATTCCAGCCATTCTGCTCTCTGTTGCTGATGTTTCTCCTTGTGCTGTAGTTTGTCAGCTCAGACATCTCCTGCTTTCCTCCAGCACCTGCATTTCTGCTCTGGTTCCTACCTAAAATTTCCCTTGGAGGATGAGATGTACCCTTCAAATACTGTCCTTGATCTACTGAGGTTCCCCAGCCATGCATGAAATACTTCCCATGTCCTGAGGCATCCAACACCTCTGGGAGCAGAATAACTTTTCAATAAATCCCTCAGGCTGGCTGAGACTCCCTGCTTTGGAGTAAATTATCCCATTTACTCTGTCTTTTTCTTGGGCTTAGACTTATCTATTTATAGAATAAATATAATATATCAATCTAATACCATACATCAATAACAAAATATGAATAAAACTAGTTCTCAGGTTAGCAGCATGTCCAACTCCCCTTGAGCAGAGGTTATAACCACACTATTTAAAGCCCCAGTGCTGTATCCCAGCAGTCCTGTGTGATATCACTATTTAACTTCTGCAGACACTTCAGCCCCTGATGGGCACAGGTTGAAGTGCCAGCAAATCTTTCTGTGAAACAAAAATAGTGCATTGCCCTGGTCTGCTTTCTCCTGTGCTTGTTCAGTATTTTATACCCCATCTTTAAACAAAGCAGAAAGCTTTCAGTAGTTCTGGAAGGATTATCAGTGAATCAGTGAAATATTTATAGTAAGGGTAAAATATTCAGCCTCTTTACATGTTGCCATCCATTGTGTTTTAACAGTGTTTCATATCATTTTCTCCCTTGACTAAATTAAATGAAAGAGTTTACTTGTTAGGGGAAAACAAAATTAAAACCAGATTAAAATCCTATTTCTCCCTTACACAATTTGCAGTATTCAACAGCAATTTATCCTTGCAATATTCTTTAGAGAAACTCGAAAGTTCCTTCTCTACTGCTTAGCATCAGAAAAATAAACTACCTGCAAGTAGTGCCTGTTTTCTTCTCCCTTTTTCCCATTCTGAGGTGCTCATCTTCTTCTGCAGCATCACACTGCCCTCTTTTTCATCTCTGCTGATGGATATTAGTCTGGAAAAGCACCATTATCAACAGATTAATACAAAATTCCAGAAGAGAAATGGGATCTGTTGCTCTTGATTTAGAGGCAAGCAGGGAGGTGAAGAAGACATAGTGCCAACTGACTGTGACAAGAATTAAATAGCAGTAGGATGAATCATTTTGAGCCTGTTAGGAAATTTATTCTTAAGCCCTTTTATATTAGCCAACAGTTATAGGGGAGGAATTTGCTGCTACCAAACAGACAAGTAATGAAAAAATTCCTGACAAAAAGGTGACTCTCCTTGTAATCAACAGAAAGCAAATAGAGAGACTGAGAAATGCTCTCCCTGGAGCACCTTGCAAATAAATATATTGGCTTAATAAATAAACCAGCAGCGCTTTCTCTGAAGCTGACAGAAGTGCCTTATACATTGCTGGATGTGCTTCTGTCTACCTGCTCAGTGTGGAAAATCAGACAAATAACAACAAGGCTAACAAGCAAGAGACTCAGCAGGCAAGTGAAGGGCAGCACTCTCAAATCCTGATTAATAATTGCTCCAGTCTGAGGCTTGTAAAACCAGAGGATGAGAGAGTTCTGAGATTTGTCATGTCGAGAAAGTTCTGCTTTCCAACACCCAAACTCTTAAAAATAGCTCCTGCCGAAGACAGGGTGGTGACCTGGGGATGATGGATGGGGAGCAGTGAAGTCTAAAAATAAAGTGTTATGCTGCCCAGTGTAGTGTTGCAAAGAAATGCCAATTATTTTCTATACGAGCTTTCATGCAAGCTGCCATGCAGCCTAATTAA
The DNA here is from genome assembly GCA_013399915.1 of Illadopsis cleaveri. Classification (NCBI taxonomy): domain Eukaryota; kingdom Metazoa; phylum Chordata; class Aves; order Passeriformes; family Timaliidae; genus Illadopsis; species Illadopsis cleaveri. The sequence continues at coordinate 296,557 of VXBB01018027.1, read as the reverse complement.
AGAGACCATTAGTTTATGAACTGCACACAGGGTCAGGTGAAAAGTTCATCCCAATAGCTGGAGAAAAGCAAGGAGAAACAGTGGAGAGGTTGTTGTTGTTCCTCACCTGGTTCCCACGGCACCAAGGACAGACACATCCTTGTCTCACTGAATGTACAGATGGTTGCTGTGTAGGAGCTGCAGGACAAGGAGGTGACTGTGGTGAGGGCACACAAATGAGTTTTGCTTTATAGAGGACAACAGGAATGCAAAAGGGGAGAAAGCTGACATAGAAGTGCTGGTATTTAGGTATAAAATATATCATGCATTGAGTATTTAAAATTCCTGAATGACCTGCAGCCAGTGGTGAATGAACTCTGCACACAAGAGCAAAGCACTGATTTCCTAACAGCTCCTGATATCTCACTTTATGCAGCACGTTAAAGAAATTGCAATTAAAGAAATGTACTTCCCTCCAAGAGAATCTTCCAGAGTGAGCCCCATTTACCACAAAAGGGGGAAAACTCAGCTTTGCCATCCTTGAGCAAGAAAGGGAAAGCTCCAGTGCCTTCAGTTTGCTGTGTTTTGTGCAGATGAAAGGCTCCTGGCTCGGGGAGCTGCAGCAGAAGGTGGAGGAGACAGAAGTGCTGAAGATGGAGCTGCAGATGCTGGAGACAGAGAGGGTCCGGCTGTCCCTGGTGGAGGAGAAGCTCTTGGATGTTCTGCAGCTTCTCCAACAGCTCCGAGACTTGGTATGGTGGGAAAGCAGCCCTGGGACTGAGCACTGGGGTTCGTGGTCCTTTCCAAACTAAGAATATGTTCACCCCTTCTGTGAGGTACAAAAGCCTTTGCAGCAGGACAGAATTTTACATCTGTGTGCCCTGGGATCTGCCTGGTGCCTGCAGAAAGCTTTTAGACCCCTTTGACTGGCTTTCTAAAAGCCTGGAGATCTCCTTGGAGCTGAATCTTCAGGCTCATTACCCTCTAAACCAAAATTGAGGGCAAACAAGGAAAACAAAGACATGAGTAATCAGGAAGATTCCAGAATATGTATTTTTCCTTCTAGAACAGGACCTTGCATGCTAATGTAACTCTGAGTCAGTATTAAAGAGATAAAACTCCCAGGAGAGTTTAGCAAGAATCCCCTAAATCCCTGATGGGATTTGTCTAAGACAAAAGAAACCTTTATCCATCAGAACCTAGGGGTTTAGGTGTCACTTCCCAGCACATTCACCTTCATGTCTGAAATATTTCCTTTACAACAGAACCTACCTACACACACATGCTGTCTGATAAAAGTCACTAATAAAATCTCACCCTGTGCTGCTGAGGCCATGTGAAATCCTCAGACTGCTTCCCACTCTGCCCCAGTCCCCACTGGGGCAGCCCAGCAGATGGAAGAGGCCCCAGGGTCAGGGAGCAGGGCCAGCTCTGCCTGGAGGTAACAGCATCTTCCTCCCAGAATTGCTCCCTCCCACTTCCACTTCTGGAAGTTTGAGCAAGAACAGCCTGTCCCTGCAGATACAGCCTCTCTAAGTGCTAATTAAACTGATTGCAAGACCATCTCCCAGAAAGCACACCAGTGTCTTGACAGCAGATTAGGAGAGTTCGCTTTTCCAGGCACATTATGTGATGTCCCACCAGACTTCTTATGTAAAACCACCACTGAGAGAGACCATCCAACTCCTGAGTCGTTTTTCCAGTGCTCTCACTGTTTATTAATCTCAAATGCAGCCCTGCCACAGGACATTTGCTCTGTCCTTCAGCTGGGTCTGAGAAGACCCTTCCTAAAATAACACCACCAGGAGCACTTCACCTTCCCCACAGACCTGGCAGAGGACTCAAAGAGCTTTTGTTCTCCTTACCCTCCTTGCCACCTACAGTTGTTTAGGCACAAATTCTGTATTTTTCACTGAATAATTGTTATTTCTTTTTCCACAGCCATGTGAAGGAATTGCAACCCCCTACAAACTGCTGTCTGAGCAGATAAAATGCTTGAAAATAAAGCAAATACCAAGTCTTGTGTTAATCAGTGCCATTTTGGTTTAGTTTCCAAATGCAAATACCCTGCACCCAGGTTCTGTTGCATATCTGTAAACTGGTGAAGGACATCTTTGTGCCATAATGTTGTTTTTTGGTTTTTTAAAGAACATATCCAAGCGAGCCTTGGGGAAAATCCTGCTGAGCACTTTGGAATCCTGCTGTGACCCCCAGCCTGGTAAGAAAAGAAATCACATCCAAAGACCAAGAATGTGAAGAGTGTCCTTTTGGGACAAGCACTGGGTAACACACAGATAGGTAGGAAAAGGGTATTTCAAATCCTGGGGTACAGGCTGAGAAGAAGGAGGTGGTTTGCAAGATTACCTGTAGAAAGTGATGCCACACCCAGGATGCTTTTTTCAGTTGAATTTTAATGAAAATTTGGCCTTTTGGGGGGTAATTCAGTATCCTACAGATGTTTTTAGGGTTTCATTGATACAAGAAAGTGGGAAAATGACCAAGTATGTCATTGTTTCTCAGGTTTGCTGCCCCAGTGTGTTGTGTTCCTCTGCTGCAGCACCAGATTGACCCATCAAAACAGTTCTGTACAGAAACCAGATCAAACCTGCACTCTAATAACAGCATTTCGTGATCCTTGGGTGAAAATTAAACTTGCAAACTCCTGTGCCTTGCCAGTGGTCTGGAGCTGCCTTTGCAGGAGCTGTGCAGGGATCACAGCCCCAGGGCTTTGGTTCGATCACTTTGTTCCTATTAGCAGAGCATTTGTACTTTCCTCCAAGGAATGAACATCCTCCTGTCCCAGGAACCTGGCTTGGAGGTGCTTTTAATGGGCAGGCAGCAGTCAAAGACAAGATTAGAAAAGACCAGATGTGGCCTGGGGGCTCGGTTCTGGAGAATATTATTTACAGGGATTTAGGGAGAATGGCAGGGGAGCCCTTCTGGGGTTTGCAGTTTCAAAGCTCGTTTTTCCTGGTGCCCAGCAATCCAGGGCCAAGCTGTGCTCTTCAGCTGCAGAGGGAGCAGAGAAAAGAGGGCACAGACAGACTTTTGTAGGCTCCAGGACACCAACACAGAGAGAAACCACAGCTGAGCCATGGGTTTGATGCTCTCCTGGGAGAACAGAAGAGGAGGCTCTTTGGATCCATAGCACTGTGTGCAGAAGGTGCTGCCAATCCAAGGGATGCAAAATTCCTCCCTTTGTCACAGCAGCACAGCTCAGCTCCCTAAAACCCCAAAAAAGTGCTGCTCTCTGCCCATTCTGCATCACCAGACACAGCTCAACTCCTCTGCTTTCCACTGTCTGGCTGGGCATGAGGGGAGAGGTAAGCAGCTTTCCCAAGTCTTTGTAATCAAACCTTTTTCTCTGACAAGCCAAAGTGGATGATTGGGTTTGCAGTTGTGATGTGAAATAGTCTTTGTTCACACATGAGACCTCAGTGGGCAGGGAATGAAGCAAGAGAAAAACAGAGAAGACAGCTGAACCCAGATTTGCCAGTTTTTTATGGGCAGTAATTCATTATTTGGTCGCAAAATTTAAACATTTTACGATAACCACTTGACAAGGCACCTATGAAGAAAAGAGCCTGTTATGACTGTGAAACTGCAACTTCCTTACTTTGCTCAAATGCTAACATTTGCAATTTTCTTTCCCAAGGCAAAGCCCAGCTGTTTGAAGTGCTGGACACCCTTCAGCAGGAGCTGGCAGCCTGTGAGCTGCTGCACAAGCAGCCCATGGAGCAGGCACAGAGCCCAAGGTCCCTGGCCAACCCCCTGGTGATCTCCTGCTGAGCCCAGCCAGCCCCAGCACAGCTGGAAGGAGGAAAGAAGGACATTTGTCCAGCTCAGCCATGCCTGGAATGGCCAGGAGTGAGGTGAGACCCCAGGGGAGAGCAGCAGCCCTGGGCTGAGCACAGCCCTGCCTTAGCTGGACTGCAAAGCCCAGCCCTGGAAAAGTGGGACTGGCACCAAACTGTGCCCACCACCTTCACCTGACCACATGGATTTACAGACCTGGAAAAGTGGGACTGGCACCAAACTGTGCCCACCACCCTCACCTGACCACATGGATTTACAGACCTGGAAAAGTGGGACTGGCACCAAACTGTGCTCATCTGACCCACATTGATTTACAGCTCTGGAAAACTGGGACTGGACTAAACCAAACTGTGCCCACCCCCCTCACCTGACCCACACAGATTTACAGCTCTGGAAAACTGGGACTGGCACCAAACTGTGCCCACCACCCTCACCTGACCCACATGGATTTACAGCCCTGGGTTTGCAGGGGCTGGGCACAGTTTGCAGCCTTTGTGGAAGCCCCACTCCAAAGTCAAGGCAGCCTGTGTTATCCCTGGATTTGTTTTATCTCTGGATTTGTTATCCCTGGATTTGTTATGCCTTCCCCTACCAGTGACAAACTGAATGATAAACACACCCAGGAGTGTGTGCCAGCAGTGCAGGTTTTAAGGGCTCTGTGTTTCTCACTCAATTATTCACCTTATTTAACTCTGAAGCTAGATTTTTTTTATTGCTCTGCTGAATTTTATATTTGCAATTATAGAGATGCCTTAGGAATATGCAGCAGCCTCTCCTGACAACAGCCAGATTTTACATAAAAAGTTAAATTTAAATGCTTGAAGAAGGTCCAAAGCAATTTTGTTCCCAGGCTCTCAGGGAAAGGAAGGGCTCAAAAATTCACTTTGCTGTTGTTCTGTGTTAGCAAACAACTCATCCAGTGCAGAAGTGACTTCTCAAGTTTAATTTCCCTCAGTGCAGCTGCAGAGATACAAAATCAGGCCCCACATTCGGGCCAATTAATGTAAATAGGTGAGCCTTATCATGGTGCCATGGAATGTTTTAATCAGCAATAAAATAATTCCTGGGGCAAAAGTTAAAAAAAAAAAAAAAAGTTTTTTTCAAGGTGCTTTTACTGTGTCATTCAGGTGCCAAACAGAGGCAGAATTCCTAAAAGAGCCAGCTGAATTTGTGTTACTGGAAAGATGCACTGGGGATCTTTTAAGAACGTGAAATGATTTGCCTGAGATAATGCCAGTGATGAAATAAGATCATTCAACTGCACATGTATGGATTTTTCCCAGGAAAATGGTTTTCATAGAGGAATAAGGTCCACAGTGCAAAGTGGGGAACAAGATTTCCATTCCTTTCAATTCAGAACACTGTGGCTCACACACACCTCCATTAAAAAATTGTGGCACATTTGAGCCACGTTGGGAACAAAAATTTGTATTCTTTTAATTTCATTTTAAAGGAGAAAAAATAAGGGAGTTATGCAAACAATGAAACAAACTCTGTTCAATGGTGTTTTACCTTGTTGGGTTTTTTTGTACTTTGGGGGGTTTTTTGGTGGTTTAGCAGAGGAGGATTTTAAGAATAGATATATATTGTTAATGTACATTTTTCTTAAAGAGACATGAGACAGGACATATATACATAGAACAACATTCACCCTCTAAGAAAGAGAACTGTCTCTTAATGCTAAATATATGACTAACAAAACACCAGAGCATAATACACTGAATATATACTGAGGTACATGCTAGTATTAGATCCTGCAGAAACAGCCTCCAGTTGTGCCCCAGGTGAGAGTTTCAGTGAGCAGAAATCAGATCCCTGCTTGGCTTCATTTGCCAAAAAACCCGTGAAATATCAGCTTTTGTTTTGTGCAGCTCTCTTAGACTTGCCCAGGAATAGGTGGAAAGAGGGGAAATGCCAGGAAATCATGGAATGAGCCTGGTCTGTGTGTTCAGGTGGCAGGTGAGACATTCAGGAGCAGGATTAAAATGCAGGTGCACACCTGGCTCTGGATCCTCATTTACTGCAGCATTTGGATTTGTAACCACCTGGACCCTTTTTTCTGTCCCCATGTCCCCCAAACCTGGCAGTCTATTTCTCACAGACTTTGCATTTCCTTACATCCCCACAAACTCACTTTTAGTTTATTTGTTTTCTATTAAACCCACAAACTGGCCCCAAAAGGAAGCTTGGATATTTTCTCCCCTGACCTCCACCACGAAGTTTTTGGGTTTTTTCCCACAAAACAAACTTTCTGATTTGACTTCCCCCTCAATGCCCCTTCCCCTCCCAACGCCCTCCTCACTTCCCATTTGGCAAATTTCTCCCTGGGATAACCTCTGAGGGGTTCACACTTCTAGCACAAATCACGTTTTTCAAGGAGACTTTCCTCCTCCCGTTATATTTTAGTTTATAGGAGGCATTAACTATTAGTAAATTAAAGTCCACCTGATCTGTCAAGTTATTTAATAATTGTCTCATTTATTTCTGAAGCTGTCTCTGGAGTATTTGGCAGGGAGGACTCATCACAGATGTTACTCTGAGTCACAGAATTTTTGCAGCAAATCAGAGTGGCCTTGTCCAGCCTGAGCTGCTCCAAGGGGTTCAGTGCATCTGTGCACACTTTGGGAGGAAAAAACCCTTGGCACCAGGATTTGCTGGAATTTCAACTCCTCCCTTTCATGATAGTGTCCCTTAATCCGTGACATGGTGAGGAAAGAAGCTGGGATTAGAGAGAAAGGAGCACTTTTAAACAGTGCTGCATGAAATGGAATTGCTGAGTGTGAGTGACACTAAACCCTCACAGCATGCCTGTGATATGTGGCATTAGCAGCCACAGGGTCCCCCTCAGATTTATAATTCCATGGACTTTAACTCACTGAATCCTTTAGTATTTACATTGTCTTGTTTTCATAATAATTGTATGTATAATTCCCCAAAATACAAAAGTTATAGAGCCTGTTTCCTAGTGTGAAATTAAATTAAAATCATCCTTAAGTCCTGAATAACACTTTACTTTCAAAAGACTGGGATTTTCAGAGGTCTTGGGTTTCTATTTAACTTTTCTGTCTCTTCTTTTTGCCGCAGCGTGCCAAAATAGCTCAACTTCCTTTTGGCCTCACAACTTTTTTCAAATCACCTCGAGGCTGAAATCATCACACCCAAACTTGGACTGAGGTACTCAGGGAAAAACTCAGCTTAGCAAAGCAAACCCCCCTTGTTTTATGCAGCTCGCTCACTTCTTCCCTCAGAAGGGGTGTCTGAATTACAGTCAACTTCCCTGAAGTGAGAGTCACTTCTTAAATGACATTATTTCCTAAAATGCTTTTATTTTTCTGAAAAAAACCCATTTCAGACTCTGTCTGCTCTGTCTGGAGAATTTCCTGCTCCTAGACTTGATCTCTCATCCATTTCCAGACTGTGGAACAAAAAGAAGAGAAGGCAAAGGCTCAGAGGGATTCTAGAATTCCTAAACTGGCGTTTTAGACCCAGTCACCATCTGGACAGCAAATTCAATTCATGGCCAGTTTTCCTCCTGCCAATACAACAATATTCTTGTCTAAGGAAACTCCCAAAAGAGAGTGAGCAGAGATAGCAGAGTGTCAGAATCAGTAGGAAAAGTTCTCCTGAAATTCCTACCTCTGCCAGAACCTGCAGCACAGAATACAGACAGCTGTTTGGTTTTAAATTCAATAATAACCCAGGAAATAAAACAGAATGAACTCTGCATGAAGAGAAGGCTTTAATAATAACCCAGGAAACAAAACAGAATGAACTCTGCATGAAAAGAAGGTTTTGGGGAGAGCTGAGAGCCCCTTGAATGCCTAAAGGGGCTCACAAGGAGGCTGGAGAGGATTTTTAGGGGTGAGAGGGCAAGAGGGGATGGCTTTAAGCTGAGAGCAGGGTTAGATGGCATAATGGGAAGAAATTCTTTACTGGAAGGGTGGTTAGGCACTGGAATAGATGGTCCAGAAAAGTTGTGGATTCCTCTGGGGATGTTCCAGGCTGGGCTGGAGCAACCTGGTGTAATGGAAGGACGTGGAATGAGGTGAGCTTTGAGTTCCCTTCCAACCCAAACCATCCTGGGATTCCATGAATATTCCACAAATTGTCCTGCACTGCTCCTGTGAGCACTGCTCCACTCAGGGTGTAACTCCTCCTCATCCTCCCTCTGCAGCCCAAATTCTGCACTCCAGGCAGCTTCACCTGGCTGACAGTGGGCAGGACTCAAACCCCACGGAGCTCCTTGTGTTCCCTGGGCTGCACAAACCAAATTACATTCTAAATTACTGGTTTATGATGCTGCCTCAAAGAGCTGTGTAAGGTAACTTATCTCTGTCCAGGAGTAAACAAGGACTGGGGGAGTGACTTTGAAAAATTACCAGCATTCAAGTGGTTTCACCCACGTGCACCCTGCAAAGCAGAGAGGTCAAGTGAGCTGAGGGTTTGGGTATTATAGTTTGAGATAATTTCTGTACTCCAAGATTTTATTGTTTGGTGGCCTTGGTTTTGCTGATTGCTTCTCATTGATTTTTTTTTTCACACTCACAAGTGGAAAAATGGTCTCGAACAAAGGCAAGGTCCAGCCTTTTGTGAGGAATTTTCTACCTCTTAAGGTTGCCAAAAGCAGATAAAGAGAAACAAAAAAGAGAGAAAATATGTGGAGACTGATACAACTTAACTTAAAATACCATTTAGATAAAAAATGTTACTTTAAAATAAAGAACATGCCATGCCCATGGAAGGATTTTTTTTTGTTTGTTTGTTTCTGAACTGATGGTGAGAATCAAATCCATTTCCCAGGCAGTGCCAGCCCAGCCCACAGCAGGACAAGTTGCTCTCCTGTCAGGCTCCAGCAGCAGAGATCAGCTCTGGGGACAGCAGAAGTCAGAACAGCCTCTAATTGCTCATGAGCAAACATCTGTCATGCCCGGGGCTGAGACACACCACTGACTCATCCACCAAAGGATTGATGGGCACCCAAAAATGTCACCAGCTCCTCAGAGTCATTTGAAAGTCACTCATAGCTGGGCTCAGGTTTTCAATATCATTTTCTCCTGCCCTGCCATGGAAACGATTCCTAGGTCACCTTTGGTGCAGCAGCCCTCTTGTTAGAGGGTAGAAATGAGCTGAGACACAGAATTCTTGTTTATCACACCATGAAAAACTGGTTTATTCCTCTTTATTCCTGACTCCAACCATTCCCTGACTCTGGCTGCAGCAAGCTCCTCCTGGAGGTTTTCCTTGCACAGTCAAGTGTCATTTTTTATAGCTTTCATTTGTTTTCTTTTTTGCAGCTCTATAGTTTGTTGTGTTCTTTTCCCCCAGCCAGGAATAAATAGTGCACCCAGCAACCCCCATCCCATCCAAGGAAATTGTTTCAAGTCACAGTGGGCTGAGCTCAACCTACACCAGGATTTCATTGACTGCACAAATCACTCCCAAACTCCCGAGGGCTGGGCACGGCCAAGATCACAAAGCATGGAAAAGTGCAGGAAGAGAGGAAAACAACAGGGCTGAGACTCTAAAATAAATCATACTTGGCAATTATGAGTCTACAGAAAAGGAGAGTCTGCTGAGAACTGTAAGAGGAAAAACCCTCCAGAATAAGCAGGAGAAATCTGCATCCCTGCATCACCAGAAGCTCTCCCTTTGACAAAACATCTCTTTAAGTTCACTTAAACTCTCCCACTTCCACTGAATCCCATTGTGTGATGGGGAAAAATACAATATCATGAGAATCTAACCCGGTTTATAATGTAGAAGCCTTTAAACCCTTGGTTTTCTTTATTCCTTTGCTCATGCAAGAAAACAGTAACTCCAAGCTTGCTGATCTGTTCCTATTCTTTAAGCAAAAAAGGAACCCAAAAGTAACAAGTAAGAAGGCTTTTCAAATCCTACAGGACATTTGACATTGCTTTATAATCAGAAACAGAGGTTAATTACAAAAATCAGCATATAGGTCCATAAACTACTGCCCCTAAAAATGGAAAGAACTAATTCCAGCAATTTGTATGAAATCTCTGGAAATTCCTTGTTGCAGATTCTCTTCATTTCTGCCCAGGTGAATAAACACCACAAATAGTTTTAAAGCTGCATCTGCTGCTGAATGATAACATTATGGAGACCTGGTGCCAACTCCTGCTGAAAATGAACAGTTGGAGATCTCTGAAGGACAGTGGAGTTGTGGTTTAGGCTGTGGCTGACTCATAAATTGTCACACAAGCAAAGAGCAAATATAAATCACATCTTTCTTTCTTTCTTTCTTCCCCATCACTCCTTGTCCAGCCACTGCCAAATAAAAATTTCCACACAAGTTACAGCAGGTGTGGACACAGAAACGCTGATTTATCATTTCATGGCCCCACTACAGCCATGGTACAGTGCAAGGGTGCTAAATAAACCCCAAAGAACTCTTGGAGTATTTTACACAATTATAAGAGAAATGACCTTGGTGTAGAGGAGTTAATCCCTGCCCACCTCAAGGCAATGAGGCTGTGAGTGCACAGTGTGTACATGGGGCAGGAGCTTTGGGGGCACCCCAATCCAGGGCCAGCAGAAAGCCAGGACACCCTAAAAGTTGCCTCAGCTCATGTGAAAAAAGAGATGATTTGTTTGCAAGTAAAAAAAAAAAAAAACAAACNAAAAAAAGATAGTTTGTTTTCAAAAAAAAAAAAAAAAAAACAAACAAACAAACAAAAAAACCCAACAACAACAACAAACCCTGACTTGAATAATAAGGAGGGAAAAATTTATTTCTATTCAGAAAGTTAAAAAAAAATCAAGAAGAGGGGGGAAAAAAATCAAAGTTACCAGACAACAGAGGAGAAAATGATGTCACCATTTTAGCAGAGTTGACACTAAAAAGAATCCAGTCTGGCAAGTGAGCCTGCCCTTCCCAAACTGTGAAATTAATCCTGCACATGGCAACGATTGCTAAGCACATCATTATGGAAATTGGGAGCTCCCAGCAGGAGCTGAGAGTCTGAGAAAGGTGGAAAATCAATGCAGGGGGGGAGAGGAATGATCCCAGCAGTGACCTCTGAACAAGGGGATGGGTTGGGACAGGAGGGAGGGAAGCACAGGGGGGACACCAGGGGACACAGTGACAGCACAGGCACATTGTCCCCGTGCACCTGGCACCCCAAAATTCATCCTGGCTGCGGTGCTGAGGAATATAAAATAAGAATTATTTACCTGTGTTAATGTCTTAACATTTTATCTGTGTTAAAAATTATTCAACGGTTATGCTGGGTGTTGGTTTGAGACGAGAAATGGGGACCACGGAAAGCAGCCAGCAGGGCAGAAAACTGCTGGGTGACAGAAAAATCCTCCAGGGCTGGATTTGTCAGAGCCTGGGCTGTGCCTCTGCCCTCCAGAGAGTGCCAGGGACCCGGCAGGTGAAGTCCTGGGGGTGGCAGAGGAGAAGGAGGAGGAGGTGATGCCTCAGTCCCTCCACACAGCTGGAGCCAGGACAAACCAGGCAAGCAGAACAGGAATTTTCCTGAGGTGGAAAAGGCCAGGAAAAGTGCACTTCATCAAATTGAACTTTATTTTGTTGATATGAAGGGCTCTGAGAGCTCTGCAGTCCAAGCAGGGGTGTGGCTCTCACCCAGGAGGGGCGAGATTGGACGTGGCTGAGGAGGGATTTATCCCACACCATCCTGAATTCGTCTGAATTCCCTGAATCCTGAATTCCCTGCCCTCTGCACTGCCGGCCTGCTGGGTTCTCTTCAAGCTTCCCCACTGGCACTGCTCCACTTTGCAGCAAAAACTGCATTTTCTGGAATTAAACCCAGTGCTGCCATATCCTGAATGAAAGCCCTGATCAATGGGACATCCCACCAGTTTAAATCTGCGTTGGAATAAAGAATAAGTTATCTAAATCACACCAAACAATTCAAATCTGAAATAATCAGATGGTTAAAATTATCTTCCTGATGTTTCAAACATTTTAAATACTCCTACCTGTCACTCACTTAATGCCAGTCTGGTTTAGATTTCCTCTTACCCATGATTTACATGGGGTGCTTCAGGGTTAAAGCACCTGTAAATTAAACACTCTTTAAAATACCTATCCATATAGAAATGCAATTTATTTAGATAGGTTTTATCCACACGCAATTTATTTAGATAGGTTTTTTCTTTCTCATCAAGAACTCCATACCTATAGAATTATGATAAATGCTACAACCATTTTAAAAATCATCTAATTTTCAGTATTTCCCTTTTGCAGCTCAGTACTTTAAATGCAGTCTCCCAGTAAGAACATTGACCTTCACCTCATTTAATAAATGTAAATCTGCAGCAGTTCTGATCAAAGAAAGTTGGAGAGATTCCTATATATTAACATATAGTTAAAAAAGAAAAGTAGCAAAGAAGCTGTCATTTAAACCAACCTAAGAAACCTTCTACAGGGTTAATGAAAGATTCAAAATTTTTATTTTGCCTTTCTAACCAAAGGAAACACAATCAGGATTATACAGTTCTATATATTATATATATAATTTTATCTTTCTCTATTATGTTCTTACCCAGAGAGAGCTTAAGCTGACCTTGAGTTCAGAGAGGGGTCAGGCAGCATTTCCTGCAAATTAGGGCTGGTAGGAATTGCTCATTTTAGATAAGGAAGTTTTTCTTTTTGAAAAGAAAATTATTCTCATCAATTTTTGAGAGAGATGTCGGTCTATCAGTGCCAACACAAGCACCCCTATGTTGAAGCATTTGAGAAATGATATTCTGGAGCTCCAAAGTAGCAAAAGGGAGTAAAACCTCCCCTTTTCTTTGCTGCTTGACTGAAAATGGCTTTGGAAAAAAGTAGCAACAATGTGGGTGTTGTTTGGGAATGTGGCTCTTAAATACCTTGAGCACAAAGGAAAAGCCAAGCAGATAAACTCAGCCAGGCACAATGTAAGGCATCAAGAAACAGCTGAAATTGTCAGTCTTGGGTCACTAAGGAAGTTAATGGGGAAAAAAAGATGTGTAGGGGAAGGGCCTTGTGTTTCTCACCCAAATAATCTGGTTTTCAATGAAAAAAAAAACAATGCAGAACTACAGATCCATCAAAAGATTCCTGAGAATTTTTAGACTGCAGAAGTGAGCACACGCTTCCATTTCACCTGCTGGCACAATGTGATTAAACACAGAATTCCTTCTTCACCCACTGTCTGCACTGCAATGTTATTGTTAGATAATTGTTATTATTCTCTTCCAGGCTGAACTTTCTTCCCCCTTTCTTCCCCAGGACCTGGAAATTCTTTTTATCCCTATTTCCTTTGGTTTTTTTACCTGGCTCCTTACACATGAAGAAGAATCACCTCTAGCCTGAAAACAATCGGATGTGAGATATTTAAGGAGTTGAAAGGAACTTGCTTGAGGCTTGGAACATCAGCATCAATTAACTGTTGCTTAAAACAGCAAAAGGGACTGAGCCCTTGTCACAGATTTTTGCCTAAGTACATGGGTGATAAACTTCGGTTGGGTTTTTTTTTTGGCAGAGGTATTGCCAAAACCAAAATGTAGGGGAGAATTAATTTTGTTTTCTTTTCAGATTGATGATGCTGTTCCTGCTCACATTCTGTGCACTTATTTCAGCGGTCTGATGGGTGAAAGATTAAAAGCCCAATATTTATATCTATTTCAAAAGTCCAGTGCAAAACACACTTGTGGCCCTGTATTCTGGAAAGGGGATCTGCCTCCTCCAAGTTTGGTTTTATTCATGGAGATTAATCAGAAAGGCCACAGAGTTTGAAGGAGAAGGAAAAATAATCGTGTTCACTAGGAAACCAGCTGGAACATCCAAAGGAATGGAGATGATGAGTAAAGGCAAAAAGCAAAGCATGGAAGCAAAACCTCAGGAAAAGCACTCTGATCTCACAAAAATGCTTAGATCACAGTGAAAGGTCCTTAAAACAGCATAAGGTGCCACTGAAGGGAGGCAGTGAGCACCACTTAACGGGGAGTCCCAGGGATTTCTCTTTCCTCATCCTTTCAGCTGAAGACACCTCCTATCTCAGAACAGTTCACAGGATGAGTCCTCATAAAAAAAACCCTGTAAAGCAAATGTGACAGGTTTTCTGCAGTCATAAACCCTGAGCAGTGCCCTTTGGCTGGAGCAGCTGAAGGTGCAGAAGCAGCCAAGGCACGAGAAAAACCCTGAGTGATTTCAGAGCTGCTGATTAGAGAGGACAGGGAGCTCTCCTCTCACTGCAGGCTCTGGTGTCCCTGTTAGAGGCAGAGATGCTGTGCCTGTCAGCGTGGAGAGAATGACACCACGAGTGGCACTGCAGGACAGCATCAAACCACTAGGATTTATCAAAACTGATGAGGAAATAAATTGTAAATAACCTCCAACCAGCTCCATGAAACGTGGGAAGTTTCACTGAATGCAGTCATCAGCACTGGGCTGGAGACACCAAATGAGGGCAAAGAGATAATCAGATAGCACAGGAAGAGGCTTGCAGCATCTTTTAATGAGTGCACAATTCTCCTTAGAGGAGCTACTGCTTATTTATACCCTAATAAAAGCAACCACGTGATTAATTCAGCTGCCAGCTTGACCAAACTGACTCCCCAAATTGTTTGTAATCAGCATTCAGTGATAAGAAATAACAGGATTAGCACAGCAGCATTTTCAGCTCTTGAGATTTTGTCATAGGTCACAGTATATAAAGGGTTTCTTTCAGAACCCAAGGCACTTGATCAGCTTCCATTAGCAATCTGCAGCCTTAAGGACCAGGAGGAGGACTTGCAAAATATGAACTTTAATGCCTCAAAATATCAAGCCCATTAAAAACAAAACAAAACAACAACAAAAAAACCCACCCCACCATAAATTCCTACATTGCTTTGAAGTGCAAATATCAGGGTTTGGGGATACAATGCAAGAACTGGAAACTGGGGTTGGATCTCCTGTGGGTGAAACATTGCCCACAGTCCAGCTGCTAGCAGCAGGAATTCAGCACAATGGGATCAGGTCTGTCTGCAGTGATGAGGGATCAGGAGTCTGGGCAAACTCTCCTGCAAACATCTGGGCACATCTGCAAGGCTGGGCCGCACAGCCAGGGTGTAAACACAGCATCAGTGGGGCAGGAGCAATGAGACGGGAGCTGCTCTCACTGGGGAAAATTAATTCATCACTGGATAGATACCCAGAGCTGGCTGGTTTATTTCAAAAGCCATGAAATCACAGCTTTGTAAAGGGCAGCATAAAAAATAACCATTTTATCCATTATGGACAGTGAGTGGAATTCTACAGTGAGTTCCCATGGTAAACTCCTCACCTGGGCTTTCCCAATGTAGTCTTTTACATCAGACACTAATTAATACCTAATCGATCTCTCCAACTGCTCAGCATGGCCATAAAGTTCAATGCCCTGCCTCCTACATTTCCAACCCTTCAAGCAGAAAACAGCAGGGTTTAGCTGAGGGTTTAGTTGATTTTGTCACCACTCTCCTTAAACAAGGGCCACACCACAGCCCTCAGAGTGCTGAACAATCTCGTGCATTTCACAACCCTGCTGCAGCTGCTGTGCAAGAAATCGGTGAAGATGCTTCAACACCTGTAGCAGGCTGGCCTGAAGAGTTAGCAGAGCATTGGAGCAAGGGACATTCATGGACAGCTCTTTGTCACACTGGGAATTCAACAAACAGTGGCCCCAACAGCTGGAACAGAGCAGGGAAATAACCTGGAACAGGAAATAATTCTACATGCAGCCATTTATACCAGGAAATGGTAAAAATGGGGGTGGTTTGGACTATCTTCAGTCTGGTGCAAGCACTGAACCTCCATCAGCACCAATCCCAGGTATTTCCAGAGTGAATATTGGAATTTAATTGAATACAAATGGCATGCATAGAAAACAGAGAGCTGGAGATCTGCTCTGACAGCTCCATCCCAATCCTAAATAAAACATTCCCAGAAATGCAGCGTTGTGCTGGGCCTGCCTGGAGCACTGGATTGGATTTTTAATGACAGTGACTGTGCATAAAGAGCTAGGAAAAGACCAGCTTTTCATCAGAGCAAAGCAAGCAAGGCAGAGAGGGGCACAGAGCCTCCAGTTTGCCCAGCCAAGGGCTGTGTAATGCCAAATTGACCATGAATATTTTCATTAACAGGCTCAAAACCCACCGAGTTCCATCAAACACAAACATGTGCTCTTAGCCCTCTGATTTAGACAGAACACTTAATATATTTTGTACCTCGGATTTATTTGTGTCTTGGAGACAATGGAAAATAATATGCTAAAAAAGAGCACAATATTTCGTTCTTTCAGGCAATTCTTTTGTATTGAGAAATTACAGCTCAAGGGCCGATTCGGGAGGGGATGCTCAACATTTGAGAGCAAAATAACTTGGATGACACCTAGTGGGAAAATGAGCAACCACTGGGGGAAATGCTGAACGGGGAAAACGGCAAAGAGGGAGGGTCCTCATGAGCACAGGCGGGAGGAGAGAGGATTTCTTGATAAAATGGGTGGAGTACAGTTTAGGAGGAGAATTTCCTAAATGACAAGACTTCATCTGGCAGTGAAATGATCTGAGGAAATGGGATTTTTGATTTGACAGAGGCAAATCTACACAAGACAAAACCCCGTTAGGTAAAACCATGATAAAGGTGCAGCAGGAAAAAATATGGACAGGAGGAAACTCTGAGTCCTCCCGTGTGAAAATGCTCAGAAGGCTTTGACAGCAAGTTCTGCAGAGTGAAGTAGGTAAGAGGAATGTTTTGGCCTTCAGGCAGAAAGATTTGAGAGAAACAACAGTTTTTCTTTAATTCCTTTCTGACAGCAATATTCCTTGATATGAAAATTAATTTTGTGATTGATTTTTCTTACCCTTCCTCTTGCTTATTTGTAGAATTCATTAATTACTGGTGAATCACATCCAATTACAGAGATACAATTTGGTCAGTCTGCTCTCACCAACCTACTTGAAAGCACAAAAGAACAGAATTAATCAAGGTGAGAGATTTTAAATGGGAAGCTGTCCATTGGCAGTGTGAGGTGGGAATTTTCAGCACTGGAGATGAAAATAGTGCTGGAGAAAACTTCTGCTTTTCTAGGTCAAGAACAGGTCACTGACAGCAATAAATGACTGTGATTCCTTTAAAGTGACTAGAAAAGATAATGGCATCTTCTGCCTGAATTTGCTCTCAGCAGGTCACACGTTTGATGTCCACTTTTATCTCCAGCTTGCAGCTTTTATTCTGAAGCACAAGGAAAGCAGAATAATCAGAATATGAATAATCAGACATAGCCCCCATGGAACTCACTGGACAAGCCAAGGCCTCCAAAGAAAGCTGATCCAGAGAAATGGGCTTTCAGGGGGTCAGGTGAGCAGAGAGGGGTTTTTTGGGAACAGGAATGCCCAGAATTCCCTCTCCACTGAGAGGACACAGAGCATCTCTCATTCACAAAAACTTCAAATGGATTCTCTCTATGGAAAAAAAAAATACTTTCATACCCTAACAAGATTATAGCCGATTATAACTTTTTTTTTTTTTCTTTCCAAATTGGCTCTTAATAAATCCTCTTAAATGAAGAATCCTCGTTTGGCCTACAAAAAGCTACGGCCCTAAAAATCAGAAATGCCAATGCCTGGTGCTTCTGGCAGATCCTCCCTGCACAGCCTCACCTGCACAGGGAGCTGGAGCCAGGGCCAGGTCTGGGGACTCAGCAGGAGCAGCCACCTCTGGTGGGACAGCAGGAGGGGACACCTGCAGGAAGGAGGGGCCGACCCTGAGGATGGCACAGGGTGTGAGTGTGGATTCCAGGGGATTCCAAACGTTCAGCTCCTGTTTCAGTGCAAAAGGACTCAGCATCTGGGTTCATTGTGTGACAGGGAGGTTTGGATTCCCATCCCTGAGGACACCTGGCACAGACTGTACGGGCACATGGGCAGACAGACATTGATGAAATCCATGGATGTGCTTCCCAAAAAAGCAGTGAAACAATCCCTAGGACAGAAGGACCCTCCTGTGGTGAGCAGTCCACCCCACACCTGGCAGGCAGATGAGCTGCTCACTTCAGCAAAGGAGGAATCTCTCTCCTCATCTCATAGAAAAAAATCCAAATTCAAACGAGGTTGGAAGTATTTTTGTCTTTTCCCCCTGGCACTGTCTGAATTGCCTTTTCAAATGCTAAAGAGCAGAGATACACAAGAAAGCATTTTCCAAAGGAAGTTCCTAACAAAGTTCAGGCTCCTGGTAACTCATTAGACCTAATAAAGAAAAGTCCTTTAAAAATAAGCAAAAATTAGACAACAGGAATTGCTGCCAGGATAATTTATACACCAGAAATTTCATTTATAAAGGAAATTTATAATAGTTTCCTTTATACATAATTTCCTTTATAAAGGAAATTATAACTTTCCTGTTATAAAGAAAGGACAGCTCTGCTGCACATCTACAACACAAAAACCTCACCTGGGCTTCATTTCCAAAAGCAGAATAGAGCTCCAAGCCTGTCCCCAAAACAACACTACCCAGAAGTGGCCTGAATGAAACACCAGGTCCACAACCAGCTGGGTTTCCAAAGGTCAGGAATTCTTGTGTGTTCATGGCTGGTAACTAAGGCAAAGGAAAACTTATATCCAAAACTTTGCCAATTCAATCAAAAGTGAAAAGTATC
Organism: Illadopsis cleaveri; assembly: GCA_013399915.1. Classification (NCBI taxonomy): domain Eukaryota; kingdom Metazoa; phylum Chordata; class Aves; order Passeriformes; family Timaliidae; genus Illadopsis; species Illadopsis cleaveri. The sequence goes on along the minus strand of VXBB01018027.1, from coordinate 278,135 downwards.
TCCTATTTTTGCTTTCCCTTCACGCAGACATGGCATTCTTTGTTCAGATGAACAGATACATGTGTGTTATAAACTTGTATGAGCCTGATTTACTGGCTTTGCAGCCAAACACACAGAGATCATTTCAGAAATCTTCTCTTCACTAGCTGAAGTCATCATTTTTGAACACAAATTAAACAGTATATTTTGGGTGGCTTCAACACTATTTCATCTATTTCTATTCAATGGCATTAATATTTCCTTTCTCTATCCCTAATCATGTCAGCTGATTATCATGATTATTTTGATGTTATGTCGTGCTTTTATAAGTTTTATTGAAATGGTGAGAAGGCAGATATTAAACAAACCTGGCTGACTAATACAGAAAAACTCAATTTCACAAGCTAGCATCATCTCCCTCATCTGCTGGGGCTTGTGTGAGTCAGCAGCTAAGACCCAAACTAACTTTTATACCTGGAGACTTTTTTGGAGAAAAAAACCCCCACAAATTTCAGATGAGTTTTTTCCAGATACTGTCAGATCCAAGAGGAAAAAAAAACATTAGGGATAAAACAAAAACCCCAAAGCATTTTCTCTTGTCTGCAGCAAACACAAGACCCACCCCAAGCACTTTAACCCATGCCATAAATAGCAGCTTGCTCTGGGGTGCTGCCCCATCCTGCACAGGAAAGAGCTGGGAAAAGCTCATCTTCCCTGCCACACTTCCTTGGGGACTCTGAGCACTCAGCCTGCACTGCCATCCACACTGCAGCACTCCTGCAGGCAGAGGGAAAGGGATCCAGAGGGATCAAACAGGGTAAGTGCCAGCCAGGCACCTCCTCAGCTCTTCCTTCTGCCTTTTTGCCACAGTTCTTGTTTCTATTGGAGTTTGGCTTTCTTGCTGTCTCTATATTAAATCAGAAAGATCATCTTTTCCTTAAATATCACTAAACTTTTTTAGCCAGTTGTTGTAGTTTGTCCTTCTAAGACGTTTACTTTGGGAAAAAAAGCTCCAGTAGATTTCTTGAAAAATCAAGGATGAGTGTCTGGGTTCAGAGCAAAGATACTCAGAACAACTCACTGACAAAGACATAGCAGAGGGTTAAGATGAGCATTGCAGCTTCAGAAAGAAAGAAGATTTTCAGACATTTACAATTATTCAATCCCTTAAGCTTCATTTTGAAAGCTGGTTTAAACACAATTTTAGCACCAGATCTAAGCAGATATGGAAGCAGAATAGAAACCTTTGCCTAAAACTAAACTGGCTTTTCCTGTCATCTCCTGGTGACATTGTCTCCCAGAATTGTGATCAATAATATTTTTTGTACAATTATGAAGGGAAAACAATGAACTAGAGAGGAAAGGGAAGAACTGTGCTCTGTTTTCAGCATTTGTGCTGAAGTTGTGGGGAATGGTTCTGTGGGCCATATAGAAAGCTAAAGATTTTATTGCAGAAACCTAAACCTGAGGGAGAAATACCTGCTGTGCTTCTGATGCCTTGAGAGGCTACTTAGAGGCTAGACAGAGTCAAAGGAATAAAGTGGGGATTTATTAAAAGGCCTTTAAAGGATGCACCTTGGGCAGTACAGGTGCCTGGCCATGGCTCCACACACGGTGGACACAAGATGGACTCTGAGTCACGAGTTTTCACACTTTTATAAGTTTTGGTCCATTTACATATTGGGGTTAATTGTCCAGTTACAGCTTCAGGTTATGAGGTCCCATCCTCCCAATTTGCTCTCCTCAATTCACTGTTGTTTGCACTTTTTGGGCCTGAAGCTGCAGCGGTGTCCTGGGACTGGAAAAGGATTATTTTGTCTGACTAAATTGTGAGAAGAACTTGCTCACACTTTATATGAAGTTCAGGGTTATTTATCAATGCAGTTCAGAATCTGGAAAATATGAAAGCTAAAACTTAAGGCCTCAGTTCTGCTCTTAGAACCATGGTGACAAACCTCATCATTGCTGTTTGTGCAGCTGGAGATGGAACTGCTGGCCGTGGTGGTCTGTGCCCTGCTGCTCCCCGTGGTGCTGGGTGAGGATTGTCCATCCCCCTGCAGCTGCTGGTCCCTGGGGGAGGCGTGGGGGACACGCGTGGACTGCAGCTCCCAGGGGCTGGTGTCCCTGCCCGCCCTGCCCCGCCTGACCCGCAGCCTGCACCTGCACAACAACAGCCTGGCCTCTGTCCCTGCCGGAGCTCTGGACAGCCTGGGCCACCTGCAGGAGCTGGAGCTCTGGGACAACCCCTGGCACTGTGACTGTCACATCCTGTACCTCAAGCTCTGGCTGGAGGATTTCTCCGCGCCCGCGCTCGCCCGGCTCAGGTGCGCCAGCCCCGCTCACCTGAGGATGAAACCCCTGGGGCAGCTCACTGGGAATGATCTGGGCGTTTGTACCAGGCTCCTCCCAACCAAGTGTCTCCAGTTCTTCTGGCGAGACCTCGTTTTAATTGCTGGAGTGGTAATTACCTTCATTTTAGTGGCGTGGGCTCTGAAGGTCGCCAAGAAGCTGATCCGCCAGCTCGCCCTCGGGTGCCGGCGGCTGAGGAGGAACATCCCCAAAACCCGCAAGAGCCAGTGAGCTCTGCCCTGCCACCAGCAGGACAGAAACCTCAGACTCCTCCACAACAAAAAAGCAACAGCACTGGTAACACTGGTCTGAATAGTCAATGCTGAAAAAGCTCGAAGTCTGGCAAGCTGGATTTAATTTTTGTCCAAAAAGAAGCTTGGTGTGGTTTGGACAGGCAAGTTTCATCCTCCTGCCATCTACTCATACGAAGAGCAGTCTCCACATTTTTTAAAATCATTTAACTTAGTGTTTTCCCACTGAATTCTCAGCTCTTATAGAAAGAAGATTTACACCCCCATACCCTACACTTTTTAATATATGATGAGCCCCAGTTGTGTTATTTTAACAACCCTTTTCTCACTCAGGCTCTGTGAGTTTACAGCCCATCACCATCTCCTGGTGTACCAGTGGGCTTGATAGGACCATTCCTGTGTGCAGAACAACTCAGCCACCTCTTCCTCAGGTTCAGGAGCTTCCTGCCACCAAAACCACGGAGATTATATAGACCAAACACTGAATAAATCCCTTATTGAATACAGTTACATATGGGCTGGTAATGAGAAGATAATCAGCAAAATAATTTTAATTCTTATTGAATTTCCTGGAGGGCGGACAATAATAAAGCATTCTATGTGAAACTGAAATAATGGATGATTATTGAACATTCAAATTGACCCAAATTTGATCTCTTTCATGATTTTAAATATTTCTGATTAAATTTCTAAGATATTTCCAGAACTTGTCCACTGGAGATAATTCTAGAATATTTCCCCTGCACTGAGCTTTTCAATTTTTTAAAAGACAGTCACCATTCTGTACGAATGCAGAATATTACAGAAGAAATGCACTCTGCCATCCCTCATGGAATTTCCTACATGATTTTCTTGTTTCTCCAAAATGAAATAAATCATTAACACTAAAAGCTTATCCCTCTCTTCTGTGCCTATAAACTGGATATGCTTAGAATAGGAAACTGCTTTACGACGTGGCTTCAATATACAAATATTTTAAAAATGAGCAATTAGCAAACATTTCTGCTTACACCAACTAACACATCAAATAAGATGCACAGAATACAGGGGAAAAAAAATTTCAGAGAACTTTTCTGCCCTTATAAGAAAAAAGAGCAGGGAATCTTCCATGGCAGTAGTTCACATTCTACCAGAAGAGTTGTATTTATAACTTTTCATCCATTTGGGTTTTATCTGAAAAAAAAAGCCTTCTGCAAAAGGGACAGCTGAAACTGACTGAGGGCTCAAAAGCAACACTCAGTGTTTATCTGGCAGGGGCACTGTGTCATGCTTAAGCCACACACTCCATCTAACTGCACAAATAACACCACAGTTGTTAACAACGTGCGAAGACAGGAAAATACATCAGCTATCAAAATGAAACAGGCAGGCAGCACTCCCAAAATGAGTTTGGAACACCTCAAAACTGTCACTGCATCCTGCCTGCTGGGGGCAAGCTGGTGGCTGTATCTGCTTGCACAGTCTGGGAACACAGGTTTGACTGCTGAGATGATAAATAAAATAAAANAAAATAAAATAAAATAAAATAAAATAAAATAAAATAAAATAAAATAAAGTGAAATAAAGTGAAATAAAGTGAAATAAAGTGAAATAAAGTGAAATAAAGTGAAATAAAGTAAAATAATAAAATGTTATGAGGTTTGCTTTCACACTGGGCAGAACAAGTCATCAGAGTCAGCATTATTGACCAAAACCTCACTGCAGCACACAGAGAAGGTTTGCGTGAGCAGCAATTCTGTGTAGACTGAAACTCAATTAAGGTGAAGAACATTTGCAGGTTTCATTTATTAAATAGCACACCTTTTTGCCTGTAAATTCTCTGTGTTGTGTTTACACTGGAGCAAACAGCTTTGCTCAAGCTGAACGACTTCTGTTCAGCTTCCTGCTTGCTTTCTGCCAGGCTTTACTCACAGTTTATTCCAGGTCTGTTGCTTGACCTCATGCACCAGAGCAGTTTGCAAGGCTCCATCATCACAAAATGCTGTTCTCCTTTGTGCTACAGGGCCACCATCCTGACAGAATGTGATTATTATGATCAATGTGCTAACACTCAGCTCTGGAGCTCTATAAAACACAAGGCAGCTCATTCCCTAAGAACCACCCTGTCTGAGCTCAGAGCAGGCTGGATAAACAGCTCAGATCCACCCAACAAAATAAAACAGCTCAGATCCACCCAACAAAATAAAACAGCTCAGATCTACCCAACAAAATAAAACAGCTCAGATCTACCCAACAAAATAAAACAGCTCAGATCCACCCAACAAAATAAAACAGCTCAGCTCTGCCCAATGAAACAAAACAGCTCAGATCTACCCACTGAAATGAAACAGCTCAGCTCTGCCCAACGAAGTAAAACAGCTCAGCTCTGCCCAATAGAATAAAACAGCTCTGCCCAATAAAAGTGGCTCTGCCTTGTGGAGTCCAACTGTCTGGCTCTGCATCACTTATGTCACTCCTCTGGGTGCAGCCACTCTGAGGCTGACTGCTGAAGTCAGCTGCAAATACTTTTTTCTGCATCAGAACTGAAAGAACTGAAGCACTTCTGCTGGTTTATAAGGCAGGAGAATTTCCCAAATCCAGGAAGAAAACAACAGCACGATTATCCTCTGGCAGCAGCAGCTGCTGAGGTCACTGGAGCTCCTGGAAAAGCACAGCAGGAGCAGGGGAGCCTGGGCAGGAGCTGCCCAAAAGATGCCAAGGGTGGAGCTGAGCAAGTGGGAAAAAGAGTGGCATGATTTATACCTGAATTACAGGATTTTACTCTCGCTGGCAACAGGTGAAATGTCAGCACTGAAATATTAACAATTCCCACCTAACGACTCCTTTGATGGTGCTAGGTTTACTGCAGTGCTCAGGAATGCTAAGTTTATTTATCTCAATGCCTTTTCTCTCCAGAGCACAAAACAATTTCTCAGAGTGCTGCAGCCCTGTTGCTGGGACCCACGTAAATATTTTGCCATTACATTGACTCCAATGAAATTCAGATTACACTCAATAATGGGTGTGTAACAACAAATTGCTCCAGTTGCATAATGGCCACATGGCTGCTATTTATACTGAGCTCCTTCCCAGGGGCAATTTGCTCCTGACGTGGCCTCTCCAGTGCCTTCCCCAGCAGCACTTCCCAATGTTTATCCCAGTGATGTCACAGCTACTGCCTGACCTGGCATCTTCATGTTAGGCAAAAGAAATGGGATGTGCCTGACAGAATTTTGCTCAGATTTCGTTTGGCTTGGCTCATCTGACCAGCAAGCATCCAGTTCTCTAGCAATCTAGAGTTGTTAAAATTGAACGGTGCTGTTTTACATCAGGACATTCCCTGGGAAAAGTGGATTGAAGCCTCTTCCCTCAGAATACTATTAAGGAATAGGGCTACAGAAATACAGAACATTCATCTTAGTCCAAGGGGAAAAAATTCAAATGAAGCCCTTTCTTAAATGACCTTGATCTCTAGGGAAGGGGGTGTCAGCAGGGATGGATTGCAGCCTCCCTTTCCACCTCGAATCATCTTTCTTGTCTCCTCTTTAGGGGTCAAAAGGGTTTTACCTCTCAACTAATAATTTATTTTTTGACAAGGATTCATAGATTGCCTCTTACAGCCACGGAGAAGGGCTCTGGAACCTGACACATCCAAATAAAATCGACCCTTGCAAGCCTCTCCCACCAGCAGCAGTGCAAAGCAGAGGAAGGCCGTGGCAGTGGCCACACCACCAAAGGTTGCCCTCAAGACAGCAGAGCATTTAGAACTGAGGGAATTTTTGGCTTCCCTGAGTTTGCAAGGACACTGCAAAACCCAGTAATTTAATGTTCAGCTGCACTTAGCAAAAGCTGAATTACGGAAAGACAAAAACTAAACCAGCAGCGATTTCAACCTGAAGGGAATGGGCAATGAAAGGACACAAACAGAGCACGGCAAAAACTCAGAGCCCCCGAAGGGATTCCTTTGCCAGGCACTGCTTTGTCCGACTGCTCGGAAACTGGACCAACATTGGCACCTAGTGGCTGCTAAATTCGACAGGGACAGAAGTTCCCTGAAGTTTGTCATCCTTTCCAAGACCGCAGTGATGGGCTGAGATTTTCCAAACAAGCTGCCAATTACTGTCAGCTCTTCCCAGAGTTCCCAGCCAAGTTTTCTGTCCTGAAGATGCTAGACATAAATTGTTTTCTATTGACAGAAACCTGGCGTTGTCCTAATTCTGGACACTGGGCAATACAATCTCCATTTGTTTCCTTCACTGTGATGAATAATTTTTAGACATGCCTGGAATTTTCTGGTGCTACAACTCCCAAAGTCACAGCTCAATATTTATATTGAAACTTGACTGAGGTTTTATTTCTTCTGTTCTCCTAAAGTCATTATTAACTTCCATGTAAATTCAAATTAGACTAACAACTTTGTACTATGGCTTCATCCTATCAAAGTACGATAAAACAAAAAAGGAAAAAAATGTAGATTAAGTAAAACAAAATGATGAAATCAAATCCCTTTGTGGGTCTTTTTCCTGCCATTCCCCTACCTAACTGATGTGCTGCATCAAAATTTTTAAAGGCCCAAATATATTAAAACAACTTGAGCTCCCTCAGCAATCTGTACCAGGGAGAAGTTACCATCAAAAAATCCAACCATTGTGACAATACCAGGGGATCCCAAACACACACGAGGAGAATGAAAGCCCACATTTTAGGATGTCTGATAAAAGGAATAAAGAGCCAGCAAACACTGCAGATTTCCAGGTGTTTCTTTACTGAGTCTTTAGCACTTTGTGCAGTATTTCATGGGCACACAGCCTCACGCTAGCTGGTAAATCCCAGTTCATGTGCACCCTACTGCTCTGTGGGACTGGCTGCACTGGAAATGCCAGGCAGGAATCCTGGTGGGTGCAAATGCTGTTAAAGGAACCCAAAAACTCCCTGAGCCTGCCCTCCTGAAGGTGCAGCTCCAACCAAGGTGGTGCAGGTCACCGAGGAGCTCAGGGAACTGCACAGACACCCAAAACAAGGGGACTGGCTGTGAGGATTGGCCAAATAAACTGAGAGGTTTTGTTTCATCAGCCACTCTTTAGTGTCTGAGGCTGATTAACAGAGAGGTTTAAGAAATCAGTTCTGTAATTGGCATGGCTCTGAAGTGGTGTGTGTGTCCTCACGTCCCCTGAGATAAAACCCGTGCCATGACTACCTTTCATCCTCTACAGAGCACAGAGCAGGAAAAAAGGATGGGTGACTAAGATTGATAAAAGCCTTCAGAAGCCAAGCNACTGGCTGTGAGGATTGGCCAAATAAACCGAGGGGTTTCATTTCATCAGCCACTCTTTAGCGTCTGAGGCTGATTAACAGCGAGGTTTAAGAAATCAGTTCTGTAATTGGCATGGCTCTGAAGTGGTGTGTGTGTCCTTACATCCCGTGAGATAATTTTCATCCTCTACAGAGCACAGAGCAGGAAAAAAGGATGAGTGACTAAGATTGATAAAAGCCTTCAGAAGCCAAGCAGAGGCAGATTTGCACTTCATTCATTCAGAAGATGATTAAGCTGTGCATATGAATATAGTGTTTCAAATGACAAAGAGGCCAGTCTCCACAACTGAGTTATCTGAAAGAAACTGGAAATAGCTGATGGTTTCTAACACTCAAAATGCCTAACTTGTAAAACTTCATGAGCACAATGACTTTTTCTTTTTTTTTTTCTTGTTCTTCCCAGCTTGTTCTAGAACTTGGCTGATCACAAACGCGACACCCACGCGGGGTGAGGAGCACGTCACACATGACAAAGTCACACATGACAAAGTCACACACTTTGCTGAACAGCTGCAGAACAGAAACAATTTCATTGCCAGGAGTCACCATGAGGGAGAATGTTTTCAGTTTTTCTCACAGCAAGGGTACGCTCTGCAGGCTTATAAGAAGTACTCAGTACAAATCCTTGGCTGGAGAAGTTTTGGACCCCAAATTCATCCCTGTTTATGTGTCAGTAATTTCCTTATAACTTAACAGTTCTGCTGCCACCTGCAGAAACAGAACACCCTTGGTCCAGCCTGAGTACTCAAACCTCTGCTCGTGGCTGGAAGGTAACCATGGATCACCAAAAATACATAACCAGACCTGAAAAGGGATAATCATGGAGCCACCCAGAAACAGATGGATTCCAGAGGCAATTCAAGCCAAGCTGGCCTGGTTGCCTGTGCTGGCTCAGAGATTATCAGGTTGTTCTCCTGCATAACTACCTACGGGATAATTTAACTCTCGGTCTTTGCCATAAAACAGTTTCATTTCACATTTTTATAACCTGAAACGATGAGGATGGAATTTAGCTGATCTTTGATACAAAGAACGGAACCACAAAATGTACTCTGTCAATGCATTTTATTAGTAAAGCTTATTTTTATTAGCAGCTTGATTTTCCATGTGACCTAAAGGAACGTACCTGTTAAAGAGCACTTTGCTTTGCAGATAACCTAGGTAGCAGTTAAAACAAGTCATTCCAGACTCTTGAGATATATTTATCTTAATACACAGAACCATGTGATGTAATAGTCACACACATCCATGTGCACATGTCAGACATGTAGCTGGATGTTAACAGCTCTAAAGCTGGCTCTGAGCAGCACACGACCTGGCAAGGGTGAAAAACCATAGCCCTGAGCCTTGGCCTGTGCCTGTGGAAACAAACCACACCCAGCCCAGACCTGAAAACGAAAAGCCAGCGAGGCAAGCCAGCTGCACTTCCTGGAAGGCCGAGGGGCAACTGACTGCACCTGTTTATTTCTGTGAAAGAAATACACAAACCCAGCAAAACACAACAATCCGTCACTCCGGCGAGGATGCGGACCAACACCGGCGTGTGCGGGTTCTCCGCCCAGGCAGCGATTGAAGGCTCACCAGCACCACCAGAGCTGCCGCCGCTTGTTGGCCCACACAGGATGGCTTCGGGGCATGGACCGCGACACGGGGGACCTGCACCGGTCCGGGTCTGCCCGGGGCAGTCACCGATCCCCGCTCGGAGTCATCACAGCCCGGCCGCGGGCGACGCCGGGCGGAGCGGGGCGGTCCCGGGGCGATCCCGGGCGGTCCTGGGGCGGTCCTGGGGCGGTCCTGGGTGATCCCGGGGCGGTCCGGGGC
>VXBB01018027.1:239770-268386 GCA_013399915.1 Illadopsis cleaveri | reverse complement strand
CTCGGCCGTAGCGCGCCCCGCCATGCCCGGAGCGGCCGCGCTGGGCGCCGGCCCCGAGGCCGAGGAGGGCTACGACTTCCTCTTCAAGCTGGTGCTGATCGGGGACGCCAGCGTGGGCAAGACTTGCCTGGTGCAGCGCTTCAAGACCGGGGCCTTCTCCGAGCGCCAGGGCAGCACCATCGGCGTGGACTTCACCATGAAGAGCCTGGAGATCCAGGGCAAGCGGGTGAAGGTGAGCGGCGCTGGGCCCGGCGGGGCTGGCTCCGAGCCGTGCCCTCAGCCAGGGCCCCGGGCCGGCAGAACCGAACGGGCCGAGGGGCACCGAGCGCGGCAGGGCCGGGGTCGGCGGCTGTGGAGCCGGGCCGGTTCTGCCAAAAGCCCCGGGGCAAAGAAAACCTCGCTCAGGCTGCCTTGCGCTTGCCTCTTCGTTCCCTCGGGCTGCTTGCTGGCCGCGGTGTGTTTACAAGGCAGAGGAAAGCTCAGCTGGGCTGTCGTGTTTCCAGAAAGGGATGTGGAACTGGCAGATTGAGAGAAGGTTCTTAAATTAGGCGTGTTATTATCTTAAGACACGGTTTACAGGGTGTCACAGGAAGTGCCGTTTTTACAGTTCTTCTTTATAGAACCAGTATACTCTAAATTTGACATCTGCTTTTTTTTTTTTGCCTTTTTTTTTCTTTTCTTTTTTTTATGCGGGAGGAAATCAGCTGGTTGTTAGGGTTAGAAAGAGCCTAGGACGTGTACCCAGTGTCCTCAGATTCTCAGTGGCACAGATTGCCTACGGCTATGTTCACCCTCTGAGCACAGGAGTGCAAGTAAACAGTGGGGAGAAAATGTTTAAAGCATCTGCGGTTTATAGTAAATGCATTAAACTGGGATCAATCCCTTCACCAGCCCCTCCAGAATGGGGTAGTACAACTATCCTTACCCCCAGTTAGACTAAAAAGCATTTAATTCAGTCACTGCCTGGAGAAAGATGATAGAATTGTAAAGCTTTTGGTGACACACAAGTACAGGGATGAGGTTAAGTTTTGGCCTGTGTTTAGCAGAGTAGGTGTCAAAGTCCTCTGTTGAGTTTTTTTTCTTATAAATTAACCTCGGTGAGCAAAATATTAAGGTGAGAAAGTTGCAGAAAACAGAAGAAACGAAGCCTCTGTTTTTTAGGAACAGAGAGGGATTAGCAGTTCCACACCCTGCTTGTTTATTTAGGAGTGTTTATTTTCTTGTTAGTATCACACCTTTCCTTGTCACGTCTGGCTGGGGCTGGGAAGCTGAAAAGGAAACTCAGGTTTTCTGTTCGAGCTGTCAGTGCCTCTTCCACACTTCTTGGCAAGTGAGGAGTGGGGTTCTCCTTTAAGGTTGAAACCTGCCTGCATTTAAATGCCGGGCACATAGAAAGTGACAAATGTGTCTGTTTCTGGTGCCGGGAGTACTCCAGGAAATCAACCAAACTTCCTAGGTGTGCTTTTCCATATTGTCCCTACTTACACCTGAATATTCCTGGTACAGCCTGTCTGTAACAAAACATGTGTGTTATTTCTAAGTGTTTTACAAAAAAGAAGTAAGGAAGTGCAAGGTCTTGAAGCTTTTTCTTTGGGTTGTTCTGTACTTCCACTTACAAAAAAAAAAAAAGAGCAATGCACGTGTTGAAGAAGAGTATTTTAACTATTATTTTAGGGAAATTAATCCAATACTCTTGCTGATTTACCTTTCAGATACTTTTGTCACCTGCTGAGTCAGGGACACAGCCTGAGTATGGAAGCATTTGCTTGAAGAGATGTTTTTTTGTTTGTCAGTTAAAGTGTAGAGTGTGTGTGAAGTTTAGATCAGACTTTTCCAGTTGGATTGAGATTTCACAGCAACCCATCTAACCTGGGTTAGGTTTGCTCAACATTCTCTTGGAAACAGGAAATAAGGAAACATTTTTTGAGCTCCGTTACACACACTATTTGCACTTCTTGCCTTACAAAAGCAGGCCAGGTAATTTGTCTGCTGCTTTGATTTCCTTAGGAGTTTATGCTACTCAAGACAGTATTGTTTATTGTTTCCTATTTAGCAAATGGTGCAGGAATGAGAAAATGCCCGTTTTTGTAATGTTTTAGAGGCTCATCTTTGGAAGTTCCTTCAGAACAAAGTGTCTACAAAAAAAAGAAAAAAGAATCAGGGAGCTCTTGAACGCTGCTTGTTCCACCTCCCCAGTGGCCTAAACTTCATTTTTAGTCTGGCTAAGGGTAGTATTGCAGCCCAACACATATTTTGAGATTGCAACAAACAATTTAAGGTTAAATGTGCCCCTATCTGTTTCAAGCTTCAAGTGTTCCCATCACAGTTACATAATATTTCTGAAACATTCAGAACCCAAGGATTTTAGGTCTCACTTTCCTTTGATGTGTTGGGTTTTTTTGGGTAAGAGAAAAGATGCCTGTTGGAATACTGAAGGTTAAGGTGCTGCAAATAACTTTTTTTAAATTATTTATGAAACTTGAGGCTTTCCTTGCACCTTGAAGCTGTATTCTTTCAAGTGTCTCACGTGGTGTTCCGTGCACTGCTGCTGAAGCTGACTAAACTTCATGTAGAAAGAAATCAGCTTTATGAAATGTCTGCAGGCTGTCTTCACTTAAAGAAATGTTCTGGTACATGCTGTTTGAAATTGTGGCATACTGCTTTCTCTAAAAGACATCCTTCCTGGCTGGCTAAATCCTAGAGTACAGACTGTAGTGCCCAAAAATTGGTCTTGTTAATCACCCAAAAGTGTTTAAAAGTGGTGTTAATCACTTAATGCATGATGATTAAAGTCCTATTGATAAAATAATTACTTGTTCTTTGAGTGATAGAAAAAATCTGGCAAACAGAATGAAAACGTTTTATAACTGTTATGTCACTGCAAGAAAAGATATTTATGAAATGCTGGAACTAAGATTTTACATAATGATAGGCAAAGACATTCCTAGGTCCAAGTCCATAAATCATGGTTAGTAATAACAGAAGTCTTTTTCTTTTGATGAATTACCTCCTGTGAGCTGATTAATTGTCTTTAATGTCTACTTTATGCTGTCATTTCAGAGTATTTTACATAAAGTATTTTTTCCTCTATGCCATAGTTTTTTTTCTCTCTCAGCATAACTTTCAGAAAGTAGCAGGAGAGAAGAACAGTTGAAAACACATTCCTTTTACAACAAACACTTCTTTATGTACCATTGCATTTCTTCATTTACAAGCTTTTTCAGCCCATATGTTATCAAGATTATTGGCTTTGATTCAGGCCTCGTGGCTGTCAATTGTATTCCTTTCAGAATGGCCCAAAATGTATTTTTGTGTCATGATAGGGCCCAACTGCCAGTAACACAAAGTTGTGACTTGTTAACTGGCTTGTCTCCTGACTGGAGATTTAATAACTTTGCTACACAGATAAAAGCAGAGCTATTGGAAGCAATATTCTTTGGTATCCAGAGGAAAATGTAGCTCCCTGTCAACTCCTTTGACACTCATAACCTGGAGCAAATGGGAATATTACACTCCCAAAGAAGAGGGATTCCTCATTCTCTGATATTTTGTGTAGGGAAACATTTGAATGGAGCAGTTTATCCTGATTTTTCTGTCTATGAGTATCACTTTAAATTGAAATACACTGCCACAGAGATGTTGCTTTTGGCAAAAACTGCGTGGATTAAGTTGCAAGGCTGTTTCAATAAATGTTTTTAGGAGCTAGTGTTGTGATTTGCCAGCCTGCAGGAATGTATATTATTGTTTGCCATTTGAGATGACAGGATTCAGACACAGTTGGTTAAGATTGATTTAGCACAGTTTTTAAGTCCAGTATTTCACTGCTGGGAAAATTTTTGGAATGTTGCTGCAAAAGTGACGTTTCTATTTTTGTGGAGGAAGGTATCAGCTGGAGGATGTCCTTAGTCATTATTTATGCTGCTCCACAAGCAGAAGTACACCTGAACTCCTGTGATACTTTAGAAGAATCAGAAAAGTACTTAATAAATTATGTAGGAAGGCAGGGAGGGAGAAATTATTGAATGTGTCTTGGGGCCATCTGTTAAGCATTAACCTTTGATAAACAATATGTTTGTCAATGCCAGAAGCAGCCACATTGGCCCGTTTGATAATGAACATTTCCTGTGCTCTTTGGCCAACCTGTCACTCACCATCTTCAACATTTTGTCTATTTCTGCAGTTCAAAATCTGCTTCTTGAGCAGAGATCCCAGAATGATCTTCCAGAGAACCTCCATGAATTTTACCACCTTCTGTTTTCCAATTGAAACACTCCTTGTTTCAGGTTTTTTTTCTGCTGTTTCTCACTGTCCTTTATGTGCCACCATGAAGAGCGTGGCTGTCCAAAAAGTTCAAAGCTAAGAGCAGATAAAAATAACCAGCTTTGTGAGGAAATGAGCATTCAGTAGTGAAACAATTAGCAGGAGAAAGGTGGGTCCTTTATTCTGCCATATTCCTTCTGAAGAATGAGTATTTATTCCCTGTTCTTTACCCTGGTCTCTTTTGTTCCTAGCAGTGGTTTCCCTGAAGGCCTGCCCCCAATCTCTGATTTCATAGGTGTTTTCAGTTAGTGGTTTCAAATGAATTCAGCACAATTCTCCAGCAATCTCAACTTCTCTCTGTCTTTCTCACACCAAAGGAGTTGCCAAAGTAATTACAAAATCAGGAAGTGCTTTAAAAGGTTACTGAGTGACAGATGTGGCTGAAGCACTTAAATCAAGGAAATAAATAATTAAGAACTTTGTGTCATTTACAACATATATCATACACTTGTACAATACAAAAGAATACATGAGCATATCTTTTTCAATAACCTGTGGCTACAACAGTTCTTTTAGTATTTGAATTTTGACTTAAACTGAGGGACTTTGGAATGAGAAATACTAAGACTACATATTTTTTCCCCAAAGAGTTTTCAATTGTTATTTTTTATCAAGAGTTACATTCTTGTAAAGATAGTTTAACAGAAATACTATATAAAACTTGTACTATATAAAACTTGTACTATGCACAGGCTGGTTAAAGTTATAGTTGTTATTGGTATTTTTGTATAGTTGTCATGGTTCTTTTTCAGTAGAATTCTGTGAAATTTATCTCTGTAGACATGCTGGAGAAAATAGCATTTACTTAGGATCAGAACTGGTATTTTTTAATAATTGTTTAGTAATTATAAATTAATTTAAAATTTAGTAATTATAAATTAAAAGTAATTTAGAATTATATTTTTAACCATGTATCAGACTGATTAATGTTACATGGAAATATTTTTCTTGGAATTTCCTAAAGATGCTGTCAAGCAAACTAGCTGTATTTTTCCTTTAGAAATACAACTTGCTTTACATTAAATCTGGTTCCTAATACTTCCTTCCTGGGTCTGTAGTGGACATTTTTAATGATATGACATTATTCAAATTACAAATGATGTGACAAGGCAAGGTTTTCAAGCTTCCAAGCTGGGGGGGCAGTTGTTCTTAGCTCAATCACTCTACACTTTTATTTACACCACATGAAAAGTGTAAGTGAAAACAATTTTATCTTTTAATTCAAATGTTTCCAATTTGTCTGTATGCACAGAATCCCTCAGGCCCCTCCCAGGAGTTGAGTAATCATCATTAGCCTTTTCGAGCACTTGACCTAATCAAGTATTGAGATTTAACAAACACAAAGGTCTGGTGGGAGACTTGGATACAGAGATCATCCATAAACCTGCCCCCAATTTCCTTGTCTGGTAATTGCTGCTGGCTGCTCTGAACCATTATCTGTGTCATTAATAATCATTGCTGTGTGGTTTTCTGAGTCCATTACGGTCCCTCCCCCTTCTCTGAGAATACTCTTACCAGAACTGAGAAGTCCTTTTTCCTTGGATTGAGTCCCTTTAAGCTGTACATATATCAGCTGGGATCTGAATGCTTGCTTAGCACAGGAAATGAGATCTCATCAGCACAGCCTTTTCCAAAGTGAAATTTGCTCCTCAAAAATGCAGCAGAGCCAGAAGATACAAAGAAAACACTACTGTGCAAAAGAAGTAAAAGGAAAAATGATTCCATATTGTTCGGTATAAAATAGCACTGGAACATTGTGTTGAGTTGTTGACAACCCTTTAAAATAAGGAGGTTCAAAGAAGCCATAAATAAAAGGCCCATGCTGTGGGAGGATTAAAAACCCCAGTAGTGTTTGCTTATGTCCTTTTTAGTGGAGATGCAGAATATAAGGAATGGCACAAAAAGACAGGCTGTGGTCTCTCATTTGTCGTTTGGGGATAGAGAAGGGAAAGTGCAACAGAATATAGATTATAAAAGGAAATTCTTTAGTTTCAGTGTGACTGTATATTGAAGCCAAGAGCTTTGGAAGATTCAGAAAGGATTAGAGATTTATATGGAGGATGAGAACATCCACAGTTACTTTAGATTAAAAGATCCTGGAATATAAGCCATCATGTTCCAGGACATTAGACAACCTATAAACCAGCAGGATTTACAAAGAAATTCCTATGAGCAGGATATTGTGTTTGTCCACTCTGAATTATTTGGTTTCTTCCTCTGGAACATCTAGTACTGGGAACTCAAACTCTGATACTAAACTCATAATTCTTATGCTGCTGGATTTAGGCAAAAGTACATAAACCAAGCATTTCTTCTTCCTGTCCAGATGTAATGTCTGTTTTACCACCCAGAAAAGGACAGGTGATTAGACTGACCAGATCCTTGACTGACTTCATTGAAACTTCATTGAAATTGCTGGCATATTGTTTACACTCTTTTATCTATATTCTTTTAATTCTCTCATATTTCCTTCTAAAACAGCCTCAGTGCTCTCAGATTGTGTGACCACATCCTGCTCCCTTTGTTCCAGCCCGTGACAGAACTGGCAGAACCACAGATGATGTGGTAGCCAAAACTCACCTGTGCTTTCAGTGACACACCAGGTGACCTTGGCTGCAGGCTGGCACCTTGTTCTGCTGCCTCTGCTACAGAGGGTGGCAAAGGGGTAGGGCTGGGCACACCAGAGAGTTCCAAAATCTGCCACAGCAGGAGCTCGCTGGCAGGAAACCAGGGTCCCAGCTGATACAGGTACAAACTTTGAGCAGTCAAGCATAGATTACACACACACACACATATATATATGTAATTATTATATATCTGCTTATATCAAGGTTCACAAGCATATATTCTGATCCTTAGATCATTAACAAAAGGTTAGATGAACACAGGGCTAGAATGTATTGCATATACAGGTGTGAGGTTTTAATCTTCTTTTCTTCATGTTAGAGCCAGGATTAACACACAGGAGTCACAGTTTCATGTTCAGGCTTAGTGTTTGTTAATTCTTATCTATAGTACAGCCTCAGGAGTTGTGAGCTCTAACTAGCAAGTTAGAAAACTGAGGTAAAATGGATGGATCTAACTCTTTCCAAGGTTATTTAAGTGCTAATCACCCAATAATGACACCTATATTATTTATACTTTTAGCCTAATAATTGACCACACAAGGTTCACAATGTGGGCCTTTTTCACCCAATTACAAAAAAACGCCCAAAACCAAGAAGAAGGTGAAGAAGAAGGACTTAGACAACGCCCTAAATCCTCCATATTGCCCCATATATATTACTGCGTACTAAAACCTAAATTTTCAGCTTCCATAATTCCAACACACAGGAGATTTGGATCAAGGCCCTTGGATCAAGTCCTCTCTCTCAGTTGAGGAGAGCAGCTGCTGTGTGTCACCGTGTGCTGTGCGTGTCATGGTGTGTCACTGTGTGCTGTGTCTCACCCTGTGCTGTGTCCCCTCAGCTGCAGATCTGGGACACAGCAGGCCAGGAGAGGTTCAGGACCATCACGCAGAGTTACTATCGCAGCGCCAACGGGGCCATCCTGGCCTACGACATCAGCAAGAAGAGCTCCTTCCTGTCCATCCCTCGCTGGATCGAGGATGTCAGGAAGTACGCCGGCTCCAACATCGTGCAGTTACTCATTGGTGAGTTGGGAATCTCAGGGCATGTTTAATGTGGACACAGGTTTTGTTTCTGCTCCAAGTTAAGGTGTGTGCAATAGGCGCTATTGGAAATTTTACCAAAAGAGCTGATTTGCTTTGCTTTGATTGACTTCTGTTAAGAAGTGGACAGCTTTGAGTCCTTTGCATCTTGTTTAATGGAGAACTGGGATGCCCAGGATTTCCCAGTTCTGAGGCACAGCTGCTGTGGAGTTATTTCATCGCATTGCATTGCATTTCATCTCCTCTCACTTAATTTCATTGCATTGCATTTCATGTCATTGCATTGCATTTTGTGTCATTGCATTGCATTTCATGTCATTGCATTGCCTTTCATTGCATTTCATCTCAATTCCATTTCATTGCATTTCACAGCATTGCATTGCATTTCACTTCATTTCATTTCATTTCATTGCATCTCATTGCATTTCCTTATAAAGATCTTTAGGTTTCCAGGGCCCAGGGAAGCTCCCATCATAGCAAGCTGATGTGATTTGGTGAGTTGGAACACACACACACACTTCAGCAGACAGGGAATTTTGGAAGGACTCTGGGGCAGTCAAAGTTTTCCAGTTCTTTACTAGAAGTTCTGCCTTCCAGCCCAAATGTTTTGGACTCAGATGTGCCTCTTGGGGCCTGGAGAGCTGCTAATACAACAGCAGTATCAGTCTAGATTTCCCTGGGAATCAGCAGACAGCTGCTGTTTTCACAGAAGGGTTTTAACTTCAGTTTCTAGCCAGTTCTCTTCTGTTAGGGTCTGCAGCCACCACTGTTCAGTTACTTTTTCTGTACTTTATGGGTAACACAGAAATACAGGTTGGAAAGGGCTGGGGAGATTACCCAGTCCAACCAAGGCCAGAGTCAGGTTGGTCGGGGCCTTTTCAGTCACATTTTGAAAATCTACAGAATGGAAATTCTTCAGCTTCCTTGGGCAACCCAAGAACCTGCTGCCAAGCACTTCCTGTGACACAAACAAGCCATGATCAATGGCTCTGTTGTTTCCTTTCCTTCCAGGAAACAAGTCTGACCTAAGTGACCTTAGAGAGGTTCAGCTGGAAGAAGCTCAGAGCCTGGCTGAACACTATGACAACATCATCTGTGCCATAGAGACCTCTGCGAAGGACTCCAGCAACGTGGAGGAGGCTTTTGTGAAGATGGCCACGGAGCTGATGATGAGGCATGGAGGGCCCATGTTCAGTGAGAAGAACACTGACAGCATCAAGCTCGACAGCAAAGACGTTGTGGAAGGCTGGGGGTGTGGTTGCTGATAAGAGCTAGCTGATATCCCTAACTTTACTGGAATTTAGATGGTGCTTCACCCTAATGCTGAGTAGCATGGTAGCCATATTCTCCTCCTCCTCCTGTGAAACCAGCAATTTTGTAGAAGTTAGACACACAATCCTGTTTGCTTCAGTGTCTTATTTTTAAAAAGGGGCTTTGGAGAGGTAGTCCTAAAAGTCAGACCCTCTGAAACTTACTCAACATTTGTCCCCACCATTTTATTTTCTGTAACCTTCATACGAGTTACAAAAAAGTGGAGGAAATGACTCTGAACTTGGTATTTTGGGGTGGGAAGGCATTTGGTTGGGGAAGAGGCTGATGCAAACCCAAAGGTCTGTGCATTTAGCATGGGACTGGTGGCAAAGGAGGTCACTTTTGGAACAGGCAATCTTGACAGTGTCTCTTCAAATCCTCAGCACTCCACTAGTGGCCAGAAAGTGTCAGTGCTTTGATAATGGTATTTCAAGGGTCATAACAGCCAGTATCTTGATTACAGGACCAAATAGCAGTCACCTGTCCTAGGGCACATGAGTTGCTGGTTGCTGTTGGAACAGGCCCAGGTAAGGGAGCTTCTCTCAGGTTTTGTTCTCATTTGAAGTTAGTGTTTCAACAGAAAGCAAAACCAGCCTGAGGTCTATCACAAGCAGGATTGGACCAGGGTGCTGATTTAAAACAGCCTTGAGGAGAGGGAGCATGCATTTCATTTGCCAGTTGTCTGCACAGTGATAGCTCCTTTTTCCAAGTGGAAGCATCACTGAGATTTTGCCCTCAGGTCTCATCATTTCATTCCCCAACTCAAGACCTGCACCACTGGAAACAGGAACTGGAGAAACCTTGAACTGACTGTAGCCAAGATCTCTTGCCATGTGCCTAATGGTCAAATACAGGGTTCATTCTGGTCAAACATTTGATGTTATGGTACCAGAGTGCATAAGGGGCATAAGTGGATTTGATTTTTTTATTGGTTTTGTTTTTTTAAACCATCTCTTTAAATACTACATGGGCATATAATGGGGAAGAAGACCTCAGAATGGCTGAGAACTGCATGACTGCAGCTTCTTGGTTGTGAGAAACCAATGTCTTTTTGAGTGATTCCCTCCCAAATTCCCTTTGTACCCAAATGTTCCCCTCTCCCTAGCACAAGTTACCAGTTGCTTTTCATTTCTTTAAAACACTCAGCAGGAAAAAATCTTTCATAGTGGATCAAAAGTCTACATGAAGTGAAATAGATTTCATAATCCAGTTCTTTCCGATGCAGCTCTGTAGAGTATCCTGTAGATGTAGCTGAGGTACTGATGGATTCCTCTGCATTTACACTCTCAGGCACCTTACAAAAGTGGATTTGCAAAGAGAGCAGGGGCAGCAGCAATATTTTTAACTCTGCAGATAAAGCAAATGTGTTCAGGGATGGCAAGCAATTTTTGCAACCCTGATAATTTGAAGGAGTTACTTTTCAAAAAGCACTCACTTGAAGTCACTTGTCTCTTTGAAAAATCCAGATCAAAAAGGACTTGTTTTGCTACTAGGGCTGCACCAGTTTAGTCATTCAACATATCCAGTGTCATGAAAATTAGGACGATTTAGGAAAGGGCTAATGTGTACCAATTTTAATACTCTTCATCTTCCTGTAGCAAATATTAAACCAGTCTCTCCTCTTTCTGGTTTTTTTAAACTGTGCAGTAGATAACGGAGGAGTAATGTGTGCTTTGCAGCCTGTTTGCTTCTAAGGGGTTAGTTTTCAAATTTTGTAGTTGTGAGAATGAAAAGGCCTTAAATTTTTTCAACTAGTACAGTTTTCACAATTCTGCTGTTTTCTACAGAAGGGCAGGCTGAGCTGCAGGACTTGGTAGTGTTTTTGGATAGTTTTCCAGGATATTCCTGCTTCCAAAGATAGGAGGCAAAAATGTCCAGCTAGACATTTGGGGATTTAAAATTTGGAATGGGGATGGTTATTTTCCATACCTTAGAGTTGTTGGTGTATTCCCTATATTCTGCTCTCAGGGGAAACTGTGAAGACAGTCCAAGCTAAAGCTCAGTGCTGGTGACTGCTTTTCCTCCTGGTGAGATCCCTAAGGTACAGAATATTTGCAAACATTTGACTTCCTGTCTGTTGCAGTTTATATCTGTAGGTCATGGTCCTGCAGTTCTGCTTGAACAGGGACCCCCAGATGAGCTCAGCCCCCCATTACCTGCAGGATTAGTGCCAAATTATTTTCACGCTGGGAAAAATCCACATGCATTTAAGAACAGTATTGCTACTTCTCAGACTGAAATCCACGGTTTACATAGTAACTCATCTTAAAACTGGAACAAGAAGCAAAATGAACATAAATCCTGCTTCCAGTGCAGCCAGTGAATGATTGTGTTTTTACAGTAGATGAAGGACTGACTAATTATTGATCCATTTTCTTCGTTTTGAGGTTTGTTTAGTGAATAAGTAGAATTAGACCAGGCACTACACTTCTCATTACAATTTGCCTGGATGTATCTCTTAAACTAGGCTTGAAGGGTGAGGCTCTGTCTGCAGGTCAGCCTGGTTCACTCAGAAAATGTGCAATACAGCAGCAGTGATTTGGTTTGCTGTACTTTAAATGAAGGCATCAATTCCAATTAGTTTTCAGTTTCCTGCAGAAAACTAAAACCATGGCTTTAAATCAGTTTTGTCTTTTAACACTTGGCTCTTCTGTGCTGTAACAAGTGGAGTTAAAGTTTGTATGCCCTCCTAACTGAACAAAAGAAATAGAAGAAGACCTGGTTTATTTATTTTTTTTTTCAGAAGAAACCTGAAAACCTGGTTTATTTTTTAGGTTAGCAGCTGGTGGTGCTTGGGCTGTCAGTAGTTAAAATTTATTTTGATTACCAAACCCTTCCTTTGTTCACTGCCCACTAGGCTGGGGGCTTTTTGACCAGAAATAAACAGTAAATGTAGAGCTTTTCAGTGCCCTGCTGAAGAGTTTCTCAAACCTGGGACTCACACACAGCTATGGAATTGAGGCATTAGGAAGATTGTTGGTTTAACTCCATTAGCCCTATTGCAGCCAAAAGGATGCCTGTGTGAAGAGAGAGAGGAGCAATAAACCTGTGATTTACGGGTAAAAACCTGAGTTTCAGCTCCCAGGGTATAAATGGGCACTGATGTACATCAGGTGAATAATTCAGTAGTGCTTGTTCAGAGTTCACAGCATAAACATTTGCCAAGAAATCTGTTTACTGCCAGTTGAACATTAACAAGACTATGGTGCAGTAATTGCTTTTAAGCAGGTCTCCTTGGCTGATCATGTATTTGCATTAGTATTTATCATTTCTTTTTGGCAGTACCAAAGTGTGCAAAAATATTACAAAAGCACAGGAGGGGACATTGATCTCTGCCTGGTAGCACTTGGGAGTGGAATGCAGAGGCAAATACTGAAATGAAACCATCAGCACAATGTGGTTCCCAGGAGCCTTTGTTACCCTTGGTATTGATTTTAAGCTAATTTTATCTCCAGTTTCTCATCCAGTTCCATCATCACGGATGGAATTTGGACAAATATTTATAATTATGTAAATATAAAACCAAATAAATGTTGGCGCAGAAACCTGTTAGCGTTTGCTTTGCCAAACAAAATTTGAGAAAAATGAGAATACTTAAGAACAGAGGAGAAGTCCTGATGATTTCCTTACTCTCACTGCACTGGAAAGCAGGTTTTTCGGGGGGAAAAATCTTAATGAAGCCCAGCTAAAACCAGCCATAGCTTTCCTATCAGCTAATACTGACAGATTTCCAAGAACTTCACCAAAAGTGGAGCTCTTGATCATTTTGGGTGCCTAGATTATCATATGTAAAAACAAGGGTTTGGAAGATTGTCCTTTGGACACGGCATGCAAACTTGTCTTGAAAACTTGAAGACATTTTTTAGAAGTGAGCCAAGAGCTGAATTGCCACAGACATGAAAGCTGCAGACAGATGCCTCCCAAAGTCTTCAAAAGCATCTCGGTACCGTTGCAAATAAAGCACAAAACTTGTGTGAGAGTGGTTTTGCACTAAAGGGAAATAGTTATCAGAGAAAAAAAAATCATTAATGTGAAAGGCAGAGCATCCTGATTATTCTGCATTTTTCATGTTCATTTCCTGTTTCAATGCTGTGCATAAGTAAGATTTTTTTCCCTTTATAAATGATATGAAAATAGATAAAAGTGTGCAAAGTAGTTTGATACTTGACAAAATAAATGCTTTCTTAAGAGAGTGATAATATTGATGAAGAGAATAACTTTGCTACTAAGTTTTGGTGGTGCAGTATCAGGGATTCCCCACAGAGCTGTGTTGGAATGGTGTGAGACACAAAAACCATTCCCAAAACAGGGGAAACCAGGGGGGACACCAGACCCTGTCCTGCCTGCCAGAGAGAAAATAGATATACAGGCATGTACTGAGCAGAAGGTGAATTTAGTTCTTTGTAACTGTTTTTAAAGATTTCTGGTTTGGATTTCTGATAGGCAGATGTGCTCTGTGCTGTCAGCCAGCTTTTCCCTCTTCTGTGCCTCACTCGCTGAGATCTGACAGGTGAAAACCCCACAACTCCAGAGCAGGGAGCATCCCAGCCAGTCTGGCTCACACACACCTCCTGGGGGGAAGGTAAAAATCTCTTAATTCATATTGAATTCATTCACTGCATTCCAAAATTATTTGAGGGGTCTGGGTGATAACAGTGTTAAAATGGTTCTGCATTTTCTAGGACAAATCTGTTGTTTTCCAAGGTTTCTTCGAGAGATGAAGGCTGTACATTTCTAATCATCAGTAACTATTTTGCTTTTAAACTTTCTTATCACAATACTGACTTAAATGATTTGGAATATGAGGAGACAAGGGAGCAAGCTTGCATACTACAGTAATTTTTTATACTTTACCTTCATCTATTTATGAATTTATTATGAAAAGTATTTTTAAACATGAAACCTGCTTTTGTTGTGAGTTTTAGCAAAGTAGTGGATACATTGTACTGTGTATCATTAAAAAGGTTTAATTAAAAGTCAAAATTTGGCAATTAATACCTTTTGTTGTTATTTTATGCATGTACCTTGCCGTGGTATATGATCAGAAACAAAATCTAATTGAAGAAATTAAGTATCCTGTCCTACAGTGATGTATGGTCTACTTCTACATGAGATATGACCTAATGTACCCTTAATTAAACAAATGGTGCTGAACTAACTTCCTCCAATCCTCCCAACTGTCTGTGACTTCCAGAAATGCATGCACTTCCAATTGTTCCCAGTTAGCAAACTCTCCAGCAGAGCTGTCTGGAAGATGAAGAATGAAACCCAAAATGCTCATTGTTGGAGAAGTGCAAATAACTTTTTCAGTGCTTGCAATTAAGTGTGAACAATGTAGTTACAACTGTACTTCCCCAGGGGAACGTTTAGATGCTGGATTTTATTGAAGTGCTGTAAATTAAACAAAGCAACACCCCTTTCTTTTTGCTTGGCTCTTTAATTTGAACATGGGCAGATGGGTAGTTGTGATCCACAGGAGCCAAATGTTGAATTACTGGGTTTGCATTGTCTTCAGTGACACCCTCAGGTTGTCAATGCCATGGCCAGGCTCTAGAGCTGCTTCCTCAGAGTGCTGAATTTGTCAGCTAATTCTCTTTAAGGACACATTTTTACTGCTCAGACTTGTGGCTGTAACTGCCCTGGTGTGCTGGAGTCAATGGTTGAGAGGGAGAATAGTGCAGGTGTCATGATTAACATCTACCTGCTCTTGGGAGAGACTGAGCTGGATTTTCTCACGTGTTCTACACATTTATACTGCAGTTTCTACACTTGTGTGGGGGAAAAAACCCCAACTTTTCCCTTTTAATGGCTTGTTTTAAATGCATGTAATGAACACTTAGAAATGATTTCCCATTTCTGGGGACTCCCCCTGGAATTCTCTAAGAATGTTAAATAGTTTGGATACAAGAGATGGACACACACTACAACCATTTTTCTTTTGCTCTGGTGAACTGACCTTTCATTATGTAGCTTGTACCTGCAAAAAAAAAACAAACCACCTGTATTTTTTATAGTTCACTGAATATTTTTTCTCCACATCTATGGGCAGGAAGTCAGCTGTTAAACCAGATACAATTCCATAAAACAAGCCACCAATCCCAAATCCTGTTGAATATCTGATTCTGAGATTCTTACCTGTACAATAGGTGCTGCTTCTGCTTTAGGAAAAAAGGGCAATCAATCAATCAATCACCTGCTGGGTGTTAAACTGTAAGGCACGTTCAGCCTGAGCCCAGATTCCAGTACTGGATTCTGAGCTTGGCACATGACACCAACACAATGCAAGGAGAACTTCTAATTCAGACCAGCTGAGTCCCAGGTGGTCTGAATTAGACAAATTAAACCAATCTTTACACAAACCCACCTGTGCTATTTGGAATAGGCACTCATCTGTTTTATTCACAGAACTGACCACAGAAACACTTCCCTGAAACTTTAAAGAGTGCAGCCTGTTTCTGCCAAGGTTGAAAACAGGATCTGTTTCATCACCCAAGAATTCATCCTGGTCTAGACAAAAGATTTTAATCCAGACTGTGTGAGATATGCTGTGAAATCTGGGAGTACCCATTCCTGTTCAAGTTCCAGAGCATACAAACACACCAGTGAGGTTCAGAGGAACTCCTGTAATTCCAGCTTCTCCCCTCTACACTGATGGAAAGAGATTTCCATCTCTTTTGGCCACTGCCTTCTGTGTGTAGTGTTATCCAGGTCACTAATTCTAATTTCCTTTACCTCCTTCATCTGTTTTTTTTCCAGCCTTTTGGCTTTGCCAAGCCCAAACTGCCACTCACCAAGCTGGAGTTCAGTCCATGGAGCTGGAGAATCTGGAATACTCTGAGGCTTGGAGGACTGCACTTGGGGGCAAGGCTTGTAGATTTTACTGGTGATGTGACAGAGAAAAAGGGTCTTCCGTTTCTAGAAACACATTTTATGTTAATGTTTCCATGAGGGATGAGATTTAAGAGGTCTATATACAATTCCTTCGTGAACCTTTTGAAGTGTTTGTCCACGTTGTAGAGAAAAAAAGGGACGGAAACAAACAGAACATTTTCTATTCTTCAGCAACTTCCAACATGTTTATTCCTTGTTTCACCAATTCTGGTAAAGTCAGACAGTTCTGCAACATGCTTGAGTACTGAAACTTCAAATCATCCTGACCTTACAAAATTACAACCTTTACTTAGATTTGGCATTCTTTGCAAATACTTGGTGTATTACAGGTAAGTGCTAAAGAAACAGGTAAATATCTGTTTATTGTACCAATAAAAAGGCAAGAATGTGCTGCTGTAAATACTTTTCCAGTGAAGAAGCAGGAAGTGAATTGTTTAGAGCAGTGTCCTTACACTGGATCCAGTGAGACACTGAAAGCTACTTAGGAAACATTAGAAGAGATGAATCAACAATCCTGACAGTGGAGAGGGGATTACAGTGCTTTGCAAACAGAGGAAACACAACAACAAAATCTGACTTCACAGCAGCTGTGAGCTCTCAGAGTTCTGTTGGGATAAAGAGCAGTGAAGGATTTGGCCAGGAAATCATTCTGCCAGCCCTGCAAGAACTTGGGAGAAATGAACACCCAGGTTTTTGTTTGTACAATTTCTAATTTGAAAAAAAACCCCAAACCTAAAAATACCCCAGCCCTAAAAACCTGATTAGTCCCTGATGTGAATTGATCTTTGTATGTAAGTTGACTTTGGTTTTAAAACAATTAAGTGGGTTATGTTTTCCAAGCTTATGTCACAAGTACAACACACATTGTGTTATAACAAAAACCACAGAAATATTTTCAAAGACATCTTTGGGATGAAAACTTTGGAAGTATTTTACAAAAATAACAAAAAATAAATTACTTTTTTCTTTTTAAACAAACAGCTATAAAATCCATGAACCAAACAACACATAACATTGACATCAGATTAAATATATTACACTAAAGGCCAGTTAATTACCACAGTGGTATGAGGCTTCAAGTAAATTAGGAGGCACTTTTTGGCCAAGCAGTAGTCCCTGATCCAGTGGTAAAGTCCCAATTCACAGAAACACCTCAGACAAAACTGTTAAAGCTTTCTTTAAAGGATTATACATTTCTCAAAAAGAAAAAAAAAAAATTAAAAAAAGAGAACACATAGAAAGGCAAAGAACAAAAAGGCCACAGAGGGCACCCAGGTCTGCTCCTGCCCTTCCAGGACTATGAAATTCCAACACAGTTAAGGCTTCACACAGCAGAGAGGAGCAATTAAACTCCAGGGCCATGAGAAAACAGACACAAGGAAAAGTTAGATGAGAGTAAATCCAAAGTGGAACAGACTGAACTTCACTCTGAGTGAAGGGAACATTCAGTATTGCAGAATGCCAGGCACTAATAGATGCTGTGCTCTGTACCAGCCCATGTGGAATGGACTGAGTGACCCCAGCACCAGAATCTGAGATCCTCAAGATCCCCAACACCTCAAAGCTAAATCTTCCAGCAAAAAAAAAAAGGAGGGATTTAAGTACCAGTACATGAATATGATGAAATATTGCTACTTAAGAACCTAATGTAACAAAGAGGAAGACATTAAAGGGCATCTCATGCCATAAATTACATATTTAGAAGCAGTATAAAAAGCATTATTGATATTTAATACACTTAAACACACACATGTACCTACCTGTTCTACTAATAAGCGTACCTAATAGAAGACTATTAATTTAGAGGTTAAAAAATTTAGAAGGCAGCAGCAGTTTGTGGCACCCTTGTAAAGCACAGTGTGTTCTGGGGAAGGAAAGCACAGCACCGAGCAGTCCTTCAGCAATCCCATCACCTCAATGAGGTGCAAAGTTCTCCAGCTGGAAGACCAGGTCCACAGCAGCATCCACATCTGGCACAATGTGGTCTGGCTCCACCAGCCCGGGGTCGAAGCCGAAGTCCCTGTGGCCGTGGAACACGCTCTGAGTGACGCTGTCCCCGCTGTCCAGGGACACCTCGCCGTGGGGGCTGTACACCCCCGTGCACACCAGCACGGACCTGCAGCGGGCTGCAGCTGCAGCTGCCAGCTCGTTCTCCCAGCTGAGGCCGATCTCGTGGTGCTGGGGGAGCGTGGCAGGGCCTCCTGCCCCGGACAGCTTGGCCTGGAGGAGGGATTTGGGGCCTGTCCTGGAGCTCTCCTGCAGGTAGCGGTTGTACAGGTTGGCGCCGTACACGTCCGTCATCAGGTTGTCCCTGCAGAGGAGAGAGGCAGTGAGCACTGCAGCTTGAGCTGCCAAAAGACATCCTCACAGCTTCATTTTGACAGCTTACATTTAACAGTTTGTTGTCTGCTTTGCACAACTTTATGTGGAATCGGGCAGAGAGGGAGAAATCCAACCCTGCAGTGATTTTATTGCACTGTTTTCATGAAGCGTGGCAGGATCAAAATGAATCACTCTCTATATTTGCACACTGAGGAGAGAAAATCAAGGTGTGAGCAGCCCATGAATGAGCTTATTATATTTCCAAACATCTTGGAGATTCTGGAACAGTCTTTCATACAATAGAGCTTTATCTTCTCCTCTGAGAAGGATTCTGTGATGTGGCAGCACACATTTATAGCATATGACCAACCTAAATGACCTCAGAGATAAAGTCCAGCTCTACTGTCTCAAACTGTCCTTTGCTCAAAGGCAGTTGGTGTTACACCACTAAACCTAACAGAAAAAACACCCAGGCAAACCCTTTTTGTTAGACTGACACAGCCTATTACAGAGAAAAAAAATAAATTAAAAAAATCAGGAGAAATCTTATATTCTTATCAGGGGAAATCTTCCATATAAAACACCTTTTGTGCTTGTGAAGAAATTACGCATAAAAAGAGCAGAGCAACATTAATTTTTAAGATTAGAAATGTCCTAAAAAATACAATTAAAAAACACAGCACCAATAAAGTTTGATGGTCTTAATGGCAGGAGAAACAAACTGGTAAGAGTTGTGTGTTTTTCTTGGCTGGCATTTACACTGTGAGTAATTTCCTGGTATATTTGTCAGGCTCAGCACACTTTGCCCCACAGCACAGAGGGTTTGGGATTTCCTGGTGTATTTGTCAGGCTCAGCACACTTTGCCCCACAGCACAGAGGGTTGGGGATTTCCCGGTGTA
This sequence comes from Illadopsis cleaveri, assembly GCA_013399915.1. NCBI lineage: Eukaryota > Metazoa > Chordata > Aves > Passeriformes > Timaliidae > Illadopsis > Illadopsis cleaveri. The sequence goes on along the minus strand of VXBB01018027.1, from coordinate 248,972 downwards.
TTTGTCAGATCCAGCACACCTTACTTATAGAGGGTCTGGGATTTTCTGCTCTACCTGTAGGGCTCAGCACACCTTACCCCCCAGCACAGAGGGTCTGGGATTTCCTGCTGTACCTCTGAGGCTCAGCACACCTTACCCCACAGCACAGAGGGTCTGGGATTTCCTGGTGTATTTGTGAGGCTCAGCACACCTTACCCCACAGCACAGAGGGTCTGGGATTTCCTGGTGTATTTGTGAGGGTCAGCACACCTTACCCCACAGCACAGAGGGTCTGGATGGGCTGGGATTTCCTGGTATATTTGTCAGATCCAGCACACCTTACTTGTAGAGAGTTTGGGATTTTCTGCTGTACCTCTGAGGCTCAACACAGAGGGTTTGGGATTTCCTGCTGTACCTCTGAGGCTCAGCACAGAGGGTTTGGGATTTCCTGGTGTATTTGTGGGGCTCAGCACACCTTACCCCACAGCATAGAGGGTCTGGATGGGCTGCTCCCAGCTCCTCTGCAGGGCCTGGGCCCGGATCAGGTGCTCAGCATACTGGTATGTCAGCCTGCTGGGCTTGCCCATCAACGCCTCGTACTTCAGGTCTTTGCCAGTGATCTTCTTGTAAATGTTTTCCAAACAAACCATGAACGTTCCGTGCCCAAACCTACACAGATAGAATTCCAAACCATCAATGTTCTATCTTCAAACCTATACAAATATAAATCCAAACCATCAATGTTCTGTGCCCAAACCTACACAGATATAAAACCAAATCAAATTACATTAAGTACAGGTTAAAAACATCAAGCAAGGTTTTTTTTATTTCAGGATTTTTTAGGAATAAATCATGTCCTGCAACTATCAAATTCCCCTCAGCATGCAACACTTCTGCAGCTGGTTCACTGAAAATTAAGTGCTGATTGCTGAACAACAGACACCACAATAAACTCACATTACTGGGATGGCACAACAGATTTATCTGATTTTAAAATTGCTCACTGGAGGTATCCTGGCTGCAGCCAGATCTTTGACCCAAGACTCAGGCAGCAATCAAGTCACAGTAACAAGTTTTTATTTCAAATTACAGACTGAGGGGAAACAAACCTATTAAAGAAATACCTTCTATTGAAAGCAAAATCAAACAGAACCTCTCTAAGAGGTCCTGGCACCTTGCTCTGCATGTTCTACTTGTTTTTTCTTGTGTTCCTTAAAGAGCTCACTGCATTGTCCTCAGCTCAGAACCACTCACTGCTTTCAACCAGCAGGGTCAGCTCTTTACCCTACCAGGAAAAGAGAAATACCAAAGAGGGACCTAATGAAATGAACAATGGCCTTGATATTTTTTTCATATTTTGCCTTTGAACCGAGTTTCTGAGGCCCTCAGGAAAAAAAACCTCTCTTCCTCCACTGTTCTGGGAGTGAGGAAACAAAAGGGTTTAGAGCTTAAAAGCAGCTTTTCTCTTGAGAACTGATTTCCTGGATGCAATAATGCAGCCAGCAACAAGGCAGCATTAGCTGAAAGTGCATTAGAGACGTTGCATTCAAAGCCAAGCCCTGCTGTGAAACCCCATCCAGCAATTCTGCATTCAAGTGTTGACTCTGAATCCTGCTGGAAAACTGAGGAAGCCCCAAATAAATCCCAATTAAATGAATAAAGCACTTACCTTGGGGACTGTGCCTCAGCCACCCACATCAGGTCCATGTTACAGGCAAGCACAGGAATGTGAGGGTAGTTTTCCTGCCCATAGGGATTCCCAGGATAGCCACTTGTCAGCAGAACATCAATGATCAGCTGCAGGCTGGTTTCCCATCTGACTGGCTCCCCAAACAGCACCACAGCTGTGAGAACCACAGTCACAGAACAGGTATGGACTTGTTAACAGAGAATCTCTGACACTGGGTCTGAAACCTGGCCTAAAGAGACTGAACAAGTAATTTAATATAGCCAGGAACAGATCAAACAGTCACGTTAATTTAGGGGCTTAATATATCACATGCCCATCCATTCTTAGAAAATCTCAGCAGTAACAAGACCCCACTGCAAAATCGACAGGTTTAGGAATTTTATTTTACAGGTGAAGTTTCTCCAAAAGTTACAATATTAACTTCTAAATTGTATTTCTAAGTCTTCCATAACTTAGGAGTTCTCTGTTTACACACAGTATTTAAATACACCACCAGAGATCTTGATTTGTTCATGTCAGAAGAAAATTTGGATGTTGATTTTAAAAATTGCTTTGGTCTTCAGCAATAATCTGACATGGATATTTTTAAATCCTCAAATCTAAAGTCCAGTTTCTACTTTCCTGTAGTTCAGATGAGATAAGAGTGAACACAAGACCCTTCTCACACTACAGCTCCATCCTGACTACTTGTAAGAACAAGACCAGTTATTTCTGAATAATGAACATCAGTTCATTCCTCATTTATGAAAGGAGGGCAACAAGAGCCTGTTAAAGGCAGATGAAAAGGAAAGGAGGTCTCACACACCCTTCAAACTTCAAACCCCAGTGACTGAAAATGGCACCCATTAAAAAAACAGCTTTACAACACATGATGACAGATGTCATTAACAAGGAAATTTTAGGATTGTCTCAGACACAATTCTAAAGTGCCTGACAATCTAAAAATAATTTCTGAAAATAAAATAATAAAAATAAAAAAACAATAAAAGTAAATTAAAATAAATAAAATAAATAAAATAAAATATCCTCATTTATTAATGGAGATATGCAAGTTAAAGAAAGATAACTGACCCTCAATCTTGGGAAGCTCCACAGCAGAGGGGGACTGCAATAAGAAAAAAGTGAAAGTTTTTCACAAGATTAAACATCTATTTTTAACAGAATAAAGCCAAGCACAGCTCCCACAGCTGCCCCCTGCCACTCTGACAGGAAATGAACTCTCTCCTGGTAAATACCTGATGTCAGCTCACTCAAAAATTTGTGTTTCCACTCTGAAGTGACATCTCTGGCACAGGGACAGCAGTGACTGTGCTGTACCTGCACCATCCTCCTGCTTCCCCTGAGCTGCCTCTGGAGCTTTTTAACTGCAGTTGTTAAAAGTACTTGTGTTATAATTTTAGTTGTTTAAATTACTTATTGAATTAGTTGTTTAAATGACTTGTGTGTAAAAGTACGGATGTTTATTTTTGCACAGCAGTAAGAGGCTGCCAGCAGTACCAAGACATTTGAAAAGCAGTTTTTGAGAAGTGTTTCTTTAACACTTCTAATAAAGAATGCACTGTGTAACATGTAATATATTTGCTAAACAATTAAGAGTTTGCACTTCATTATTTACTTTCTGTGGTGACTAACACTTCAACAGGTTCTTGACCTTCCCCATCCACTTGGGTGAGAAGCCCAGCAGAAGGTGCTATAGCTGAGTGATGGACTCTGTGAGGCACAGGGAATGTCCTTATTACAGGTGGGGAAATCCACTATATAGGCTATCCCTAAACATGTACAGCACACCCAGCTGTCCATTTCTGCTTTAAATTCTGCACAATTCAACTGGAACTGCTGTACCTGTTGTTAACATTTAAATAGTGCTATAAACAGCAAAGGGAGTCACACCCAGCTGTTCACTTCTGCTTTAAATTCTGCACAATTCAGCTAGAACCACTGCACCTACTGTTAACATAAAATAGTGCTATAAACAGCAAAGGGAATCCTTCAAGGGAAAATTATTTCTCTTCAAAGAATTCATTTACAATCAAAGCAACCTCATGGCTTAGAAACAATACCAACACAATCATGTCTTCAGGGAAAAGCTGATGTTATCTTCCACACTTTCTGAGGAAGCTAATCAGCTTTCCAGGACAGATTTTGCATCAGAAATCTGTATTAGATTGTGAGTTTTCCCACAGCAGTAGCTTAAAAAAATCAAAGGCTGGGTTAAAGAATTACTGCTGGGAGAAAAGAGTTGTTCTTGAGAATGCTGTAATAAAACAAATAAGGAAGCAGAAAAGCAAAGTCAAAATACAATGTAAGAACAGCAGCATTAGCTTGGTAGTTAAATATTGACCCTCTGTTAGAGGGTGTCATGCAATGAGCAAACAGAGGGGTTTAAAACAAAAAATCTCCACTCACCAGGACGTTGGGTCTTCTGTCATGGTCAACTGCATCGAGCAGAGGGCGTTTCTCCCTCAGGGTGTCAATGGTGATGGGATGGCAAAAACCAAGGCTGGGACACACCAGCTAAGGACACACAGCTGCTCACACNCTGAAAATGGCACCCATTAAAAAAACAGCTTTACAACACATGACAGATGTCATTAACAAGGAAATTTTAGGATTATCTCAGACACATTTCTAAAGTGCCTGACAATCTAAAAATAATTTCTGNCTTATTGAATTAGTTGTTTAAATGACTTGTGTGTAAAAGTACGGATGTTTATTTTTGCACAGCAGTAAGAGGCCTCCAGTAGTACCAAGACATTTGAAAAGCAGTTTTTGAGAAGTGTTTCTTTAACACTTCTAATAAAGAATGCACTGTGTAACATGTAATATATTTGCTAAACAATTAAGAGTTTGCACTTCATTATTTACTTTCTGTGGTGACTAACACTTCAACAGGTTCTTGACCTTCCCCATCCACCTGGGTGAGAAGCCCAGCAGAAGGTGCTATAGCTGAGTGATGGACTCTGTGAGGCACAGGGAATGTCCTTATTACAGGTGGGGAAATCCACTATATAGGCTATCCCTAAACATGTACAGCACACCCAGCTGTCCATTTCTGCTTTAAATTCTGCACAATTCAACTGGAACTACTGTACCTTTTGTTAACATTTAAATAGTGCTATAAACAGCAAAGGGAATCACACCCAGCTGTTCACTTCTGCTTTAAATTCTGCACAATTCAGCTAGAACCACTGCACCTACTGTTAACATAAAATAGTGCTATAAACAGCAAAGGGAATCCTTCAAGAGAAAATTATTTCTCTTCAAAGAATTCATTTACAATCAAAGCAACCTCATGGCTTAGAAACAATACCAACACAATCATGTCTTCAGGGAAAAGCTGATGTTATCTTCCACACTTTCTGAGGAAGCTAATCAGCTTTCCAGGACAGATTTTGCATCAGAAATCTGTATTAGATTGTGAGTTTTCCCACAGCAGTAGCTTAAAAAAATCAAAGGCTGGGTTAAAGAATTACTGCTGGGAGAAAAGAGTTGTTCTTGAGAATGCTGTAATAAAACAAATAAGGAAGCAGAAAAGCAAAGTCAAAATACAATGTAAGAACAGCAGCATTAGCTTGGTAGTTAAATATTGACCCTCTGTTAGAGGGTGTCATGCAATGAGCAAACAGAGGGGTTTAAAACAAAAAATCTCCACTCACCAGGACGTTGGGTCTTCTGTCATGGTCAACTGCATCGAGCAGAGGGCGTTTCTCCCTCAGGGTGTCAATGGTGATGGGATGGCAAAAACCAAGGCTGGGACACACCAGCTAAGGACACACAGCTGCTCACACGAAAAGCTTTTCAAACTGCTAATTCCCCTTCAACCATTTAAAGGTATTCAATTGGCAAATTAGTTAGGAATGAAAGCAACATCAAAGACAGATTTTCCTCCTGTGAGACAAAAAGATGATTGTCCCAAAACTGATAAATAAGAGACCAAAGCTGTTCTATTTTGTTTTCAGTCTTCTCATCTGCTTCTCTCTTAGCCAAGCCTAATGAATTTTGACCATTAACTGCAATGTTCCTTCAATACCTTTTTCTCAGTTTTGTACTTCAAATAGAGCTTGTGCTTAAAAGTTGCATATAATTTTTTACAACTAATGATTTACACCAACTTTAGTGAAAATCCCACTAAAGGAAAGAAATGCAGAAGGGACTTAATGGAAGGCTGAGCAAAGCTTATGCAAAAGTTAAAGTTATTAAGTTACAGTCTGAAGCTTTGATATCACCATGATATCAATATAATTCAATATAATCAATATAATTCAAGTTCTTTGGGCACTTAGTATAAAACCACATTCAAAACATAAATTTGGCACCACACAAGGAGCTATCATTACTATTTATTACTCCATTTGCAGGGTTGAAATATTTGATTTTCACTTCATCCATATGATCCCCTGAACTTAATTAAGGAAACCACTCTGACAGAAAGTTGTTGGTTTTTTAAACTCTTTTTTAAAAGATACTCTTGAGCAATGTCAAGAAGTGGTCCTTGTCCAGATACCAGGACACATTTTTCATGATAACTCTTGAACATCCGCAGAGGACTGTGTGACATCATCACTTGATCTTGTGAAATCTGTTTGGGATTTAAAAACGAAAGGAGTCTGTTGTTTTTCAGAGAAGTTGTTTACACATAGATTCAATTAACAGATGTGACAGATTCCAGGAATTACGAAACAATCAGCAGTTTCTCCTTTCACAAATGATGCATTGATAATATGCCAGAAAAAAGTACCTTACTGACCAATTATCATACATACCCCTTTGAGCTCCCAGCTCCATTCAACATGAACAAACTTTTCTCTCCTAGTTTTATAAAAATCACCAAATTCACTTGGAAATAAACAGAAAAGGAGAATCAAAACTGCCCTGGTTTGTAGGCCCTTTGCTGGACTGCAGCTCTGATTTAACTGCTGACCAGAAATCACCTGATTTTAGTTTGCATATCCCCACCCCTTCAACAGGACAGGTATTAAGCAGTAAGATTGCTATCCTGAAAAGATGCTCTTGTGAATCAATGCTTACTACCTTTCCAAAGAAATACCTTTAGCTTTACTATTGGAAAAATCAGTGTCTTTACCAGTGGAAATTCCATTAGCTTTGGACAGCATTTTTTACTTTCAGCAAAGCTTTAAGTGAAAAGCAGACCTGATTAAGTGAGCAGCATTCAATGGAAGATAATACACCTGACACATTCAACATGATGATGAAATAAATGGGATTTAGGTGACTCACTGGAACCCCCAGCAGGTGAGACAACTGGTCAGCTTTCTTCTGGCGCAGGCAGTTCCCTGCATTGGTGACAAAGACCACGGGCACCAGGAACTGTCCCTGAGAATTGACCAGCTTTTGAAAGGCTGTTCTGGCAGCAGGAATGGGGGTCTTCCCTCGCACCAGCACCCCATCAATGTCAAAGAGAAATCCAAAGGATGGCAGCACGCTGAGCTGGAAGGAAATGGACATCAGAGGGTACATTAGTTATGCCTGTCCTTAGACACATTTAATAGAGTTTACAGCAGCTACAGCCCCCTGAGAACCTCCAGTGAGAGCAGGGGATCTGTAACTCTGCACATTTTAAGGTGCCTTACAGACACATCTTCATCCTAAATACATGTTGACACAAGGAGCACCATAACTCCCTCTGCCTTATGCATACAGACCCATGAGAGCTATTTTGCCTTACAAATAGTTCCAGACTATTTCAGAAGATAGGGAAAAATTAAATTAAACTGATGCCAAGAGGTACAAAATACATGCTGCTGTGCCAGTGAGTCACACTTCAATGCCTTGACCCCCACAGAATGGTAACAAAATATACAAAAGTAAATTTTTCAGCAGCAGGCAGGTCTTGGACACAAGTATTGTACTTGGCTCCTCCCTTACAAGGTGTTCATGTAGTAAAACTGTTCTGTTCCACAGGAGTTTGTTTACAGCCAAGTGACTGCTGTGCTCCTACACATGGCTTCAGTCCTAGTTCCACACAGGGCAGACTAATTGGGAAAGTCAGCACCTCCTTACACAAAGGTGCTGTTCAAGTTACTAAAATACATCTCCTTGCCTGCCTTTGGGGCAGTGAAGAGCTGGACTTGGTGAGCCCTGGCGAGGAGAGTGAAGATGAGCTGAGTGATAAAGGCCAAGGAGCAGAGACAGAGAGAGGGGCTGTTGAGCAATGGAATTGTTACTGGATCAGGCTGCAAAAGTATGGAATAAAATCCATCATCTAAAGCTCCTTTCTCTCCCAAGCCTAAAACAGAAATCAGGAAACTTGGCATTTATGATCAGTGATGAAAAGGGAAGGGTTTAGGGCCGAGGCTGAGCGTGGTGGGGGAACAGGCACAGGAAGGACTGCAGCCATGGGAGGTGGGACAGCCTTTGCTGCCAGAGCTGTCCAAGGGCACGCACCCACAGCCACCGTGTCTCCTGTGCAGGGGAAGGGCACTTTGCCTACTCAAGCAGCACTTTGTTCCACATCAATTATTCACCCACCACAGCAAGGGGACAGACTCTGCTGGGAATGGGGATTCTGCTCAAATGACAGCGAAAATCTGCTCCCCTAAACAGCTCGAGTTAATAACGTCAACACTGTAAATATATTGCATTACCACTCCTTTAAGTTAGGGTGGGTTTTTGTCTTTACATGCAAGAACTCACCCTGAAGCCCTCTCCTCTCTCCTCTGTAGAATCATCACCCTTTTAATTTAAAGAACAAAACCCCTGAAGTCCTTGTCTCCACACAGCCTGCACCCGTTTCAGGAAAGCTGTGTCAGAAATAACCCAACTGCTGCAGAGATGCTGCTGAAGATGCTTGCTAGTAAATGTACAGCAGTCTTCCCAGGCTTTGTGAATGGGTACATGAAATTGCTGAAACTATAGTGGTATTGGAATAATTCTGTAGCTGATGCCATTCCTTACGTTAATTTTGCGACATATAAATAACAGATGTACAGATAACAGATCACAAACGGGAATTTTACAGTGAGTAATGCTAGCAGAAAGAAAAGTATTACAGGGGGAAAAAGCAGTAAAGAAAGAACTGAGCATATGACAGATATAATGGTAGATAGAGATAGTGATGTCAACAGCTTTGTTTCCCTTTTGACCCTAAAGAAACTGTAGGTGCCAGACAGGAGTGCGGTGCCGCGCTGCACAATCAAAGGGACGGACGGAGCCGGCAGCGGTCGGAACGAGTTTCCCTCTTTCGCTCTGTACGACCAGGAGCACACGCAGCCTCAGGACAGGAGTTCCGGCCGGCAGCGCCCGGGAAATCCGTCCCGGCGTCCCGGGGATGCGAGGATACCCCCGGGCATCCCCGGCCCCGGGCAGGGCGGGCGGCGCGGCCGCGCTCNTGGCGAGCGGAGTGCGGGGCCGGCAACCAGCGCCCCGCCCGGGCCGGCGTCACCTCACGGGGCAGCGTCACACGCGTCACCGGCCAACGTCAGCCCCGGGACAGCGGAGGAGCGCCCGGAGAGATCGCCCGCGCCCTGCCGGGGATCCGCGCCCGCCGCGCCCCGCGAGGCTCGGCCCCTCCGG